>JAUBOC010000037.1:764992-786756 GCA_032275365.1 Anablepsoides cearensis | reverse complement strand
GAGGAGAGCGCTGGGCAAGAGAGAGACTTCAGTCACAATCTTTCACAGCACTCTGAAGTTTTCTTGCAGCTCAACCTGTTTTATTTCATTTCACATCTTAGTTACATGACCATGAAACTTGTCTAAAGAGTGGGAGAAATACCAGTCTCATAGAACACAAAATACAAGCATTTAAACAATTTCAGGAGGAGGTGTGCTCCGTGATAGGAAGCTCGGCTTGGAGACACCGCCCCGAGGCGTTTCTGTTACCAAAAGGCGTTTCTGCTCCCACCCGGTCGTTTTGCTCCTCAGCATGGCTGCATAAAAACCCTGCAGGATTTCTCTAACATGCATGAAAGAGCCCCTTTAACATTTTTTAATATAAATGTATGCACCTGCCTAATTTTGTTTAAACAATTATTGCAGACTTACTGTAAATCATCAAATTTATTTCACTTCTCAGATATCATTGTGTTTGTCCCCTATATGATATATTTATTTGATATTTTTCATCCAAACAATCAATGTTTTTTAAAGGTTGTCATTTAAATAATAAATAACTTGGGCAGAGAAACATGATAAGAAAGTCAACACTCCAAGAAGAGTTAACTCTATTTATTGATCACAGAATCATGGGACAGCATCCTCAGCATTGTCAATGCTTCAGAGTACTGGCCAGTGAGCTGAAGGTTACAAACAACATTTATACAGAATATTATCAGCAGTGAGATTAAACAGTGATATTATGCCATCTCTCATGGGCGGAAGTAGGCCATGGTGAGATGCTGCTGGCACCAAACCCAAGCCCGTTATGGAGACAGAGATAATTAGTGAAAGCACAAGATGACATGGTTTTAAAGCCTTGGCCTGAGGAATAATTGAGGGTCTCTATAGAATTTCGTCCATCACAAGGTAAATCAGGAAAATGAACAAGGCTGCCCAAACATTCGCATACCACTGTAAGTAACCTCTCATTTAGGAGAGAATTAAGTAATTCAAGACATTTTTCATGTATGAACCACTGCAGCATTTTATGTGGCCCTAGAGTGCTTCAAAGATGTATTGTTCTAATATAAATGTACTACTACTACTACTACTACTACTACTACTACTGTAAAGTCAGCATTATAAACTCCAACAATGCTTGTCAAATATTTTCCCAGCAAAATGCACAGGGTTTAAAATTAGCCAGCAACCAATAAAATTCTCTTTGTAAAATTTACATTTCACCGCATTTTGACCGGTTACTTTTGCTAAAGGCCTACTTGTACTGGAAAGCAGGAAATTCCCACTTAGAAGAGGAACATTTAAACTGGAACGCCTCTCCAGTGGGAGATGCTTGCAGGAAAGTGAGAAAGTTCAGAATTCAAGACAGCAGCAACAATTCAACAGTGAGTGAAATCTTTACCTAATAAACTAATATAAACAGAATATGATGATCTGCAAATTCTTTTCAACCTATATTTAATTGAATACCCTACAAAGACAAAATATTTAATGTTAAAACAGATTAACTTTATTGTTTTTTTTTTCAAATATATTCACTTATTTTTATTTTGATTCCTGTAACATGTTCCAAAAAGCTGGGGCAGGTTCATGTTTACCACTGTATTACATATCTTTCCTTTTAACAACCCAAAATAAACGTTTGGAAACTGAGGACACTAATTGTTGAAGCTTTGTAGGTGGAATTCTTTCCTATCCTTGCTTGATGTAACTTTAGTTGCTCAATAGTGCGGAGTCTACTTTGTCATATTTTGCGCTTCATAAGGCACCACACATTTTCAACTCTTAGTAAAAAGTAGTAGTCTTGAAGTAATTTTAAGTATACTTGAGCATAAGTTTAAGTATATCAGTTAGTTTATAAAAAGTACTTTAAATATACTGTTGTAAGATTTTTTAAGTTTACCAAATTATACATTCAAGTATGCTGATCTATTGTGTCATCTACTAGTGTACTATATATGGTACTTGTGGTTCACATTTTAACTTGTTGAATTATATTTAATGTATACCACAAGCATACTTTTCTCTATACTACCATTGCATTAATTATATACTTCTAGCACACATTTCAGTTTATTTAGGTACACTTTAATGAAAACTAAAGTGCTATTTTTGCCATTGCAAGTGCTAGAATATAATTGTACTTTTGCTGAGCACATTGCTTGTAGAATACTATTTATATGCTGAAATATACTTCCTAAGTATTCTTAAAGATAACCCATATTGTATGTACAATACACTAATGTGTTTACAAAATCACAAGACAGAATCTTGAGAACAACTTAGTTATATTTACAACATTTTTAAGTACAAGTGTAGGTCTTAGTATTAATGTACTTAGTCTTAAACTTGTATTCAAACTTTTCAGTATAAGGACAAATTTGCTTCACTTTATAAAAAGTAAAGTTCAAGTACACTGTCTCATTTTTAGTGTAAAATAAGTATACCTATATACTTAAGTATAATAATATATTGTATACTTAATTATAAGCAGAATTAAATAAACTATGCTTTGCTAAAGGAATGGGAGACGGGCAGGATAATTTAGTGCACATTTTTAAATTTTTTTGACTCTTTTCTCTCCTTTTTTATATTTAGTTTTATTAGATTTTATTACAAACCTCTCATTAAACATGCATTTCCTCAATTCCTGTAGTTCTTGCAAGTTACAGTGGCTATCTGTGAATTCTTTTACAACTTAATGCAGTTTTTAAAGAATTTGTAAGGGCTTTTTTGTTTGCTTGTTTTTTATTTTACTTCTTGTTTTGTTTTTGTCTCATGTAAAACACCAGTGTGTGAAATGTGCTTTATAAATAAAGTTTGATCTGATTTAAATTTAAAGATCTCTATTTGATCTGGTTTCTTTACTGTATGTTTGTGTGTGTGCCACAAACAAGCAAACTTACATGAAAGCTCTGTCATTTTTACTTGATCTATGTTTTTGGTCAAAAGTTGTTTTGTCATGCCCCCTGCTGGTTGATATTCCAAACTGTGACAAATCAAATTATACAAATGTGTTAAACTCATGTTTGGTTTTTTTTAAAAGAATGATGAACATTTTTATTTGCATAGCAGTGAAGTTACAATATAATAAATGCATAATTTTGTATTTTGCATAATTAAATTACTAATAAACGGGTTATAACAGCAGACCTGTACAGCATCTATACATGCTATATGTTTAAGTAGCTACAACATATTTTATTTTTACACACCACTTTTCTTTCCAACATAGTTTCCGTTTTGCTCAGCTCTCTCTACATGTTTCAGTCAGGTTGAGGTTTTGGACCACTGCAGCACACTGGTTCATTTCTTTTTCAGCCATTCTGCTGTAGATTTGCTGCTGTGTTTGGGATCATTGTTCTGTTGCATTATGACCCAGTTAAATCCACGTTTCATCTATGGAACAGACAGCCTCACATTTGACTCGATAGCCTTGGTCTACAGAAGGTTTCATGACTGACTCAAAGACTTTTGGAGTTAACCCCATTAAAGATTGCTGCCCCAGCTAAGCAAACCTAAATGCAAAACGTAATATTCCTCAGCAAGTTGTACAAATATTCAGCTAAACTACAATGTGGTCGAAGCTAAGGGTCATTCCCAACACATATTCTGAGCACTAAAGGATCAAAGATCTGTTTTTTAATGCCATTAACCAATGAAGTCTGACTGTTAGCAAAATGTTTGTTGAACAACAGGACAAATTTGATTGAGGTCGTATGAAATGTGACTAAAATGGTTACAACTCTATTCCTTCAAAGTGATGTTTTCATAAAATATGCATAAAAAATAAAAATAACTGTAAACAATAAATGTCAGAGTGTTCAACAACAAACTTCATTGCATCATGTTATTAATTTAAAAAGTCAACTTTGTACAGGATGATTAAAGAACACCATAGAAACAAAAGCTGCAGTAGGCGCTCCAGTTCTGTCCAGTTCCTTTCAACACATGTCTCATCTGACAACTTTTCCATGATTAATGACTCTTTTGGGCTCATGATGATTTGATGTCATTACAGCTGAGAAACAGTGTCTGAGTTTTGTTGTGACAGAACTAAATTCACAATAAAACGGAAGCTCTCTCTCCATGATTTGGGTCAAAAATGAGCGCTGTTGTGGCCCTGCTCCTGAGTTCTGGCTGCGATCCTTATGCCCATGAAAAAGGGTCTTTACAGAGTCCCTTCTTTTAAAATGCAGAGGGTGGTGGTGTGGGGGTGGAGGTGGGGCTTAAACATACATAAGAGGGGAAAGAGAGTCCAATTTGGCACAACATCGCCAGACAATTTGCTGTTGGAAGCTGATTGGATCTTTTCTCTCATTTAGACCCTCTTTATCCTCTCAAAATAATCATTTTGACTAAGCCATCTTTGGAAGAAAATTATCATATTAGGAATGAGCAGGTTCCTCAGAATGAAGACTTTGTCCTGGATGTCAGATGTGGACAACGTGACAGGGGACCAGTCACATGACTTGGTTCTGCAGCCTGTTTGGGACTACCTCCATCAAAACCACCACGACTTGTTGAGGAGCCCTCTCTTCCCTGTGGTCCTCTCAGTCACTACATACTTTGTCCTGGTTGGTGTTTACACCATGCTGGACCTGCTGGCTCCCACCTGGCCCTGCATCAACCGTTACCGGCTGCACCAGGATCGACCCGTCACCTGGCCTAACATCTGGAATACCCTGGGCGTCACTGTGTACAACCATCTGTTTTTCATCTTCCCTGCTGCCGTGGCACAGTGGCTGTGGAGGCCACAGACCCCTCTGCCCCCTGAAGCACCTACTCTCTGGAGCTTCCTCCTGGGTATCCTGGGCTGCATGGTCATCTTTGATTTCCAGTACTACCTCTGGCACCTGCTGCACCATCAAGTTCCCTGGCTGTACCGTACGTTCCATGCTGTGCACCACCAGTACAACCATCCTTTCAGCCTGGTCACACAGTATCTTTCTGGCTGGGAGCTGTTCAGCGTGGGGTTCTGGGCGACGGTGGACCCTATCCTGCTGCAGTGTCACTGCCTCACAACGTGGAGTTTCATGGTCTTCAATGTTTATGTTTCTACAGAGGACCACTGTGGCTATGACTTCCCCTGGGCCATGCACAACCTCGTGCCCTTCGGTCTTTGGGGGGGTGCCCCTAAGCACGATGCTCACCACCAGCGCCCTGGGACTAATTTTGCTCCATTCTTCTCGCACTTGGACTGGCTCGGGGGAACCCACACAATGTCAGCTCCCTCCATCCACGAGGCAGGAGAGCCAGACAAGATGAAAGAGAGAAAAGACTAAATGCTTCTTAGAAAAGAAGGATTGCATTTCAGCTATTGACAATGTGTCTTGAACCTGCTCACGTTCCAGTGCACTTGCTTTCTCCCCCCAGTTTTTGATTTTGTTTTTACTAACTCATCTTTTTCTGGTGTTTACCTCTGCTGATAATCAGTCTAACATGTCTTTAACTGTTTGAGAGGTTGCTAGAAAGCCCAGTTCTGGTATCACTTTATGTACAGTATTGATCCTGTACTGCTGCACATGTCCATAGAGCTCTTACTCGTAATGAATTCTCACTTAGTTTATTGTAATGATGCATTATTACCTGCCCTTGTGGCATTCTCAGGTCTTTATAAAATATGTTCTTCTACTTTTAAAAATAAAAGTGGACAAAAGCATCGAGTGGAGATGTGTGTTGGACTTCATTAAGTTTGCCAAGTGTGTGCTGTGATCCATCTCAGAAATTACAGACGTTAATGCAAACGTTCTCCCTCTTTCCCTGTTCAGCATGAATGGTTCTCTTTTAGCTGCATCCCAGCATCATGCGTGGGTGCAATGCTAATCCATCAGTCTGTCTCTGAAACTTGCAGGAAGAGCTTTAAATAAAGCTCCTCAAAACAGAGTATCATTCAAATGTAAAGTTAAAAGCTGATAAAATAATCTAAATTACAGTTTTTTGAATGAATATGAATATTTATATGTTAATCAATTGGAACTTTTACACAATGCTGCTAGCATTTTAATATGTCATCCAGTAGAGGGCCCTCTTCCTGCAAAAACCAAAACAGGTAAAAGTTTTAACACAATCTCAAGCAACATTGTTAGACCATGTGGTATTAATCAAGGAATAGGCTATCAGTTGCTACCTCATAGAATTTAGCTCAATATCTGTAGAAATGACTAAGTTAGAGCTCTTCTCGCCAAGTTTTCTCAGCTGAGACAATCATCCTGACTGGGCCTAAACACAAAAGCTAACCAGTTGCACATGTTCCTACTTTGAGAGTTTCTTTCAGCTGTTTTGAATAGATCATCATATTTTCCCATACAGTACAAATACCACCAGACAAACCAACACATTAAAAAAAAACATTATTGCTGCATCATGTTTAGTGGCAGACAATCAGTTTACATCTTTTCTGACACACAATGACTCATGGACTCATAGCTGACCAAAACAGACACTTTCTGTGTGACTTCTCTCTGTTTGCTGTTGTTTTTCACTGTGGAGCCGGGAGTGCAGTCAGAACTGGTTTAGCGAGTTTCTTGTTTAATAGGAAATGCAGCGTCATCATGCTTGCACCACCATACTCAGTTGAGTATAGTTTTAAATGTTGGCCACACACCTGTCTGTTAAATCCTTCTAATAATAGAATATTTCCCAGACTAACCCTTTGTCTGAGGCGGCACAGATCTGTAGCCTTGTCTTGTGTCAAGTTCTAAAACCTGAAGTCAGAATACATAAAGGTCACGCCTGCGATCTTATGAATGAGATGTTTTAAGTGTAGTTGAGCTTATTGCACTAATGAATACGTAGGATTAGGTCTGATCTAAAAGACGTTTTGTACAAATTGCTTTAAATGTTTCTAACTTCTCTTGTTAAATGTCATTCTCATGGTGCCACCTGCACTGTGTGTTTTACAGAAGTACCCAGACATTTTACTGCATTTTAATGACCCTGACAACATAAGGACATCTCCTGCTGCTACTATAGCTACTCTTAGCTTATCTTAGGTATATTTTGGATAATTTTTAACAAGCTTTTTGCTGCTTTTTATCTAATGTTTTGCTTCTTTTAACTAGTCATTTGCTCAGTTTTCTTTAAGTTAGCTTTTTGTTACTTGTAGCCTTTGTCTAGCAGTTGGCTTTTTTGAGATAGCATTTTGCTATATCACCCTTGATAATTTTGGCTTTTAGCTAGAGTTCTGCTTATTTTATCTTTGACAAGTGAGTTTTAGCTTCTTTAGCTAATTCAGCATTCCAAATTCACACAGCCTTTTTTGCAGAAAATACAAGAGAAACAAAAAGGAAAACAATATGCTGAATCACAAACCCACTTGTTACCAGTTTTAAACTTTCTTTAAATATTTAAACCCATGCAAGTAAAACACTTACACGGTGCTTCCAAAAAAAAAAAAAAAAAATCAGTCCAAATGATTAATGAAATGATGATGAATGAACCACCTTTGGTTTGTTCACACATTAACTCTCAGTTATGACTGAAAGGAGCTGTGTTTGTGTAACAGGGTGTGGCCCTGCACGGAGCAAACTAAAGTTTTCAACTGAGAACTCTGACAAAAGGTAAGGTAACACTCATCAACCGTCCTCATCTTCAAACCACAGGCTGCGCACAGAAAGCTGTCAGGAGTCAGTGTTTACTGGGGGGATGGGAAACTCTGAGTGGTGTTATGGCTTGAAGCAAAGCATTTTAACAGCTCCTCACCTTTGAGGGAAAAAAAGTGCACAAAGACTTCATTTTGTTTAAGAGGACTGCCAGCAAACTGATATTAAAAAAACACAAACTCAGCTTTAACACTGTGTCAGTTATACAAATACTGACTTAAAATTTGGTTTGGTAGCTGAGACTGATCCCCATTATATGCTTTGAACACTATAGAGATCAAACAATTGTTTTTTAAGTTTTGCTATCAACTGTTCAGTTTTCTCTGTCTGTTAGCAAAATATTGCATGAACGGATGAAAGGATTTTAAATAAACTTTTGCGAAATAACCTAAAAAACAAATATTGCGACAATTTAGTCAGGTTTACAGATATGTGGCTAAAATTTGATGTGGTAGCCTACATTCACTGACAACATCTCTTGAGATTGTTTGACCAAAACAGCTACAACTCATAATTTTTCAACACGATCTTCGTCTAAAACTTTGACATGAAAGATGGTGGGAGATATGCACCTTCATGAAACATTAAGCCTTTAATTAATGATATATTCTGTTGGAAAACTGAACTCAAAACACCCTACACATATAAAAATGTAATAGTTTGAGATGGTTTAAACATCTGAGGAAAAGGTCAAAGAGGCGGTCTTGTGACGGTCATGAGCTACAATATAAAATCTATGTAGCCTAAGTTGAACGTTAATTACATCATATGCAGGTGAAACTAGTCCCGACACTGAAACCAGTAAGATGACTATTTCTTTCAAACATGCCCCATCTCGCATAACATTCCTTAACCTATAACATTTACTCACCCAGTTTCTGCGTACTTTGTTCCTCTGACTTTAACACAACAGATTCCAAAGATTACTTACATTTCCATGGGCAGAGTAAATAATTCACAATTATGTGACAATAAATCTGGTTACTCAGTGGACACAAGAGATGATGCAATACTTTAAAAAGAGTTTCACAAAAACTGTAATCTGTTGCTACCATTTATTGATAAAAACATGTAACAATAAGACCATTATTATGCTCACGTTAAAAACCTGTTCAGCACAAAAAGCTTTAAATGAATAAACTAGTTGCAAGAATGTGCCAAACAGACAAAAAATATAAAAAATTGAATAAAAAAATAAATATTTTCTCTCCTTACTCTTACAGTTCCTATAATCATTAAAAACTGTGACGGTGCTGATTTAGTTTCTTTTATCTTCTAAGCAGAAAACAACAAATTGTAATTTTTTTTTTAAGAAAAAGAAACGATTACTGGAACCAATGTCCAGCCAACATGTCAGTTTTTAACAGCCATTCCTTTACAGTGTATGACATTTTCACATTCAAAACTAAAAATATTCAGGAGCTCAGAATAAGCTGCAGCCTGATTGAAGAAAATAGTGCAGTCCGCTTCACATTTAAAGTTTATCGTTGGTTCTCTGATAAGCTGAGTGTGCCTGGTTTTGTCCCGGTTGCACCATTTCAACACAACACTGAGTTAAAATCAGCAGATCTGATCAGTCAGCTGTCTCCATCTAAATGGTGCTGCTCTCGGTGGTCCCAGAGCTAGACACAAAAAGCTTGTTCTTCTTGGAGTATTTCATTGAACTGAAGGAAGCCTTTTCCCTCTCCACAGTTCGGCTGCTCCGGCACAGCAGGGTGTTCTTCACGTGGTCTCTGAAGTCATCAGACACAAAGTAGTAGATGAAAGGGTCCAGGATGCTGTTGAGACTGGCCAGACACAGAGTCGAAATGTAAAATCCATACCCATTGTTTTCCACTCCGGCTTTTAACAGAGCATAATGCATCACAAGCATGATGTTGCTGGGTAGAAAACAGACGAGGAACGTCATCAGGACAATCACAATTAACACCACAACTTTGCGCCGGTTCTTCCCTGACGAGCTGTCCTCCATGCCGCCTTCACCCAGAACTTTGAGTAATCGGATATATGCCACAACAATCACTATGCAAGGGATGAAGAAGACAACTGTAGCCATGAAGATAAAGTAGAAGTATGGGAGTCGGACAGATTGGGATGAGAATGGATTATTGAGGTCCTCTATGACGCTCACATCGTGGCAGGTGGTTATGTTGGGCTCTTTGATCTTGGCTGTGTGATCAAACAAGTACAGGGGAGTAGTAGAGAGCCAAATGAACGCCCAGATGGCCAACGTGACACCAACTGCAATCTTATTGTTCTTTCTTTGCACGGACAAAGGGTGTGCCACGACCCAGTACCTCTGCACACTGAGGCAGGTGATGAACAGGATGGAGCAGTACATGTTCCCATAGAAAAAGCTAATCAGGACTTTGCACAGCGGCTCCCCGTAAGTCCAGTTGTTGCCATTAATGTGGTACGAAATCTTTAGAGGGAGCCAGATGACAAAAAGCAGATCAGCGAGGGCCAGGTTGGCCATGTAGATGGACGATGGGTGCTTCTTCTTAGTCCTGAAGAGGAAGACCCACACAGCCATTCCGTTTGCCGGGAGTCCCACCACAAACACAACAATGTAAATGAGTGGGAAGAAGACGGTGGTAAGTGGGCTCTTCAGGGCATCAGATGCTGTCTTATTAAGAATTATTGACTTGTCTTGTCCAATGAGCCCAATAAACCCTCGGCCCGCTAAAAGACAGAATAAAAATACACATTAGTGTGGAAACTAGACACAAAATTCACATAAAATGAACTAGAATGGCAGAATTTTGTTAACTGAAATGCTTACTTGAAAAATGAAAAAAGATTTATCTTTTTGTCATAAACCTACAAGATAAATCACTGAAAGATCCCGTAGCAAAAAGTAGTATACTTGAAGTTCATTTTAACAAGTATACTCGAGTATAAGTCCAAGTATATCAAGTACACTACCATTTACGCACCATTTACTTGTAGTGTACTAGAAAGTACAAGATTTAAAACTTGTGCGTTCTAAATTGGGACATTTTTAGTTTATAAAAAGTATACTTTAGGTATACTTTTAAAGTTTATAAACTTACCAAAAAGACGTATACTTTAAGTACATGTCATTAAGTATACTAAAGATTATAAAAGTGTATTTCTCTAAGTGTACTTTATTTACCATGTATACTGCTATAAGTGTACTAGAAGTTTACTACTAGGACTAAATTGGCCCACAAAAAAGTTTATGAAAGTATACTCAAAAGTATACTGTACGTAATCTAAGTATAGTTCTAGTTTAATCTTGAAATATACTACAAATAAACATGTCTGTGTGAAAAGTGTACTACTATAGTTTATCTTGACTAAATGTTTGAACATTAGTATAAACTAATTATACTTAAACTTTGAGCATACTTTTAGTACAAACCAAGTATAGTGTAAGATAAACTTGGTTAAGTATATCTCAGAGAAGTACATAAAAAGTAAACTGGAAGTATATTAGTTTTTAATTTAAAGTTTAAAATTAGTATACTTAATGGATGCTACTTTTTGCTAAAGGATTGCTTATTACTGAAACTATCAGCTGTAGCTCTTATAAAAAAACAAAACCTCAAATAGTCCAGCAACACAGACAAACAAATCTCACAACTCGCCTGAAGTAAAAAGAACTGGTTCTGCCTGGAATGTCTTTTTTGACTTGGGCCTGTTTTCAGCATTAACTTCACAAAATCAGCATGTTTAAAAACACTATTAACAATAAGCCACTTTACTGTCACATGAATAATCTTACTCCTTAAAAAAAAAAGAAGTTATTCTGAGACTATTTTAGTAAACTACCCAGCAGGACTTCAGCAACAAACTTACCTTTACCAGGTGAGGATGCTGTGGCTGAAAACCAGCAAAAAACGACCAGAAGCGAGAAAATCAGCTTCAAATCCATATTTGTTTACAGTGAGCTCTTTTCCTCCGATCCTTTAACCGTCTCCAAGCAGAAACTGGCTCCTAAATATCCGATAAGAGATATTTTCCTCGAACGGCACACCTTCTCAAAGGAACTGACGTCATTTCTGTCCTGCTCGCTACGTCCTCGGGCTCGGGCAGGTTTCAGGTGAACGTCACGTGATGTGAGACGTGCCGCGGCACCGCCATTGTTATGTGTTGATTGTGTATGGAAGACTCACAGCAACATCACGGAATTCACAGCCAAAAGCACAAATAATAATATTTCACACTGAAGTGTTTTAGTGAAGCAATCATTCATGATGACACCTGTTCAGCAACACATAATGTTAGCTGCCTGCAGGCAGACTCACGTAAAATACACACTGAATTTAATGAATCATGTTTAACGTAGGATCTACATGCAGAATAATACGCCAGTTTATCACAGCTCTAACAACAGCCGATATGATACAATACATATTTAATGAATAATAAACTACTTCTTAACCTCACTAATCATTTTTGCTATCAAAATATTTTATTCCAACACAGTGTTATGTAGCCTATTTTAAGTACAACACAAGCCTCTACTGGATTAGGTAACACATACAGTAGATCTAGACTTCTGTAAATTTACACACAGGCAGTATGTTAAAAATGTGTTTTAATTAAAATATCAATGTAAAATACTTCTAGAAGATCATGATATTAAGACAATACAGATAATTTGATAAACAGTATAATTATTTTATAGACATAAACACAGGTGTACCAGGCTTCGTAAATAGGAGGGACCTCCTGTTCTCTAATGTAGGAAGGTGTTGTTTGGTGTCAAAAAAACAAACAAAAAAAAAAAAAAAAAAAAAAAAACAATTAATTAACTAAAATAAATACCCAGCATTATATAATTAGAGTCTGGAATGTTACTGTCTAATTAATGGTAATTTAGCATCCCTTTAATAAATTAGTCCAGTCCAGCTAAACACATTAGTACCCATACATTTATGAAACATTTTTTATATTTTTTATATTGATCCAGTGACTATAATCCACCACCTAATAAAATTACATCATTTTCTCAAACAAAATATAAATTAACTGGTTATGTAGGGTTTCAGTGGATCCTTAAAAAGTCTTAAAAGGCATTGAATTGTCAATTCAAAAATAAGGCCTTAAAATTAGCCTTAAAATGTTTTAAATCAATCTTTCAGAGGTCTTAAAATGTTAACACATTTTAAGTAGGATAATTGTAAATTGTCTCAAATATTAAAATAATGGGTTCTCTCCGGGTACTCCAGCTTCCTCCCACAAACCAAAAACATGACTGTCAGGTTAATTGATAACTCTAAATTGTCCCTATGTGAGTGAGAGAGTGAATGGTTGTTTGTCCTGTTTGTCTGTGTGGCCCTGTGATGGACTTGCGACCTGTCCAGGGTGTACCCCGCCCCTCGCACTGTGACTGCTGGATATGGGCACCAGTGACCCACGCGACCCTGAAAGGAATAAGCGTGTACAGAAAATGGATGGATGGATGGATATTAAAATAATTGGTAACATTTCTGTTTTTCTTTTAATAATTTACAGAATTTTTCTCATAGCTAGTTGTTCTGTGTTAAAATAAACATTTGGGTAAAATTGTCACCAATAGTTTTTTTTTCTGCATTTTTATTTATTGTGAATTGGGTCTTAAATTTCATTTCAAGAGGCATTAAAGAGTTCTTAAAAGTCTTAAATATAACTTGCATTAATCTGTAGGAACCCGGTTTCACAAATGCAACTTTCTTAGGTAACTCTGATTTAATTAAATAACTGACAGTGTCATGAATGGAATAGAATAGAATAGAATAGAATAGAATAGAATAGAATAGAATAGAATAGAATAGAATAGAATAGAATAGAATAAACATACATTTAAGCATAATTGCTGGATTTTAGAGCCAGCAATTATGGGTTAGGCCGGTAGACATTGTTACTTTAAAAAGTATATTTTTGTTATTGTCTGGCAGTAGAAACGTTCAGAGAGAAATTTATATAACCATTATGTGTAACTGAATATTGTACATTCATATGATATTGAAAAACTTGCTCTGATGGGTTGGAAAGGCACAAAATGATGGAGGAAAGCTGTAATCTACAGTATGAACATAACATCAACAATCAACACATAGTAATGGCAGCATTCATAGCGCCGATAGGTGACATCCAGTAATAGATCAACTGTTTCAAGTTTCCAAGGTGACCACATAAAATAATACACCTCAAAATTATTCAAATCAGCGTTCACAGAGTTTCAATAATTCCAGGCAACTAAACGTTTTCTTTCTGAGAAAGAGCTAGAGCACTAAGAATCCAAAACTGCCCCGACTTTAAAGATCCATGCTTAAAATATTTGTTTTAATTTGTTAAATCAAACCAGAAGTTATAGAAAATAGTCAGATTCTTCACCAATGTTTAGGATTATAGCCTATTATTTTCATCAACTTCTTTTTGTATGTGTATAAGAACTTCAGTTACACATAAAGTATAATAAAGCATAATTTTAAGTACAGTGTAGCCTTGTGTGGTAAAGTGGAACTACAAGAATACTGAAGTACATTTAGGTACATTTAAATTCTTGAATAGTATAATGAAGAGTACTTTTTTGTTTTTTTATTTATACTCAAAATGTGACAGTGTTCAATTAATAAGTGTAAAAATATACCATGTCTATGTGGATACAAGTGTGCTCTGTAACAGAAATATGTCTATGTGGGTAAAAGTGTGCTATGTAACTGAAGTTTCCCTCAAATAATACATTTTATATGTATAAATTTAAAATGTACTTGTCAAAATGATGTCACACTTTGTAACAAGCTTAAATTGTAAGTAATTATCATAAAGTATCCTTTTAGGAATATGTTGATCAAATATACAGGCCTGGGAGCTTGAGGAATGTTCACAGTATCTTAGCGGTTCTTAGGATTGTGCTTTTCTAGAATGAGACGTCAGATGTTTCTCCAGGTGTCTGCTGGTACATTTGTCCAGCATGGGGTTCACTGCCCCAAGTGCTACAACAACCACATTATTAAGGGGACAATAAAACACTGTTTCTGTAGGGATACAAAGCTGAAATTATTAAATAATAATAGTTTTACATATTCCCAAAAGAAAAAAAAATATTGTAGACGGGATTCCAGAAGTTTTCTTGCAAAAGTAAAATTTAATCTAAAACTTTTTACTTAAAATTCTTGTTTCTTTTGTGTAAGATTGTTATATTTATTTTAATTGATTTATTTTTAGACAGGCATTTAGGAAACATTTTTTCCTTACAGAATTTACCCTAACATTAAATATAAAATATTTTGCTAATATTTTACTTTGTGTTTAGTTACTAAAATGCCATATCAAAAAGTTTACTTACAGATATGGAGTTAAAACTATGCATTACACAATATTAAAATACAACTATTCTGTATACTTATACTGTAATTTAGTGAGAGGGATTTGTTATGCCTCAAACCTATTTCCTGCTGTGGTTTATAAATGTGTTATATTTTTCACTCAGTTACTTGAAAATGTTTTTTTTTGTTGAGGCTTTAGGCTCATTAGCTCAATCAATTGGTGGCTGTGACAGAGTGGTTAGGGGAGTTGTCCTGGAACCGGAAGGTCAACGGTTCGATCCCCCGTCCAGCTGTCCAGTTGTTGTGTCCTTGGGCAAGACACTTAACCCCAATGCCTCTGATGTGTCCCATCAGTGTATGAATGTGATTGGCACTGATTAGTCTCCATAGATAATTGTACATGTTAGCTTTGTAGGAGATCTAGTAGAGTGCTGTGTGAATGGGTGTGAAGAGCTTTGAGTGCCCTGGTTGGGTAGAAAGGCGCTATATAAGTACAGTCCATTTACCATTCAATTTGGTCACTATGTCATATGACGTCGGTAAAAACTCTTTTCTTTATGAACTTCAGAGTAAAATAAAAGGTTGTTTGGTTCTCTGCTGGGATGCAGCCAAGTGACATAACATGCAAAAACATGTTGAAAATATTCTCACATAGAACGTTCTCACAGATACGCTCCAGCCGGAACTGCAAACTAAAATCACAGAGTTCAAAGAAGAAGTGAGGAAATCCTGTCAGTTCTTAGAATCATGGGAGTATTGGATGAAAACAAAGGGATCGGTCCTAATGAAGATACAAGTTGTTCACAAAGCATTTTAACTCTTTAAGGTTGTGTTTCAGGAGGAGGACTTCAAACAGCTTCACAGACAGAGATAAAAAAGAGGAAGAAGTGATTTGCTGTGGATCATTGCTTCTGAACCTGAGCTTTCAACTAAGAAAATAAAAGTTATTAAGATTCAGCTATTACTGGATGAAGTATAAAAAAACAATAAACACACACATAATTTCTTAATAAATCATTTAAAGCCTTATTGATCATTTTGGAGTTTTCATTTATGCTGATTGTTGTTGTTTTTTTTAAATCTTTTTGTAACATTTAGTTTAGAACAGCTTGACTCAGGGAGGCTTATAAACAGCAGTTATTGAACATTCAGAACTCTCAGAAATTGGCAGTTTTCCTAAAACATTGGGTTTTTTCCACCTTAGCACAGCTGCAGCACATCTGCAATCTTGAGCTTAAACGAAAGCATGCACTGTGAGTGGGAGATGTACACAACAATAACATTAAGCATAAAAATATGAAGACAGGATAAAAGAATTAAAATAAAATATTTAAGACTTTTCTTTAAAAAAAATCAGCCTCTGTTTCATTCCTCCATCTTGGATGATGTGAGCAGTTTCTGTCTCTCACAGCTCCTCTCTGCTGTAAGGCTTCTATGTCCTCTGCTGCTCACTACAGACATAATAAAAGGGTTTGGTAGCAAGTAATGCACTTTTTTCAGAACTGTGTTGGAATGGATCAGTTTATAAAATTGATTGATTAGTTTCTCAAATTTAAATAATATCAAACTGTCCTGCTTCAAGTACGACAGCCCTAATTAAAGCCCAAATTAAAGACCTATAGAGTTTAATGAAAAGTGGTCAGACTTGACATCTCACTAATATAAATGTTTGTTATTATTATTGGCTCAGATTTGTTCTGGTCCCTCTTATTTTCTGTCTCCAAGCTTTTTAAACTCAGTTGAATCTCATGAGGAATATGTGGTAGTTTTACAGCATCAGTCAAACAAGGTTTGAACTGTAATACGGATGTCATCCATTCAGCATGTTTCTGATCTTCTCTGTTTGTTAGCTAAATATCTCATTAGACACTCAAATTTTTTTTAAACTTTCCTAAATAAGCATGTGTACTCATCTACAGCTATGTATCTATAAGAGTCAATTATATTCAAAATAACCACCAAAGCTAATCAAATTCAGCCAAGACAAAAAGGCTGTAAATCTGTCAACTTTAGAAACATTTGTTGAGGTGACCGAGTGTAATGATCGGACCTAGAATGCAGATCATATGGGAAGCTCAGGAAACTAAAAAGTCAATGTGGCAGCATAATTAAAAACAACCTAGGAGATAATGCAGGAAGAAATAAGGAGAGCAGGCGATAAAGGCATGAGCCAAAAACAATGAACCAGTGATGTGGTGGCAGCAGGAGACAGAATATAAAGAGCAGTAGTGAGTGGAAAGAGGAGAGACCTGATTAGAGACAGGTTAGAATAGCAGGCTAACTGCAGAAACACACAGAATCAAATAAACCATTCAAATATTTAGCTGGTTTGGATGTGGTTGTAGTTTAAGGTAATCCACAACAAATATGTACTCTTGTACACTAACAGCGTTTAACATAACAATATTTTAAGGTTTGATCAAAGGAAGTACAGGTCCAAAACAAGTATTCACTCCCTGCTTACAATGCTGTCAGGAATCAGATGTGGTCAAAATAAACAGTTTTTCCTAACAGGTTTGATTCTGTGGTTCATAAAACATCTTATTAACAGACAGAAAGAGTAGTTGTTGGCAAGAAAAGAATAAATAAATATACAGATCTCGTGTAAGTGTTTAGAGTATGCGCTGGGGATAAATTTCAGCTACTACCACACCATACATCACATTTTAGGTCAATAACTGAAAAGTGACTGAGTTATGGCCCCTTTTGTTTGCCAAGTTCACTGACAGACATTATGAAGGGACTGACACTAGTGTCAGATTAACAAAGACAGACGTGCAAAATATTTAGCATATGTTACTACAGTGACATATGCTAAATATTTTGCATGTCTGGTTTGTAATTACAACAGCTGATTGAGAGTGTACGCCAAAGGGCATGTTTCTGTCTTTCAGAAATTTTAAAAGTGAAAACACAATACAAAGTAGAACATGCCCTAAATCCATGTTTATTTAGTGCAAAACAATTCAATGAAATTAAAGGACTGGAAATCCTTGAATGAACACACCTGACCCATTACCTTTCATGCCAGTGTTTTAAGCTAAAGTCATTTTGAAGTCAAAGTGAAATCAAATTTCTACAGCAGAGGTGCCTAAAGTGGGGCCTGCGGGCCAAAACTGGCCCACCAAGTCATTTGAATTTTCCCACCGGCAGTTGTCCCAGTTACTATATTGTAATTATGTTAAGATTAAATATAAAATACAAGTAACTACAAGAGACATTTAAATTAGATTTAAGCCCATATCTAGATTTGCACAGACTATAAGACCACATATACTCCCATTTTAAATGATGAAAAGTCCCATGAGCCTTTGCTGCCTGAGCATATGTTGAATTTTCTCCATGTCCATGGACTGGAGAAAGAAAGAAAAAAAAAAAAAGAATGTGGGCAACCACACTGGCTGCTAGCTTAATCATAAAAAATAAAACAACTTTACTTAATAAGTATTTGCATTTCTTATATTATTGCATTTGGCCCGTGGCCCTCAGATTTATTTTCATTTTGGCTCTCTCAGAGAAAATGTTTTTGAATTTTGGCCCTCTTGGGGAAAATGTTTAGGCACCCCTGTTCTACAGAGTCAATTAAATAACAATATGTAATCTAAAATAAAATATTAATTCCTTTAAACTGACTGTCCTAATTCAACTCAGAGAAAGTACTTTTAAGGTGACAAGTAAAGGGATAAATACAAAATAATATCCAGGATCCTAAACATCAGGAGTTTTGTTAAATCCTTCACCAAGAAGAGACGTGTAAATCTACCAGCAGTAGGCCGTCCTCACAAACTTGGTTACTGTGCAAGTAGATTAACTAACTAAGACACCTGTGACTGTTCTGAAGGTGTTTTATTTTTAATATTGGCAATATTAATATTTTTAATATTGGCAAATTGTCTCCATCAGGATGGATTTTGTTACAACTTTAATCATTGAATGTACGTCTACAAATTATTACCTTTTTGAGTCAATCTATTTCAAGATGGACACTATAGCTCATCAATCCTAGCTCACAAAACACCGCAGTCAACAGATACTGAGTTACAATCTGGTGTGGCAGTAGCTGAGAGTTATCCTCACATTCCTCAAGTACAGATCATACAAGATTTGGCAGTGTATCCTGAAATCACACTACTGTAATGTTCAAGGTATGACCAAAACAACAACTCTATCATTTCTCATCACATTTATTACCAAAACATACAGGGATCTTTAGACAGTGCAGGAGAAGAAACCTTGTTAAGAAAGGAGAAAGCCGTGACTAAAATTACATCACACAACCAGAGGGCAGTGTTTTAGAAAGGGGTTGTGCTGAGTGACTTGAGTCTTCTGCTGTCCTCCAAGCCCATCTCACAACTCTTGAATTGTGCAGATCCATCATTGGCTGTTTATGTTTTTCAGTCAATTTTCTGCCCAGCTTGATGATGCAGCTAATGTTTAGTGTGAACAGTGCAGCCAGGAGGTCAGGACACTGTTAATGGTGACTCCTTAGAACAGGGCACCCTCTTCAGTGGAGGTGTTGAGATGTTGAGGCACCCTAAACACATGCGTGAGCCTTCTGAACAACCTTATTTAAGTGTTCTGCCTATGTGATGATGGAGGTGCCCAGGAACACAGCAGAGTCTACCTGACACAGAGTGCTGGATGGATAACATAATATAATATAGAGGTGGAGGTGAAAAGTGACTGACTGCAGAGGTGAGAGACAGTTGGGCTGATTACTGAGGACATTCAGAGGTGGGTGTCAGAGGAGCTGAATGACTCACTGAGGGCAGAGAAAATGACATACAGAGAAAATAAAAAACACAACTTTCTACACACAAGTAACCAATTATACAAATAAGCCAACCTCAAAAAGAATTTAAAACAAAACCAACACAAAATCACAGATCTTCACACTATCTCCTTCACAGCAGTGCCATTAATGAGAGGGTGTGGAGGTAAATTAGTTCAGACGTCAATGATCTTCTCAGACATTTTGTTGGTGTTTAATGAGGTTATTTTCTGTACCCCACACAGCTCTGATAGGATAACATGATCTTACTTTAAAACTAATTGTGAAGATGCTATTACATATTACAGTGCTGTTTTGTGTCTTTCTTAGTCTATATAATTATACTTGCCCAGTGGTGTGCACAGTTCCCCTAAAGCACTAAAACACTAATAGAGGAACTAATTTCCTGATTAGTGCTTTAGGGTTTTTGCTAATTTTAGAATATATTAGTGGATTAGCACTTGCTAAATTTATTGGCTAAATTTAGAAGCACTAACTGAGGTTTATAAATGTTATTGATCAATGTTATTGTTAACAGCTGAGGGTGAAAACTGTCACATTGTGTTCATATGTGTCACTGATCAACCAGTTGACAATATATTGACAATAAATGAACTCAAATATGGTTGCAGAATGTCAATAAGTCTTAAGAAAGAAACATGACAACATGTGACTCATGTTTATGAATGTTCATGGGTTGACTGGCTTATTTTAGTGCTTTACAATTAGCTTTTGCTAAATTTTCAGTGCATTAGTGCTTTAGAATTAGTGGACCTAAATATTTGAGTTAGTGCATAGGGCTAGTGGAACTAATTTTTAGATTAGGGCTGCCCACCACTGTTCTTTCCACACAATATCACAGTAATACCTTATAGAAACACGAAGTAATAAAAGCAACAACATAAAACACATTGCTTCAAGAAATGCTAAACATTTATTTTGAAAAATATTTTCTTTATCATATCAAAAAATATCTGATCAAAATGAAAAATGTCTTTGTTGCTTCTATCATTTAAAATGCTAGTGCTGTTGGACAAATACAAACCTGCATGGAGAACAATGGTTTTATGTGTGTTTTGGAAATAAGGAACATTGAGTTTGACCTTTTCAACAGTCTGTCACATGATCCACCCTCAGTTACAGTCAGGGAAAGAGTTTAAGGTCTCATTTAGTTCCACATGCAGCAGAGTTTATTGCCTACGTGAGTCATTATCATCAGTCAAACAAGCACCTACAACTGCACCAAGGATTGACAATTTATGTTGCATTTGACATGATGATAAAACACAAAAATGGCTAAAAAACTTTTGAAAAATTTTTGAAAGAAGAACGGAGTCCTCTAATCTGAAAACATGATCACTAATCCATCCATGTAAAACCCCAAATAAAAAAAGAGTCTGGACTGAGACATCTCTGTGCACCAGACATTATAACTGGAATGAATGCAGCAGGTGAGGAGAAAGAAACTTGTGCAGCTTTTCAGCTGAGGTCCACAGCCCTCTCAGTGTATACCTGTTAGGACTCATTTGTTTATTATAAACAGAAAGAGACCAAACAGTCTCTGAAGAATAGGAATTCACAAGCACCAAAGCTGCATTTCCACCATGCCACTCCAGACTAGTTTCTTTGGAAACTTAAAGTATTTTACATGAACCATCGTTGTTTCTTTCAGATGTTTATGTTTCTCCTATGACTTGAGGTTCAAGGTACATCATGCAAAATAAGTCACTGATGTGTGCTGCTTCTCACTCAGCTGCTTCTCACTCAGCTGCTTCTCACTCATTGCACTTTGACAACTTCTAAAATGGGGCAGGAAAATCATATGAGACCAAAACAATAAAATCATCTTGTTTCCCAGAATCGCTCAAAGTTTGTGGAAACGTGTGACTGAAACTGTAAATTAACTGCAGAAACACAAACTTCCAATGTGACGTCAGAGAAAAGAGGCTATAATTGGAAAGTTCAATTGATATTTTAAACAATTTGGTTTTGCAAAATTATCAGTTAGATTTTTTTCAGTTTAGATTGAATTTTTGTACATTGTTAAAGTGTATCTATCTATCTATCTATCTATCTATCTATCTATCTATCTATCTATCTATCTATCTATCTATCTATCTATCT
>JAUBOC010000037.1:740955-753592 GCA_032275365.1 Anablepsoides cearensis | reverse complement strand
GTCAGTTCAATCCAACAGGATGTCAGAATGGTTTATATTTACACTTTTCATCCAACCACAATCAAACTCACTCTATCTAAGGGCTCCATGTATCTGGATAGATTTATATTTATTTATTTTTCTTAACAATGAAAAGATGGAATAAAAACAAGTCAAAGTTAAATAGAAATGAAATACTTTTGGCATCTTTAAAAAGTAAGAAGTAGAAAATACAGATAATTGAATTAAAATGTAAGGAGTAGACATAAAAAGTAGGATGAAAAATAATTACTCCACTAAAGTACAATTAACCTAAATTTTACTTAAGTAAAGTAACAAAGTATTTAGTTACTTGACACCTCTGGGTTTTATGTTTCTTTATGACATATTTATTGTTAAGGTAAATTCTAAAACATTTTTCTTTTACAAAAGATGACTTTATTGTGAGATTCTATGCTTTACACATTTAAAAATAAAATTCTTAATAAATACTTTTAAACATCTTTCAAAAAGATGAATGTTTTACTGAACCACAGCTGTTTGTTATATTAGTGAAAGTGAAATAACAGACATTATTGTTTTTATTTCTGTATCTATTTATTTGTTTAATTATTGTTCAGTCCCTTAATAATTACACACTTTTTAGGTTAATAAATATGGCTACAATGAAAATGTGAAATTCAGGGAAAAAAATGAAAAAGTGAAATTCAGAAAAACAAAACCAGAAAAAAGAAATTTGGGAATAAATAAAATGTATTTTATAGGGCCTTATATAAGGTGGACATCACTGCTGTAAAGTTGGATGCTCTCCTTCTCGATGAATGCTGCCTCACATGGAGCCTCCTCAGCTGCCTTCTGTTAAAAACAATATTCTTCGTGATTCCGCCTCATTTCCCTCTCATGCTAAGCCCTTTGTTTACGACTATTTGTTGGGCACATTTTCCAAAAACAAAAAATAAATCCTACAGCCACTAAAATCTGACATTTCTTCATATTTGTTTACATTTTGTGAAGAAGCAAGTCGCGCTCCATGTCTTCTTCTGAGGTTTTTGCGTCGATTCCTCCAGTGGTTCTTGATGCGGCGCCACCATAGGAGGGAGCAGGTTATTCACAGGGTGTAGTTTGTTTGACACAGAGCAGTGTGAATGCAAACCACACCAACCGAAAAAAAAAACAACCTGTAAACCTGTAAACAAATCTTATCGGATTATATAGTGTGAATGAGACCTCTGAGTTCAAAGCCTGATAGTCATATTGATCGGCTGTCATCTTCAGGGGACACTACATTAAAAACAGGTCAGATTCTGTTCTGCACTGACTCAGGAACACTTCCACAAATCATTGTTTGTAAAGTCAATGGCCTTTGCCATCCACTAAAGCTGGTTAAAGCTCTATCACACAAAGAGGAAGCCATAGTATGTGAACACCATCCAGAAACACTGTGTTCTTCTCTTGGCCAAAAGCTCATTTAAAATTGTTTGAGGCAAAGGGGAAAACTATAAGTATATACAGGTTGTAGAACAACATATACTCTCATCCAGACGTTTTTGTCATATTTCAGCAAGACAATGCCAAACTGCATTCTGCATGTTTTCCAACAGCATGACTTTGTAGTACAAGAGGTTGTGTAAAATGTGCTGTCTGACATTTGTAGCTGAGTCATTCACAACACATACTTCAAACGTTACCAGACAAAGCAAGATGTTCCAGTGTTACATTAGGCTGTGCATAATGTTATTTTCAAGGTTTAATCAAAATGGCTGTAACCCTATTGTTCCTCAGTCTAAAACTCTGGCAATAAAGGCAACTGTCAATATGCCTTCCTTCTGGAAATTCTAGATATTTATTTAGTGTGCATTTTAAGGATTGAGGAACCAAACTTTTTTCAATGAAGTTATTACTTAAAATAACTGTGAAAAACTGATCTTTATGTTCTTGTTTCTGTTGCAGGGAATAGGAGAATGAAAGCAGAAAACAACAGCTCCAGCCTCTATGTTCCTCAGCCCAGAACCTTTAAAGGATTGATACCAAAATCGTTTTATCAACCAGAGAATGACCTGAATAGCACCCAAGTTCCCAATTTGACTCACTCCAATGCACCTCTGCAGTTACTAAATGGCAGTGCCATGGGGTACCTTACAGGGCCCCTGAGCACCCAGATCATCCCCATATTTTATGTGATAGTGATTACCATTGGAATCCCGGCAAACGTCACCATCTTGTGCTTGCTCGTGACCAAAGTTCGAAAGGTTTACTCTGCCATCCTCTACAGCAGTCTGGCTGTTTCCGACCTTCTCCTCCTCCTCTCCCTCTCCTTCAAGGCTCACTACCACTTTAATGGAAACAGCTGGGTACTCGGGGAGGCTGCCTGTAGGATAGTCACAGCCTGTTTTTATGGTAACCTCTACTGCTCGGCCCTGACACTGGCCTGCATAACTGTTAAGCGCTACATGGCTGTGGTGCACCCCTTCATGTACAAAAGTTTCCCAAAGATGAAGTGCACCGCCTGGATTATTGTGGCAGTCTGGGGGGTGTTTGGTGTGGCCATCATTCCTCAGCTCCTGGTTCAGCAAAGCTTTTGGGTCAGTGATCTGAAGCGCACCACCTGCCACGATGTACTGCCTCTGGACTTCCACTCTCATAACTTCCTGCTTTACTACAACCTGGTTCTTACTGTACTTTGTATTTTAGTACCCCTGGTGATCACAGTTGTTTGCTTCATCCAGATCATAACAGAACTCAGCCGATCACATTTTGACTGGGCAATGTACATCAAGTCCAGTTCGCTACTATTTGTCATGTTTGTTGTGTGTTTCCTCCCTGCTGGGGTGCTGCACTTCCTCCATTATGTGTTGCTATCTGTAAGAGGAACAGAACATTTATATGTGTACTTTAACATGGCAGTGTGCCTGTGCTGTCTCCATGCCTGTCTGGACCCCTTTCTCTTTTTTATCATGTCCAGGTCAACAAGCTCCAAACTTTACTTCATAAATTTCAAAGACAAGTCTCTGAGTGTATCTGTCTGAAAGAGACAGACATGTTAACAGAAACTCACTCTGTGTTTCATTTTTCTGACAGATGATGAGCAAAATGTTGTTTGTGGCTGGAATCCATGCTGGGTTTTATGCCAGAGCTCTAAACTAAGATTATCTTATGCAGAGAGGAGAGAGACTTCTAGATGTTTTCATCAAACCTTATCAATGATTTGCACAATTTAACATGTAAAAACTTGTGTGTTAGGTGAGCACTAAAGTTTGTTGTAAATTAATATATTCTAATAGGCCAAATTTGATCTCAATAACTGTTAGTGTCTAAGATATAGCAGTTTGTGTTAAGTTTGCTTAATATTGTAAATGTTGCTTTGTATTTTTGTTCTAAAATGTTTTTGACAAAATGAAAATATAAAAACACTGAAAAGACTGTGGGAAAGTTTGCTTTAAGAAGTCAAATGTGCAGTGTAATCATAAACTTATGTGATATTTGCTTATGAATTATTAAAACAAAAGCTAAAAGGAAATGCCATTATGAGTCATTGTGTTTTAGGAATCTGAATGATGACAGTGAGGAGAGTCACCTATCTGTGAGACCATCCTGTCCAGCTGCAGGACCACCCACTCCAACCTGTCAAAAAATAAAAGATAGGAATCCACATAGGGAGGATTTCTAACCAGCTTAGGCAGATAATAACAACACCCTAAAAGTGATAATAATGTTCATTAGCACATCCAGAATTCTCTAATGGTGTGGTCATGAGTGGGCCACTGGAAATCCTGGGATGTAATTAAAACTATAAGCCAGAACATAATTTTAGTACATTTATTATTTTGCCTATAAGTTTTTTGCAGAGGTGTATTAAGTACCTAAAAAATAACTTAGTAAATGTAAAAATACCTATAATTATAACAATAATAATAATACTAATGCTGCTGTGACACCTGAATTTCCGCTCGGCAGGACAATAAAAGCTTTTTCTATTCTATTCTATTCAATTCTATTCAATTCTATTCTATTCTATTCTATTCTATTCTATTCTATTCTATTCTATTCTATAATAATAATAATAATAATAATAATAATAATAATAATAATAATAATAATAGAAAATGACTTTGGTAAAAAAAATCACTGATAAGAAATATATAAGCCATGAAATTGCTAACAATGATCAGGAAAGTAAAAATGTAAGTAAAAAGTGTTGAATTTTCTTAACCAATTTATGTCAACAGGTTCCATAAGCCAAATATCTAAATATCTAGTAGTTTCATTGAAGGTCAGTATACTGTCTTCATTGTTTCTCTGCTCCAACACATCTGATTCAGTTATTCAGTTACCTTTCCAAGTTATGTAGACACCTGTTAACCATGCGTTCAAATCAAGTGTGTTTAAGCAGGGAAACAAGAAAACATGCTAGCTGCCCTTAAGGATTGGAGTTTGACTTAATCATGTTTGACATGATGGATTACATAAAATACATATAAGAAAGAGAGCAGAAGAAACTCTTTGTTTTGAATAAATAATGTCCTCTGCTGGTAGTATTGGGTACTGACATGTTTTAACAATTTAAAATGAAAAAAAAACAAAAAAACTCCACAGATGTTTAAATGAAACTTTTTATTCAGTATGAAGAATCCATCTTAACACTGCATTTACTTGAGTCTTTTCTTACCAAAATAAATCATATCAAGGACAATAATTTATTTTACACAGACTTCTACATTCTGTTTGACAGCAAAGGTTTTCAAGTCTGAAAGACCAAACTATTTTATTACATTTATTCCCTGCTCAAGGTGATTTGCAATGCAGTGGTGTTTAACCTAAGCGGGAGCACAGATTTGATCCCCCCTGCTGGACAACAGTTTGTAGTCATGTCACCACAAGCATGCCCTTTCACAATGTTCAATACGTCAACTTGGTAAGGTGAACAGCTGTCCACAACGAATCTGACAACACACAAGAATGATACTTTCACTGTTCACCTGGGATTCTGTTGACCCCAAAGAGAAACAGCAACTCCACAGGGGAATGAAAAAGCACACAGAACATGGGGACTTCAGTAACAAACATGCAGGATTTTGTTTCGATTGAGTTTGTTCAGCACAAGTCGCTAGGGGAACAGTGCAAAGGACACACACAGGTAAAGCATTAAACACAAGAAAGAGCTTTTATGGTTTTCCATTCTTAAAAAAATATATTTAAAAGGAAATAGCTGCACTCATGAGTCATAAATAAGGAAAAAAACAATACATTTTATTTAAACATTATCACATTAATGGAAAAATAAATAGTAAAGAGATTTTGTTGTTTGTTCTTTGACTGCAGGTAATACGTTTTTGCATGTTTCAAATTAAAATTTGACAAGATCTTTTTACAAGACTTAAGTCAGATTTATACTTGGTGAGACATCAAGAAATTTGTTTCCATTGACATGGTTGTAAGATCGCATTGCATAAAGTATGAAAACACACACTGTGTGATCAGTCAGAGGGTTTTGGGGGTCCTTATGTGAAAAAGTGGCTAAAGTACACTGCTTTCATTCTTGCTTCAGCTGTTCCTCTAAGGAGAAGATGGCTGAGGTTGTTAGAAAATACAACCATCTTCACAACTGCTACTCAAAGAACTTGGGGAAAGTGATGCATGACTTCCTGTGCATGAAGGAGACAGCGTAAAGACACAGGTGTCTCTCTGCTGGCCAGGAGGAAGTATGCCTCCAACAGGTGTGAGACACATAAAAAGTTCACTCATTATTGTGCACCACCTCTCTTTGGGACAAATTAGTAAATTAGTGCTTATCCTTGATTAATCACAGAAATACCAGACTGTCACCATCCACCTCCTCTTCTAACTTTTCTTCTCTTCCACCACCAACTGAAGATAAAGACCCAGTTCTGCCAACCAGGCTGTGTGTGTGTGAGATGTGTGCTGCAGTGAGAGGGCTGACCAGTTCTGGCCACACTTCATTTCTCAGTAAAATGCATGTGAAAAAAAAGTCTTACAACCAGGTGAACAAGAACAGATTTCTTATGTCTTGCAAAGTATGCAGCAGCCTTTTTTCATACAAGACATTTAACTCTGTTTATAGTTTGGGTTGAACTGGTAAAATATCCTTAACACACTGGAGATGGCAGTATTGCTCAAGAATAAGTGCTATAAAACTGAAAATGTGATTTAAGGACTGTTCAAATAATCAAGTTGATGCTCCCCAGCAGTTTTGATAGAAATATATAAAGTCACGATGAATACATCCTTTGTGCAATAATTGTGTTTAAGTTCCTTTAATGCTTCAGTTCAAATGGAGGTTTCCAAACATTATGGTTGCCCAGAAAATGACATCTACTCAGTTTTATAATCTTTAGATTATTCTGTGAGGATTTGTTTTATCAGTTAATATAGTTATCATATCTTAGTGTATATTATATACTGTATATATTATGTATATAGTATATAGTAGTGTGGGCTATACAAGCTCTGACTTTAAGCTTGATAGATTAAAAATGTAATTAGTTGGTTAATTTGCTTGTTGTTTTGCTCACGGTGCAAAAATAGTAGTCTTTGATTTTCTATTACTTTCCTTTTCTTTAATTTTATTGACTAAAATTTTAGATACCACATGTTATTATGTAAAACACTGAACACAAAAAGCTGAGCCACCAAAAAAGGTGTTATTGTTCTGAATACGTTTGTTTATGAGACATTTTTTTTTACAAGGTTCTAACTTATTATAAAAAGTTAAAACAGGCTAACACCAATTTTTGGAACAAAAAAGAAAAAAAGCATGAGCAATGGCAATATTTGAGGATATGAATAAAACAACAACTGGGTTTTAGCTGACTTTGAAATATGAGGGACTGTGGATGGAGGTTAACCAGGGACTAACTCTGGAACATCTTAATTCTAATGGGATGAATGAAACAGAAATATAAAAAAAATAAATAAATAAAATAATAATAATAATAATAATAATAATAATAATAATTAAAAGGACTGTTAGGGTTTATTCAACTCAGTTCCTGGTCTTGGGTACATTTTAATAGCGGGAAGTTTATTTGGCAAATGAAACTAGCTTTTGGTGTTAAGCTCAAAGTTGATGTTGCTGGTTGTGATACTGTAATAATAAAAATAACTGGTAGTATTGATTAATTATTGCTATGAACTGCAAGACAGCTGCTGTCTCATTTTGTGTCCTTCTGTGGAGATTTGTTTTCTTCTATAATCAGAAGGAAAACAAATATTTAGTTTGACTTTCAGAGTATTAAAATCTAAAATCTTTTGCAAATCAAACCAAAGTTGTCAGCTTTTGGTTTGACAGAAATACAGTTTTTCAGTGTGGGTGAGCTGACTCTATACACATGGCTTTTATTTTCAGTTTGTCGCATAAACCAACCATTAAAATTCATTGGAAAAACATAAAACATAGGAAAGACCAATTTAGTGTGTTCACACACACAAACACTCATGCACACAAACACACACACACACACACATATAAGTGACCAATAAAAAAGCAGCAGAGAGCAGCAAAGCTTCCAGCAAAAGGTTTGGAAGAAGAAGTGGACTTGATGCAGAGAGAGGCACAACTTTTGAGAAAGGCCTTTGAGTTTCAGAGGGAGCAGCAGCAAGACAGAAGGAGACAGAGGACACAAAGACACCATACAAATGAAGACAGAGAAATATACCAACAGAAGCTTCCAGTGGTATAAATTCTTCGTCTCAGATTGCAACATAGAGCAAAGCCCTTCAGGAGAAGCTTGATGCCACACATATTGAACACAGACACAGAGGAAGCATTCAGACAGAAGGACTCTAATCCCAAAAAGTTGCAATTGTAAAAAGCAGAAAATGTAAACCTTTTTTTCTCTCTTTAGAAATGTAGCTGCTGACGTTGCCAGTTTTGACTAAACTACTGTTTAATTGTTTATTTTTTATGGCCTTGTTATTCTTGCAATTTGCGACAAAAGGCTTTGAAGATCAACAACCTTTCATAAAATATTGACCATGGGTGTTGGTTCAGATGGAAGAAAAAAGTCTGTTTAGTTTTGAACATAGTTGAACATAGTTTTGTACATAGCAACAAAAACGCAGCTGTACAAAAGTATTGTATACAAATACAATGCAATATATTCATATTTGGCTGGTAAAGAAATAATATGAGTTCACAAAAATCAGAGTAATGAAAGATTTTACAATCCAAACACACTGAGCTCTGACAGAATGTAAACTTTACTTAGAATATCTGTCATCAAAAATCTGTTATAGGTGATTCACCCACAAGAACTCAGCCATGATGAGAGAGTTCACACTTGGTTAATGTCATGCATTCAGCCTATTTAAAGTGAGCAAACAGCTGTTTGGTAGTTTGGTCTGGTTGTGTTCACCACACTGAACAAAACGATCAGAGAACAAAGGTGAGAGCTGTCTGAGAAGCAGATAAAGACAATTAGAGATATCCATGATAAAGATAAAAGACCATTTCCAAACAGTGTTCCACTGAGTACAGCTGCCAATATTTTAATAGCATAAGGTTCATGGGATCACAGCCAACCTCTCCAGACATGGATGCATGAGGAAGTCCTACTCCAAGTGTGGATGGTGGAAAAGGAGAAACTGTCCAAAATCAATCAACTAGAGCTCAAAATAAAAGAACATGACTTTCTGATTGCACCATTTGTCAAATTTGGATTTATAGTGGGCCAAATGGAAGAAATAGAGGCCTCCTGGGTCAAATTGACAGGACAGCAAAATAACCTGATTTGACCAAAATGTATGTTGATAAACCGTACTGTTTCTAAAACTGATGAGACAAAACTGGAGCTTTTTGGCTTTGTTCACATTCATTGTTCTCTATTTATTTTTTATTATGATATAAGGGCACTGACACATTTATCCGTGTTTGTATGTTATTATTTTGACATTACCACAGTTCTGAGCCACTCGAGTCGCACTTTATTTGAGTTATTGCTTGATAATCTTAATTAACTCTGAGTCAAAGCCATCCCATAACACTCCAAAATATGATGTCGCTGTTATCTGGTTCCTACAGAGCTCAACTGTGAACATGACACCAGCATTGTGTTGAATTAGATAAATATAATGTGACACAACACTTCTAAGTCTGTTCTGTTATTGACACACAACATTAAAGCTTATAGTGACCACAGCAGGTCCAATCAGGTCTAAAACAATCAGAAGAGAAACTGGCCATCCTGGTAATCCATTGATTATTACAACCCTGGAAAAAAAAACAGATTTTTTTTTATTGTGAAGGACTCTGATAAACAGTCATTAAAACCTTTAGCCAAAACAAATACATAAATTAATAAAACTCTTTGAGACATCTAGGTAACAAGGTTTCTGCTTGTGTGTAGTCATGTCAGCTCTACATCAAAGACCCAGACAATCTGTGTTCAAACTAACATGTGAACAGACGGAGTCCAGACCCCCTACTATCTGTCTCAGGAAGTGGTCGGACTTAAAATGGTGTCAATTCACACTGTGTGAGGCCATTCAAACCTGTATTCACTGCTATCCAAATGCAATCTAATAGCTAAAGACGCATTGGAAAACCAGGTGAGAACAGGGTCCTAAAACAGCTTGTTAAATGCAGCTTTAATGGTTTCAGGTTGTGCTTTGTTTGTTGTAGGAATTTAATGTTGGAACCCTCAGTGGAGAGAAAACCAGAACCAATGAGAAACCTGAAGCTGCGACAAGAACATCAATAAAGTCTTATCTATTGCTTGAAGTTTTAGAATATGGTTTACCTGGAAATGAACTATGTGACAGTGGCTTGGTGTTTGAGGATGAAAGGTTGTTGGAAGTCAAAGCCTTTCGCAGCTTTGTGGAGTGCACATGTACAGCAGCTTGGAGGTAAAATAAGCTGATTTAAAGAATTTTATTACCGCTAATGATTGGTTATCCTTTTTTTTATTCGTGCAACAGCACCAACAGTTTGGTTAACCAGAAACTGGCAAGTGGTGCACATGTAACCTGATTTTCCCAAATAAATCTCCTCTGTACATCTACAGCTCTGTAAAATACTTTTCAATCTTTACATGGAGTTTTACTCAGAAAAATGTATATATCTGGAATATGTTTGAGTTTGGGGTATCAATCTGGATTATTCTCATTAAATAAATAATTTATGCAAGAACATTGACAACAGTTATTGTTTTTAGTCATTTAAAGTTCATCAATGAGAAATGATTCATTTTGCTGAGTAAAACCCAGTAAACAACACACTGTTCTGAGCTTAGGTTTACATGAGGACATTGGCACGAGTGTCAGGTAGCCGGAGCCCCACCAGTCCACCTCCAACTAGCACAGCCGATGCCAGCAGAATGGGGATAGCCTTGGTGATGCCAACTAGTGAGCCAAAGATCAGGTTGCCCAGCACAGCTGCTAGCTTACAGATGGCATTACAGAAGCCAAATCCAGTGCCCCTGAAACAAAAAAACATAGAAAGACAGTAATATACAGTTAAAACCAGATTTTACATACACTACAAACAAATCCCTTGCTTACATACATGTTCCTAGTATTTGGAAGCATTGTCTTTAAACTGCATAATTTAGGCCAATCATTTTGAAAAAGAACTAACAGCTTAAACAAAAAATCCAGGAGCACTGGAGACAGTAGTAAACATATATTTAATGAGGAAATCCTCCTGTTGTTTTTTGCCGTGCCACAATTTGTTGTGGCGTGCCAGTCGAGCACACCCTTGTTTGTTTAGTTTGAGTGCACTTGCTCCTCCTTTTTTTGGTTTATTTATATGGTTTCATAACATCAACACAACAAAGGGCTATAAAATGAATTATGAAATATAACAAAAATGTTCAGTCTCTCATTTTGTACATTTGCAACCATGTACAGTAAAACAATCCATCAAAACAACAGTTAACACAATATATTTTAAAATGTGCAAAACAAAAAGCTGCATTCATGTTTTTGCGACAAGTCCAAGCTTTCTGTTTACTGGCTGATCTGCATTCTTAGTCATACCTACTGTATGGACACAAACTGGGTAGTGAGCAGAAGAACAAGATCTAGGTTATGCAATACATATGAACAAAAAACATGTCTGGATTTAACAATAAAAAGGTCCACTGTTAGGACAAAACAGGCTTCAGAATAAATCAAAAGAAGGGTTGGAATGGTTCAGGAACAAAATTATTATTAAATGTTAAAACCACATTTGTTCAGGGCAAGTCAAACCAAGTAAAAAAATATTTGCAATAAAATGAAACAAAATTTAATTTGTTGATGTAAATGTAATTTCACATGATGTGTTCAGAAGAACACAAGTAAAAAAAAACACTTCAAACTGTTTTTACTTTAGCTCCAGCCGGTCGAGGCAGATGGCCGCCTGTCCAGAACCTGGTTCTGCTGGAGGTTTCCTCCTGTTAACAGGGAGTTTTTCCTCTCTGCTGCTGCAGGTGTGCTGCTCAGGATGGAGACTGATGAAGTGAAGATTTGGTGCAGTCTGCTGGCTACTTTAGATTTATTGATTTTTTATTATTTTTATTGTTTTTGTGTACAGTGCCCGGAGACAACAGTTGTTGTGACTATCTGAATTTTATACATATATGTCTATAGCAACATATTTCACATATTTCTACAATAAAGGTTTATTCTCCTGTACAGATGATCAAAGTTATTTTTCTTTAAACTTCAGAAGATTTCCTCAAACTGTTATCTGATCTCACCTCCTGTCTGTAGGGTACAGTTCAGTGGTGACCACATCCAAGGAGTTCCATGCAGAGATACTGAGGCCATTGTAGAGACACAACATGAAGATCATCATGGACTCACTGGTGCCAAACCAAAGAAAAAAGCAGCTGATGCCTGATAGAACCATGGAGCCTCCTGCAGGATGTCAAAGGGATTATTTTTAAATCTCACTTCATTTATTTCTCTGGATGTCATTGCAGATGCAGATTACATGACAGCAAGATGGTTTCCACAAAGCATGCACTGTTATTTAAATTCCAAAGAAAAAGTTAGAGTAGATCCTCAGTCATGCGAGAGTCTTACCTAACATACTGAGGCGTCCTATCTTGTCCATGAGGAGAGCAGAGACGATGTTTCCAGGCAGCACAGCCAGTGTTCCCAGGAAGTTAACAAAATACACCCAATAGGCACTGTAGTCATCATCAAATGTCATCTGACAGCCTGTCTTGTTGTGGTGGAAAGAGCTGTTGATCACCTTTGAAGTTTTTAGCTTGGCGTCATCAATATCTGTAAATGTAACAAAAAAAGACTCCAGATAATCATAAAGGTGGCTACAGTTGCTGCTATTTGACACTTTGATATAGCTGCTACTGTTGTTTTTTTACATTTTGTATATCATTTTATCTTACATTTTTGTTCTATTTTCACCTCTTCATTTTATCTTTTTTAATGTTCTGATTTATTTGCACTACAGGAGCTGCAAAATTATTTCATTGTTCATTGTCTGTGGACCGCAGTGTTCTTTTCAGTGCAATAATGACAATAAAGATTTGTCTTATCTATCTTATCTTATCTTATGTTATCTAAAAGACAAGCAAAAGCTAAAGGTAGCAAAATACTAGCTAAACATTGAAAATAGAAAAAGGTTATAAGGTAATAGTAGCAAATGGTTAGCTAGAAGCTAAGGTATCAAAAAGGCTAGCTAAATATATATATA
>JAUBOC010000037.1:703732-720679 GCA_032275365.1 Anablepsoides cearensis | reverse complement strand
TTCATGGCCATGACTTGAATTTTAAATCTGGTGCATTCACTTTTTTGTAACAAATCTTTAACACTTTAAAACATAACAAGACAAAACAGCTTTTGCTGCCTCCCACCCCAACCCTTACACACACACACACACACACACACACACTTCTCTGTGGACTTTGTCCACCAGTCAATGTGGAGAGCACTGCGGCGTAACCTATTACCCACACACCACTGCATCTTGGAGGAAAAGTGTGTTAAAACACTGGCGTCTGATCAATTGACCTCAGTTGTGAACTCCTGCAGACATTCACACAGTTCCTCTTTCAAATAACACGTAGGAGCTCTTGAGTGTGAGGATTCCAGTGTTTTGTTTTTCTGTTTTTTCCACTAACCACCTGCTGCAGTTCAGTATGCAGACCAAATGTGACTCAACTTTCTTCTATGACAACTGATGAGTTTTTCATTTGCATATAAAGATGAGTCAGAGCAGAACTCAATGATGGACCATTGATTATCTGATGGTCATTTAGGCTACAGTCGTGACATTTTTTTTAGTGTTCTCAGTATGTAGCCCTTTTTTTTACTTACCTGCATTCCTCTCCTTAAATCTAGATCCATCCCTCCTGAGTTCCATAGCCTGGAGTCTTCAATGCACCCATCTGCAGAATCAGATAAGGTTATTTACTGCTACCTCTTGTCCAACCAGCCATTCTCCAGCCTGCTCAGTTACCTCTACATGGGAAAACATCATCTCCTCCATAGACCTGGAATAATTGTCTTTCTCTCTCTGAGCTAAAGGCAAACATCAACACAGTAAATCTCATCAGCCCCTTCATTATCATTTTTCACGAGATCATTATATTGGCATTATTCTATTACTACCAGATCCTACAGGTCCCATCACGCACCTGTAAATAAACCAGTTACCTTTTATATTGTGTTCTTGAATCGCTCTGGTAGTCCAATCTTTGGGTTGTAATAATTAATATCACAAAACTGCCCTTTAGAAAATGAACAAAGGGTTACTTACACAGCTCTGTATTACTTACTATTCCAACAGATCCAAGAAGATATTTTTTGATCAATTTTTGATTCCACAAAATAGAGCCATTGGTCAGAGGCCTACTTTAACTCTCATGCCATTAAACAATCAACTCATCTCACCATTCTCACTGATTTTTGTAAAATTTTCAACCATCCCCTACATGAAGAACATACAAAAAATAAACTCCTCCCATCAAACAAGGAAGTCAATCTGTGTCTGATCACTTCATCGTCTTCCAGATATCTGCACAAGTGCTGGATTGGAATAACAAAAGTGTGCTTGTCAGTTCTTTCTGAAAAGCCCAAGGCTCAAATGGCAGTGAGACAAACCAAAGACCCTTGACAGGTCTTGCCATGAAAATTGATAATTGCCTAATGGAATGTCATAAGGCATTCAAGAGCATATTTGTAAATGAGAACTGATTCTCAAACATTTCACCTCATCAAATAAGGAAAAAAACTACAAACCTTGAAAATATCCTATTTATTGGCCACATTTATAACCTGTGTCTCCAACAAGGAAATCTTTATTTCCTGTTGCCTCTAACCTTGAACAAGGACCCATTCAGCTTGGCAAAACGCACACAATTTAATTCAGTTTATTTATAATCAGTTCAGTAAGGCCCAAACCCTGCTTAGCTTCTGAGATCAGACAAGATCTGGCCTGTTCAGGGTGGTATGGCCATGTAAATTCATTATAGAGGATATAAAGGTACCCTGAATCAAAGTACCCCAATTGGTTCCTTGCTGAAGCCATGAGTAGACATTTCACTACCCAACAGGTATACCCAACAGGTACCCAACAGGTAATAACAGGTGAGATATTTTCAGGAGATCAAGAGGAACAAATGCTGAAGATGTACCTGAAGAAGAAGATGGGGAGGAATGCAACCCAGAAGATGATGCATCTTCAGATAAAGAAGAAGAAGTAATCCCCCAAGGTGACTGAGAGACATTTTTGTCAAAGAACGGCATAATTGCATGGTCCTTATCAAATTCAGACAGTAACCAGGGAAGAACAGCACCATCAAACATCATATAGATGACTTCTTGGCCAACAAAGTATTTGGCTGCCCATGTCCAGGACACTTCATCCACCTTTCTTCTGTTCATAACACTAGCCATTGACAAAATCATCCTGAAGAGTATGTATTGGTAGGGTTTCTGGTAATATGGAGAAAACTGGAAAAATATGGATGGGATTGACCTGCATGGCCACACAGGGCTTTTGATATTAGCAGGTGTATTTAGGTCCAGGGGTGAAGCTACAGATAGTCTTTGGGATGCAGAAAGTGGAAAAGCAATTTGTCGTGCCACAAGGCTGCTGAAAATATGTCACACTTTCTCAAGAATGGTGAGATTTGACAACTGTGAGTCCAGACCAGCAAGGTGTGTGATGGAAAAACTGGCTGCCATCAGAGAGTAACCAAAAATTGCAGCGCGGACAGTAAACAACCCTACTGAGAGGAGAGGAATACAGAGCCGAACAAGATGGCTGTAAATAAGTGCTGCAGGCTTTATCAGAAAAAAATAATTTAATTTGGAAGCCTTGTCAACATAGACTGGCTTCATTCATTTCCTCCACTGTCTTTGCTAAACTACAAGCAGACACTGCACAGAAAATCGACGTCCTTCAAAACTTATCCTTCTGCTTGCTGATTGGCCCAGGTAAAATTCTACTGAAGAAATCCTTGTCTATGGGAGAAACCCAGACAAAGCAGTGAAGGAAAACTAGAATTGAGCGGAACTGCATAGGAAGGCAAGGGCCAGGCTAGTGTGTCACACTCAAGCCAGGTACCCACCAAGTGTGTTTTGAGCAGCAAATATGCTTGTACCGCCTCAAGTTGGCCGCACACACACACACATTTGGAGTGAACGCAGCAGCATTCACTTCAAATGTGATCTTCTAGATGCGCGTCTGAAAAGGGAGGGGCGTCTTGGTGACGAGTGAAATAAAGTTAAAATAAATAAAATGGCTTTGCTTTATTTACTAAAGAGCAAGCAAACGTTGCGCTCATCAGACAATTAATTCACCAGATGATTTAGAGGCAGTTTGTTCGGTTAGTTTCATCACTCCAGGAGATGCGAGCTGATGGGCTTTTTTTCTTTTTTGGTCCCGAGCCCACCAGTCAGTTAAGGAGCTGCTGATCGACAGAACACCAACTACAGGCGGTCCATTTCAGGTAAAGCGCTCCTGCCCATCTGTTTCCAGTTCACGGGAAACCCTCACGTGGAAAAATCCTTCTCTCTGATTGGTTGCTGCTGCGCGTTGAGCAGCCAAAGTTCAATTTGTTGAACTCCAGCAGCGACTGCTTTGGATGTGCCACATGTGCGGAAAATGCTCTGCCGCATCCTACCGCTACCTTGCGCGCTGCTCTCAACTGGCAAAACGTGCTGCGCTGCTCCTAGATGCGCGTCCACCATAGACTTTACATGTAAACTGGCAGCTTTGGCTGCTCAAAACGCATTTGGTGTGTACCCGGCTTCAGTTTACAACATTCATGCCCTGCAAAATTTGGGCTGATTTCTTCACAGGATTCAAATTTTTTGAATTCTTGTTTTTTTGGGTTTTATGAGCTGAAAGACCAAATTATGTAAAAAAATAAAAAAATAAACAAATACATGCTTGACATTATTTAAACCATGGGCCCTGAATCTATAACCTATAAGAATTTAACTTTTTGAATGGAATTATGGAAATTAAACAACTTTTCCATGATATTCTAATTATTTGGAAAGGATCTGTAACTTCTGTTGTGTTTTTACCCTTGACAAGTAAATTAACACTAACTCTTTTGTGTATATACAAATAAGACTAGAGTAATACTGCTGAGCAGCAAATTGATATTTTTGTTGCTTTTCACTCGTTCTGCAGAAAAAAAAGTATGTATCATTGTAAGGTACAATAAATGATCATGATAAATGCTCTGAATGATTTGGTCTTTATTACTCCAACTCATTTTCCTGACATTTCAAAAGAAGCCAGAAAGGTTTGCTAATTGTCTAAAGTGAATGCTGTTTTTTCTTGGGGTATATCTTTTAAAAAATCTCTACAAGGGTGAGTGGACTCTGACATCTTTTATGAATATACATATTTTTATAAGTTTTTTAGGGTCAGAAGAGAGGTTTAAACTTTTGTCTTTTTTTACATTACACAAAGACACTTTTTCTTCCCAGATAGAACCATTTTTAGCGATACTTAATCAACATGTCATTACATCTATACAGTGATGCCCTTCAGTATGGTCTCCAGCAGAGACAATATCCCAATGGCAGGAGTCCAGGAGCAGAGTTCATTAAATCTTTTAACACAACCCAGAGACAAGTGTAGAACTCTTTATTTTACCACTACTTTTCCACTCTGTCTCCCTTTGTTTTCTTTCTGCTTCTCCTCTGCTGCATCCCTTCACCTTTCGATTATGCCTGACACAGGTCACATAAATCAAACACACTCTCCTCCCCACTTGTCCCCTCTAATCTCTTCCTTGTCTCCTCTTTCCCCGTTCTCCTCTGGAGCAGATTGATTTAATCGTGCTTGTTTTGTTTTGATCCTCTGACACACACCTCTGTTACCCTTTATCACAAACTCCTCCTATATTACAAGACTTGTTTTATGAGCCAAAGGTTTAGGTGTTATACTGTCATGTAAAATATTATGAAATTAACATAATAATACTGATTGCACATACAGTGTTATTCATAGTGAAGAATAGAGTTCTGATAATACACAAATTCAGTCTTGCTAAAAATGTAACAAAAAACTTAAGTAAGTGAAGATTTTTATTTCCAAACAGACACACACTTGTGTATTAGTGTTCAGATTTTGAAACCAGTTTGTGGATCAGGATCATTATGAATGTACATGTAGATGGTAAATGGACTGTACTTATGCAGTATAGCACCATTCTACCCAACCATGATACTCAAAATGTTTTACACTACAATCTGTGCCCTCATTTACCCATTTACACAACACTATATATCTCTTTACAAAGCCAATCTACATAAAACGTACTATGCAGACTAGTCAGTGCTTTTTTAGGTCACATTCATACACTTATGGAACATACGTCAGAGGCAGAGGGGGTTCAGTGTCTTGCCCAAAGATACATCAACATATGACTGAATAGAAGTGAAGTCAAACTGCAAACTCTCTCATTGGAAGACGACCTCCATAACCACTCAGCCACACCCTATAAATGATCTGTGTTGCTTTTTCTGCTGTTGCCAGATCCTCCACCTACAATAACACCTGCTATCTCTTTGCTCTTGAAGGCTTGTTCTTAATAATACATGCAAAAGTAAAATTATATCTTTTAGATATTATGTGTCACTTTATGATGGATGGGCTTCACAATGGCAGGTAGAGCATCCTTACGATTAGGACAAGATAGACTTTACTGTCATGTATTATTGTGTTACTTTGCCCTTACTTTTCACTGCATCATTTCAGGTTCTGCACACTGCAGAAAATCTGCTGTAGCTTATTTGTTTTTAACAAAATTTGTCTTGTCCTTGTATTATCTTCTGAAAGTTTTCTGTGTAACCTTTTATCAACCCTCATCTACACATAGTTAAACTTATATGTATAAACTCAAATACAGTAAATTCATACACCTGAAAAAAGATTTGATTGGATGTCTCTCATACATATCAAGTTGTACAGATTGTCTGTAAATTACTTTCCCTCAGTTTTGCATGTATACAAACTTACAGAGTAATCTTACGGATTTTTTCAAAAATGATGCTTCAAATCATTTTGAGTCTCAGAGATGGCAGGCTGTAATGTTGTTTGCCACCTCCTTGTCCTCTTGTCTCTGCTTCTCCACTGATGTGGGCACTGTTATCTTTTATGTTAGCCCATTTTATTTAATCAAAAGACAGTTCAAAACTGTGTTTGGAATAACTGTTTGTTGGAAAAGCCAATTATGTACAAGTTTCAACTGTCTAGCTGTTTTTTTATTTTTTGTTCTGTTTTTTTCAGGGGAAGTTAATGAATATGGAGGTAAACCTTAATTATCATATTCACTCTGTTTAATGTTCCATTACCACAGTATGATACTACCACCACCATGTTTGACAGCTGGTACGGTGTTCTTAGGTTTGAAATCTTCACATTGACTGCAAAGTTTTTTTCTTTGCCACTCTACCATGAAGACTCCTGAAAAACATTAACTATGATTATTTCATGCAAAGTATGTCCCATCTCCACCTGATGAAGCTTGAGTGGTAACAGGTGTCACCTGTGTTAGTTTGTGAGGACGGTCTGCTCAGGTCCCATTTTGCTTGGATGTTTAGGACCTTGAAAAATAATTTTGCATCCATCTCAACTTGTACTTTTAATATTATGTTTTGTTTGTTTCTTAGAGCTGCTTGAAGTATTACCAGTGATCACTGATGAACTTTCTGATTTTATGTTTAAATCATGTATCTATTGAAAATGCTTCAACAGGACTAAAAATATCATGTGATTTTATTCTGATAAAAAACTGTAAGATGTCCCAGTCTAAAGATAATTGACTAAATATTGAATTTTGCTGCAGATTTTGTAACTTTGTTATGTTCCACCGACCTTTGCAGTTTCAATTGTTTTCCCATCTAAAATGTTTCTTTAATTTTCTATAAGTTTTTTTATTACTATAAATTTGATTCATTTGTGAAAATCCTTTTCAACACTGACAAGATAGATAACAACAAATTCCAAGGAACCAGACACTGAACGCTCATGTATTTTTCATTCTAAGGTTTGGGAGACACTTTGATATAGGGCTGCACAATATATCGAAAATGTATCGTCATCGCGATAAATCACATCGCAATATGCATATCGCAACAATTGCATAAACTGCAATAAATGTTTGACTCAAAAGTTTTCATTTATGCGTTTTGTCATTCAGATGGAAGCTTGAAGTATTTCACCAATTAAATGGAGCCCTTCATGTATTTGGTCAAGTTAAAAAAAATTCAGGCTGGAATGGAAATGATTAGTTTCTTTTAGGTTGTTTTTTTGGCTTTGAACCCAGAGCAGAAAGATATAAACACTCCATCTATTGGTATTTGTTCATTTATCGCAAGTCATATCGTCATCGCAATATTAAGCAGTGTTATCACACATCGCAGGTTTTCCTAATATCGTGCAGCCCTACTTTGATACTACTACATCAGGCAGGAGCTGTCACTTACCATAGTGTGGGATGATAGCCCATGCCATGGCTGAGGCATATATTCCTCCAATCATCCAGAACATGCACAGCCAGCTCAGATGTTCTCCTCGCTTCTCTCGTGCCAAGACCTCCGCAAAGTACGAGAAGACAATAGGCACAGCTCCTCCAATCCTGTAAAGTCAGTTAAATGTCAGAAGCTACATATCTGTTAGTAGACAATTTTAATCATATTTTCTCATCTTGGTTTCCTTGTGTTTCTCAAGTTGTTCTTTGTTTGAGCACATACAGTACTTTGAGCACAACAATTTGTGCCACATCTTTGTTCACATTCATAGCATTATCCTGTTTGTGTGTTACAAAACTATATCATTGGATTGGTTTCAGCAAAGCTTTCATAGTAATCATTGGTTGTACATCTACAACTGATTTATTTAAAACTGGCTGCCACAGCTAAATGGCCTTAGCTTACACAAGAGCACAGCAAAGTGAAATGTCTAAAAGGTTAACACAAAAAAAAAATAAAAATTGTACTGCATGCTATAAAGTGGGGCCCCCCTTGGAATTTTGTTGCCCCCCCTAGTGTCCCCCAGTTTTATCCTCTTAAGTACTCGGGTTTTTCCTTTTTCAATTCCGCTAGCTATTCAGAAATATAACCTCATAAATATAAAAACAAACATGGATTTTTTTTAACAATTAAAAGTTAAAAACATTAATTTATATTTTATTTAAAATAAAAATAAAATCAAAAATGTGGTTCCTCTGAATAGGACAACCAGTCTAAAACAAATGTTCTCAAATAAGGATTGGAAGTTCTCAGGAGGATATATTTATAGATACATTTTTAATCAAATATTAATTAAATAATTAAAGTAATTATATAATAAATATAAAATTAGGCAGTACAGTGGCACAGTTGGTAGAGCAACATATTGCCTCTAAGGAAGAAGATTGCTAGAATAACTTTTTGGGTTGTGTTTACATGTTCTCCCCGTGCATGTGTGGGTTTTCTCTAGTTTTCTCTCACAGACTAAAATCATATTTATTAAAACTAATATGTCATGAAAAAGCAAATAGCTTAATAGTTTGGGATGACACTACAGTAGATGTAGTTTGTAATTGTGCTTGTTTTAGTTTTTATTTCCAGTTTTGGGTATTTATAATTACAGTTACTACACAAAAGTAAACAAGCAAATAAAACCTTTAACATACAAACATAAGGTGGCTTTAAGAGAAAGTTTGGTTCTTGTAAATGTCTTTAAAATATATATTTTGACATTTTTAAGAAAAATGACATCACAGCAATCATTTGTGAAGGGAAGTGTCCCCATCACATTTAAAATTTAATTAATTTAAACCCCCACATTTACCATAAAATATTACTTTTTTTCCTATGTAGGTAAAACTCTGTTTAACAACCTGTTAAAATACATCAGAACTACTACTTCTTTCAAATTTTTCCTGGGGGACAACCCCCAGACCCCCCCACCAATGGGTCCCCCCAACACTACAAATACTTTTGATGCCACTAAAATATGTAACAATGTAAGGACAATTTATGTTACTCCATGTGTAAAGATGCACAACATATCAAAAATGGAACTTTTGCGGAAGTGCAGGTAGTTTATGTTCTTGTTTTTGTCTCTGGACCTCACAAAATCTGTAATATTATCTGTAAAATTACAAATCCAACATCTGTTGGCAAATCCATAGCTTTTCTAGTGAAATTTTATATTGCAATCAAATTGTCATTTTTACAACCACATCATAAAATGAAACAAATGCCTTAGGTTGTGTTCCTGTGTTTAATTTGGTAGCATTCAGCGTAAGCATTTTTGAAGTATTATCCATTTTAAATCAACTTTAGGTCATTTATAGTCAATTTCCCTTGTTAGTTCAAAAATTCACCAAAAATCAAAGATTTGTTTAAAAAATCTGTAAAATAAAAGAAAGAAATCCATAATAACTCATGTAAATACCCAATTTTTTCCAAGCTTCTAAAGTTAAATAAATAATGTAATTGTACATGGTGCACAGCAATAACAAAATAAAAATTATAAAGTGTAAATAATCCAATAGATTCCAAAAAAATCTAATGTTTTGACCACATTAGCCTTCATAATCATCCCTGGTAATTTTCATAATGATTGAACAATGTGATGCTAACTTCCTAGACTTTAGCTGTTTAGACAAATTTCTCACCAACAAAAACAGAAAATAAATAAAATTTCATAAGTCAAGTAAAAATCACAGAATATATCCAGTAAATAGGTCAAATGTATGATTGTTAATATATTTTTAAAGCGAGTTATTTAAAAGCCATGCCTACTTTTGCCTATCTTATATATATTTTACAGATCAACTCAATTTGTGGTCTATAGTAAGTGTAATTGTATTTTGTGTCAATCTGTATTACCATTTATGATATATAAACATAGTGCGTTTCTAGCTCCCCCTAAAGTTTGGTTGATTTGAAATTTTAAATACATGTTCAGAAATATTAATTGGATGTATGATATGAGTTTGATGTGAATATGTCTTAACATACATAAAAAGCAAAACAACTTTTATTTCACATTGTTTGTATAACCACAACTTTAGGTGCTACATGACAAGTTTCATACTTATTGGCATTGTGCATTTGGAAGAGATAGTTTTTAAAGGTTTAGCATATTATGTTAACAATACATTTTTAAAACAAACATATATTTAATCAAAAACACAGTATGAATGAATGATTAAGAGGCCACAACTTTTTTAATGGTTGGGCAAAGTATACAGGAGTTACAGATCAAAATGTTTCACACATTACACTAATGCCACCTATTGGTGGACTCATGCAGTTTTTTAGTGTTATATAGAAGTTAGTGTGATTTATTTTTGCAGGGGAGAAACATCTCTAAATCTCTTACGGTTTAAGCTCCATAACTGATTTTGTGAAAATTTTAATCTAAGACAGTATAGACCACGCCCATTTTATTTTGCATTATGATGTTTTAAGTTTAGGCTTATGTCAGGATCTTAAAATTAATTTTAATCTGAATATGTAATACTGTTTTGAAGATATGGCAGAATTCCTGTTTAGCTAGCTTCCCTAAGCTATTTTTCTAGGCATAATTCTTAATAATATTAATTTTAACATTTTTATGCCTGCCCATTGAAACATAATCAGCATACTGACTAGATATAGGATGGTGAGTTTTCTGGCGACTGAAATTCATACTTTTGAAAAAAAGCTAAAGGTAGTTAAATTAGTAGTCAAATTTTGCACTGTACAAAAATATTTTTTGTCAGAAATTGACATGGTCCCTAACATGTGACTCAGTTGTTCCCAGGGATTATGTTGCTATAAGTCAATTTATTTTGTGACTTATGGTTTAGAAGCTAGAGGACTAAATGCAAAGACCATAGCACCCCCTATAGGCTGACATGTCTGATTATTTTTCTCTTTGTACTCAAAAGTTTTTTTTAACTACCATGTTAAAATCTTCTCTGTAGTCCCTGTGGTCTGGGGCTGCAGTATGAGTTTTTCTGATGGAAGAAAACTAATACTGATAATAAAAAACGGAACAGATACAATAAGGTTCCATGCTCTGCTGGATGTATGGAAACATTGCTGAATTGCAGCTGCGTCCCCCCTGCTCCATGGGCTTGGACCCCTAATAATGCTACTAATAAAAAACCCACAGATGCAATAAGGTTCCATGCTCTGCTGTATACATGGAAAAGCTGCTGCATTTTATCTGCATCCCCCACCTATATTGTTTCTAATGAACACATTTGGAATTTGAAATATTATCTTTAGCATAATATTGTTAATAATAAAAAGTGGGAGGGAACTGGTAGAAAAAGTTTATTTAGTAAACCTGCAAGTAAGCAGGTTGACTTCACAGAGTCTATTACAATGGTGATAGACTGAGTTTAAGTGTTCTTACGTTTTGGAACCAAAAATCCAGGAATCTCCCTAAACTGAGTCTTCACTAAACTGCTGGATGTCCTGGATGGGAGGCAAAATGTTTCAACCACAGAATTGAAGCCCAGTAGTTTTGTTTATTTGTATTGGTGTTTTATTTTTTGTATTTACTTTGTCCTGGAGGACTGAGAATGTACTGTAAAATGTTCTTTTCCTTTCTGAACAGGTTGTCAGTAAAGGCCCTGTCACACTATGACGTTTTAGACAACTTAGGCCAATTTATGAAGCATTTAAAGACATCTACGTTGAAGATGGAATTGAAAAAAATCAACTGGAAGCTTCTTTTATATGTGCACATACTGTAATTCTAACAAATTGATCAAATAACAATTTTATTAGCAATTTAGCCATAAAAAGTGTTTCATAAGTTGGCATAAGTTGCCTAGTGTGACAGGGCCTTTAGCTGGGAAGGAAAGGAAAGTCATTTATCAAACTTGTGGTCAGCCAGGCAGTGTCAAAGCATGCAGGTGTTCATTTACTGTGCTTGGTTCATTTCTGCAAACGTTTCTGTTTTGCTTTGCTCTACACCCCACAATGGGGGCTGAGGATGGGCTGAGACCAGGCAGTTAGTAAAACCTCTTGTGATGTACTTCAGCTTGAGAGGGAAGACAGCTGGGGAGCTGGTGAATGGAAAGAACAGGCTGCAGACAGTAAAAAGTCTCCGAGGGGGCATCAAAGTCTCATTTACACAGAGGCAAAAAGGATGAACAGTGGGGAAATAATGAAAAGGGAAAGGGTAAGTGAACTCACCCAAAGCCAGACACCATGCGACAGAAGAGGAACATGCCGTAGCCTTGAACAAAGGAGGATAGGAAGGCAAAGAAGCCGTTGACAGACAAGGATATCAGCAGGCACTGTCTGCGGCCCACCTTATCTGACAGGCCACCCCAAAAAAATGCTCCGAACATCATCCCCAGATACACAATGCTGCCTAGAGAAAGGAGGCAAAACCCACAAAACAAATTTAGACAAACTGGACTCCTTCAACTAAACTAAAATAAACAAACAGAAATACATAATAAATGTTTCTTAAAGGAATCCATAACACCTATTGACTTTAACACCAGAGTTTCAAATGAAAACCCTCCTATGATGGGAAGAAATGGCATTACTAGTTTTGGTCAAACCTTGTAAACGATATTATCTTCAATCTTATAATCTTGAGGATTTGTTAAGTGTTCAAAATATGTGTTGGGAATGCACATATGTTAGTATCACACCGAAATTAGGTAAATGTCTGTAAATTTCTAAGAACTTGTCTGTTGTTGATAACCGTCTGATACTCCATTTATTTTCAAAAGGAGATCTATCTGAACTGTATCAGATTTATTCATTTAAGCATTTTTATATGAAGGACAACATTGTGTCGTGATTGACGGGTTTTATTGTTTTTATCACCTGCCTCTGAAAGGCAAAGGCAGTGTGATAATGTCTTGCCTGTGTTTTTCACTTTCGCAAAATTACACAAACCACTGATTATGTTTTAATGAAACCCTGAAAATAAACATTATGTGTACATCTTTAGCTAATTACCTTTTGAGGTCAACTCAGTTTAACATCAGTTCAATCTTAGAGAGCACAAAAATTACTGGAACTCAGTCAATTTCCCAGATACTGAGCTAAAACTGTTAACTAAATATCTCATGGACTACTGGACGTATTTGAAGTACTAACTTCAGTCGTTGCCTCAGTTGATTTAGTTTTGGAGTAGATCAAATTCAAAATAGCTGGAACATCTATTTAATTGTAGACAACACAGACAAATCTAAAATTGAGAGACAATCACAACATATTCATAAAGCTAATAGATTATACTGTGCATGATGTTTAGAAATACTGCATGAGATTGTGAATGTTATTGTCAAGGTTTGACCAAAACATCCATAACCTTTACATAATTTATCAACACAAGATCATTTTAGTTAAAAGGAACATAAACAGAAAACATAATTTAAAAAACCATGATAACAGTCATTAGCTGCGTTTCCATTGCAAATGTGCGCAAAACTTTGTCGAAATTCTGTTAATGTCGAAAAAACACAGTTTCGCAATTGTGGTGTTTCCTTTAAGTAAGATATGCTATTAAAGTCATGTGTGAATACAATTGTTCTCACGATAAGTCATTACAAACATAGCGGCAATAGATGTAAACAATCATGCTATCACGACACTAGTGATCAACATCAGTGTCTTATCGAGGCTTTCGAAAGACAAGCCCCTTTTACCTGGGAGCGGATACAATGTGGCGTTTTTGGGAAATTGTAGTTGGTGAGTTTACTACTTTCTTTTACAACTTCAGAGAATTTACTATTTTTACTTCCTGCTGTTGTCTTTTCACCAGTAGAAACAGCCGGTTCTTGATCACATGAGTGATCAAAAAGTGTTTCCATTGCAGTTTTGCAAAATACACCAATTTCGTTACGGCCGAAAAACCACCTCATCCTAATGCAAAAACATTTTGTCAAAAAACATGTTTTTTCAAAATTGAAATGTTTCCATTGAATAAATTTATTTTTGAAATTCTAATTTGCGCATTTTCATGGTCAATGGAAATGCAGCTACTGTTAGAAAACATTTTGGAAGATTTCAATAATAATAATAATACAATTACTTGCATAGCACCTTTCAAAACACAGTTACAAAGGGCTTTAAATTCCATAATAAAATCAAAACATATAAATATATAGCACAAATAAAAACATAAAACAGGCAAAACTCATCATTTAAAAGCCAATCTGTAAGTTTTTTTAAAAATAATTTCAAAAGAGGACAATGAAGAGGCTTGTCTGATGTTATGTAACAGTGCATTTCATAAAAGAGGAGCTCTAACTTAAAAAGATTGATAACCCTCTGTCTTAAGTCTTTCTCTGGGCACAGAAATTAATGACTCAGAGGTCATAGTGTGTAAGGAGAAAGTAATTCAGTAATATAAGATGGTGCAAGTCCAATCAATGATTTAACAATGCAATCCTAAAATTAAACCAAAGCAACACAGTGTAAAGAAGCAAGAACTGGAGTACTCTGATGATTTTACCTTTAGATTCCTGAGATCCACTAAGTTTTCTTTATCTTAATAATTTAATCACACAAAGTTCTTTTTAAATGTATCCTTCTGTATTATCAGTTTTCAGGTGAACACCTCCTGACAAGATGTTTCTTAATTCCAGGATTTAACGGATGTGTTTGTCTGTTTCTAAAGCAATGTTTTCTTTTTGCACATATTTTTAGTCAATGTCATTTTAATAAAACATTTAACTTTCTTTTAGTATATGTGTTGTTTTTTAGGCTGCTAAATAGTTAGACAGCTAAACTGATGTTTCCCTTGTCTTAAAGAACTAAAGACAAGACTTAACTTAAGTTAAGACAACTTAACTATTTTCACTTAAAGGTACTATCTTAAAAGTTTAAATTATTGTTTTCTTTCTGAGGCAAAAAGGGCTCAAAAAGTAAACTCCCCCTTCTTAATGATATGCAAGGTATTTAAACCCCAGTTTCTTTGTCCAGTTGAAGAAAACCACACCTTGGTGCGTTGATTGGCTAAAATCACTTGAAGTCGACACCCAGTTTATGACATGTAACATTTTAAATCCTCCAGCCCAGGCTGGACCCTCTGCTCGTCACCGTTTTAATGTCATTTTGTTTGAAACTAACAACTAAGTAATGTGCCAGCTCAGCACATGGGCTTGATATTTATAGAAAACAACAAGAGGCTCTTCTCAACACACATGACACACGTGACGCAGGTCAAGCAGTTTGAACAAATGTCTGACCTAAAAAATACACCAGTGTCTAACTTGAGGTGTTGGGCACATTTTTGATGCTCAAAACACATTCGGTCTGAACCTAGCATAACAACCAACACCTCAGTTTTGTTTTTGTTTAACAAAAAATGTTATCAGACATCCAGACCTTAGTATCAGCAAGACATGAACCTAACACACTCAAAAAACAGATTGTTGGATTTACTTAACTCAGTTATGTCAAGTGGTTCCACTTAACTGTGTTGAGTAAGTCCAACGTAACTTTTACTATTTATTTCAATGTAATTGTGCAAGGTGCTTTAGATTTACTCAACACAGTTAAGTGAAACCACTTGACATAACTTAGTTAAGTAAATCCAACAATCTGTTTTTTGAGTGCATGTTTAGACAGATCAGATGAATCAATAGCTAAATTCTATAATTTGCATAGAAGTGAAAAGAGATAATAATAATTAGAATGTTGTGAGTTATAAGCTGTTAGAGATAGTCAACCAACCAGTGTAATGCTAGAAGCCTAGCAATACTGAGGTTTTTCTAAATATTATTTTGAAAACAATAATTAGCCTTCAAATGGAAGGTTTTGCTTGCAGAAAAATGCTCAACATCTATCAATAAACTTACTTAAAACAACAAGTAGTCTTATTTATCGTGTAGTGCCAAGCGGTCATAAGAGGAACAAGTCATTGAAAGTAATATTCCTGCTGACATGTCATCAGACTCAGCCACTATTTTTATGCCCTGAATCTTTCATTATTGATCTGGTCTTGAAAGCTATTTATGGTAAAGTGCCTGAACAATTACCACCTAGTTATACTAATCCTGTTGTTCTAAACTATGGGATATGACTGTAAGGAGGCACAACTTGTATAATTTATGTTTTTTTTTTCTTTCTTTTTTCTTCTTTTTCTTTACTTTAGACTGAAACATGTAGCAGGTAAACTAATTTTTCATCTCTTTGAACCTCCATGCTAAAGGTAGAATCTCACAGAGCTGTGACTGCTGGGAGATTAGTTGGTGACTCTGGGTGAAGATTTAGGGAAATGAAATCTTGCAACTTTTTACTTAGACGTGGTCTATCATTCCTCCCCAAATGATAAATGCAAACAACACACAACATTAAATCAAAAAAATGCACAACATGGTCTTTTACTCACTTAATATTCAAACTGTACAAGTTTAACTGATGTCTGTCAGTTCTCAAGAAATAAAGAAATAAAACAGTTTGATTCCATCCGAATCAAATTTGTATTTATTGGCCAAATGTGAAAACAACACACAAGAAATTTATTTTTGTATTTCTATTAACAGTATATTTTTATAGGACCCTGTTGTATTTGTTTTATTGCTGCATACATGTGGAGTTGTCACCAAAATATTTTTGATTTAAAATATGAACATATGTCTCTATCTTTGTGTTTGAACTTTCTGACTCACAAGAGAAAGTTTTGCAATTAAAGCTGGTTTAATTGTGTCAGCTGTTTTGTAGCCATTATGTCTTTATCACTTTGTGCCTTGCAGGCAGCAAAATGTGACTCACCCGAACACAAACATTCACCCAGAGTTATAAAAGCGAGCATAAAAACAAAAGGATGAAAGAAACAGAGGAGCTGAAGAGTCAGGTAGAAATCTCTGCCAACATGTCACATTGCAGGTATTGGTGCAGTATCTTGTTTTAAAGGAAGTGCCTCAAACATTAGGCAGTTCTTTTTAAGTGCATTATTGATCAGTTCTGTTAATTCCATCTACAGAAAAACTCTAAGAGGTTGTGTCAAAAGTAATTCTATATAAATAACAGAGGAAGAATCGATGAGCTGATAATGTCTGGAAGCACTATGGTACTCTGCTCTGTCAGTTCATTCCACAACACTAAAAATCTATTTTACTTGGTTTTGATAGAACACTGTTTAGTTTTTAGTCGTGTTTAGTTTGTTGATGCAATTGCCATGATTTACTAGAACTACCAGACCTCTGCCATTTGGCAGTTATACCTTTAAATCCCAAGGAACTGCCAAATGGCAGGTGTGAAT
>JAUBOC010000037.1:660844-675623 GCA_032275365.1 Anablepsoides cearensis | reverse complement strand
TGAAAGAACCGTCAGTTTAATCCCTAGACGGCTTTAACAAGTTTTTTTCTCCTGTTCATTGACGAACACCGGGAAAAAAAAAAAACTTCATTCTTGAAGATGTGGCGGCTGCTATTTAGCCGTGGCGGTGCGCCACGATCAATTACATGTAGGGGAAACCCTGTAATCATTTGTGTTGTAGCTAATCAAAGGAGATGCAACCTCAAGTACAGTCAATTGGAAGAGATACAGAGGAAATATGCGTGTTTAACAATGCATCATTAACACATTCTCTACATGTATAAAGTGGTATTGCTCTTTGTGTGTAAACTATTAGTCATATATTAAAATTTGACTAGTATTTAACATGCAAACAACATGTTCTCATCCAAACAACACATCTGGAACACAACAGTTACATGAAAAGTTTTGTGTCTTTGGAACTCCTTGCTTTTATGGTGGCACAAGCACATGCAGCGGTTTCTCTCTATCCTAAGGAAACAACTTTTTCATGTTTTTTGTCCTGTAAGTTGCAGTACTTTTGTATGTCTTTGCTGTGCGTTCACGTCTTGGAACACACATACAGTCGAGAGTTTCTGCTCGATGTTGACAGCAACCGTTTTTTTGAGTTAACTCACAAAGTCAAAGAAGAGCTGCGAGCCTGAGGTCTACTCAGGACTCAGACCACATCTGCTTACTACAGTCCACTCAGAAGACTGTAAGAGACTGTTGTGATTTTGTTTTCACGGAAACCTGGCTTAATGACAAAGTCCTGGATCATGCCGTTCAGCTAGAGCGGCTAACATGCTATCAAGCAGATGGAGCACTGACTGAAGGAGGTAAGAGTCGCGGCGGCAGGCTCTGTGTTTACATCAGTGATGCTTGGTGTCGCAATGCTGTTAAAGTCTGAAAAATATGCTCAACGTTAGTGGAACTGATGGTTATTAAATGCCGACCATTTTATCTACCGAGAGATTTCTCAGCAGTGCTGGTTGCTGCCATTTATCTCATTCCGAGCTCCAATAGCACCATCAGGAGCGAGACACTAAACTGTACACACACATCAGTGAGCAGCAGACAGTCTACCCGGATGCGTTTCTCATTCTGGCTGGGGATTTCAACCTTGCAGACCCAAGGAATGTGCTTCCTGGTCTTTTTAATAACATAGACATTCCAACTCGTGGAAATAACATACTGGACCAGGTCCTCACACACATAGAGGACCTTACAAATCTTTTCCCTTCCCCCACCTAGGTGCTTCTGATCACCTCACCATCCTGCTAATGCAAGCTTACAGACCACTTGTGAAAGTCACCAAACCAGTTTTGAAGCAGGGGCGGGTGTGGCCAGATGGTTCCACAGAAGCTCTTCCAGACTGTTTGAGTACTACTCCAAGAGGATATTCCAATGCTTCAGCGAAAGCAGGGACGATCGAAGCCTGTGGCAGGGAATTCAGTCCATCACGGATTATAAGTCCACCCCACACACCTACGATAACAACATATCTCTGCTGAACAATCTGAACGGGTTCTTCGCTCGGTTTGAGGCACTCAACAAAACACCTGCACTAAAATCCTTTTCATCTCCTGGTGACCAGGTGCTTACTCTGTCCCTGAACCGTGTGAGGAGAACTTTTAGTAAGATCAAGTTCACTGCTGGACTTCCTGACTGGAAGACCACAAGCAGTATGGGTCGGCAGCAACACATCCAGCATCATCACTTTGAACACAGGGGGCCCCCATGGATGTGTGTTTAGCCCCCTCTTGTTCACTCTGCTGAACCACGACTGCTCACCATCACACTCATCTAACCTATTCATTAAGTTTGCGGATGACATGACTGGTGGGTCTCATCAGTAACAACGATGAGTCACATTACAGGAGCAGGGTGAACCACATAGCATCCTGGTGCCAACACAACAATCTTTTTCTGAACACAGAGAAGATCAAGGAGATTGTTGTGGACTTCAGGAGAAATCACACAAAGCACACTCCTCGGTCCATCAATGGTGCTGCTGTGGAGAGGGTGAGCAAGAAGTATTTGGGTGTTCATTTCACTGAGGACCTTTTCTGGACCACCAACTCAGCAGCACTGGCCAGGAAGTCCCAGCAGCAGCTCTACTTTCCTGCAAGCTACAAAGAGTCAGAGCCCCCATCCCTATCATGACTGCTTTCTACAGGGGGAGGCATCGAGAGCATCTTGACCAGTTGTTTCACTGTGTGGTATGGCGCCTGCACCAGACCCTGCCGCAGGACCCTTCAACGCATCATGAGGACAGCTGAGCTTGTTGGTACCCCTCTCCCCCCCCTGCAGGACTTGTACACCTGCCGCCTCAGACAGAAAGCCCTCTGCCTGGCAGGAGATCCCACCCACCCTCTACATACTTACTTCAAACTGCTTCCATCAGGGAGGAGACCGCAGCGCGTCAGGGCTCGTACAAGCAGACTAAAGGCTCCAGCATGCTGCAGCCGAACTGCCGAAATCGTGCCGAAATGTCGCAGTTTCATGACGAAAATTACGTCATCCTGTTCGCATTGCCGAAATTTCGGCACTTCTTGTCGCAACCCGCGGGTCAAACTTTTCAACCCCCCTTCACATAAGAACACATACGAACTGTATTGTGTGATTGGTCAGAAGTTCGTGGGAGTGTTTGTTTGTGCTGAAAGTGCTCACACGCTGCATTTTGCTTCAACCGCTCGCTTCCAAAAAAAAAAGAAAGGAAAAAAAAAAATCGCTCCCAGAGCCGACTGCTGTACCAGGAAGCAGCGATTTATAAAGAGTCAAACGGCCAGAAACTCACAAAAGAGGATAAAACAGGTGTTTTTCACGGTGGAATCTGACTGATAAAAACTTTAGAACTTAATCTGGGACCAGTTTGTGGATAAAAAAACGTCGCGACTCTCTGACTTTTTTTTTCCACATTGGACTTCACCGGGAAGAAATCCCATGCAGTGACGTATGCTGCAGAGGGAGGGGTTTTCCCCAGGAGCTCGGCATGGGGTGTCTGAGGAGCTATGAAAGGTATTTGCGAAATCGAACGCCGAAAAACCACGTGACGGCGTGTTGACTGGTCGGCTGCTGAGCGACCATGCTGAAGCCTTTAGGGACAGCTCCATCCACCAGGCTGTAAGGTTCCTTAACTCTGTCCCTGCTCTACCTCCCCTCCATCTCACAATCAGCATCCTGACGACCCCCACCCCCCTACCTATTCAACACTGTACTGGACTCATAATACTTGTATGCATTTTACTGTTTGCACTACTATTTATACATATAATTTTCAGACCATTGTAATTCACTCTCCACTGTTATTGTTTTAATTATTGGTACTTGCATATTTTATGGTGTGTTCATTTATATATTTATCTATCCCAGTTATTAGGTTGTTTTAGTGTAATGTTTGAACTTTTGATAGGCATATATAGCATCTCAGATTGTACCCATCACTTTAACACACTGTTAAATGTTAGATACATATGACCCTGGGAAGTTGTGGGGAGAGGGTGTGAGGATGTATCGACGTTGGTGTTTTTCCCCACTGGAATGAGTTGGTTACATTTGAACACCTACAGCTGTTTATTAATTTATTACATGCGAGTGCCGTTTATGGGCAGGACACCCTCTTGAATAATGCTAGGGGCAATGATAACCAAGTCAGATGTGAATCAGACCTCTTATTATGATTCTTTTATTATAAAGCTCAGATTTCGAGCTTTTCAAACAGCAAGTTATGACCTTTCCTTCCTGTGATTAAAAACCTCCTGATTATGTCCCAAGTTGTGCTTGAGGATAAATAGCTTGTCAAGTGACTATTCTAGCAATAGCATGCTATGTGGTAACACTTAACTGAAAACCCCACTTGTGATTTTGTTTCACTGTGTAGACCTTGAATTGCAACACAGACGTTAGAAGAATGAAGTCACTAAAGCAGAGAGCTCATCAGACTTTTTATTAAAATCCTGTGAAGGATTCCTGAGATTTCAGTCACACTTTCAAAAAAGCAGCTGAAACGTATTAACAATATTCTCTTGTGAATAACCTTTCATTGTGCCCCTGAGTTTTACTAACAGAAAGTGGAACGCTCTTTTTAAAGAATAATAAAATAATAATAATTACAATTCACAAGCGGAGGAAAGCAGGTTTTTCTATTGATTTTTATTTGTTCACTCTGTGATGGACTTGTTACTTGTCCATGGTGTACCCCGTCCCCTGCACATTGACTGCTGGAGATCATTTAAACAAAACATTTAATTTGTAACAGTCAAGTAAAGGTAGATAAGTTGATTAAGTTGCCATCCTCTCATTCACCTCAGGTTGGCTTGATTTGGAACATATGATGGTCTTCATACAACACCACGCATTAATGGTGTCACATTTGATTCATCAGTGACAAACAGACTGACACAACGTGTCTATTCATCAAGTTATCAGATTATTTAAGGTGGTGCTAGATAACTAATTATTTTTAAAGACATTAGGTCGTTTGCTAAATAAATTCAGTCTGCAGTTAGTTAAATAAAGGTAATTGTTGGCTACTGTTTATTTATTTACAGGTAGCTGTTGTTATTAAAAAGTTATAAACTAGCTCCACCTAATTTGTTCTGATAATGACAGTGTTGACTTCTGATCTGACAAAAATAAAAAAGATGGAGGTTTTTAAAATTTTGCTCAACTCTTTTTGAAACTAAGAATTAGAAACACTTTGTATTTTATTTTTTATTTCTGGATTTTAAAACAAATCAAATATCTTGCTTTTTAATACCCGTTTCTAAAAGGAAAATCCAGTGACCAACACACTGATCAATGCCTCACCAGTTTTCATCTTCACTTGTGTTTCCTCTTCTTGTCTCTGTATTTAGAGCTGATCTCTGCATGTGCTGCTGCTAACACTTGAACAACCATCTGACTCTTTCAGGGTTCATTCACACGCTCTGTATTACCGGCTTGGAGCATTTGTTGTCCAGATGCCTGGCAGCATAGCTAAGTCACACTGTGGCAATGAAATCTTCTTAAGAGACTAAAGTGGGTCATTTGTTGCTCTGCCAGTGCACTGAAGTATTTCAGTATTCAGTCACTAAGTGACAGATTGCTCCAGAAAATGTAAAGAGTTAAATCTGCCCAGTTTACATGTCACAGACAGTACAGCATTTTGAGATATTGCATTGTTTCTTGAATAAATACGTTGTAGACAGGCAAAAATATATTTTCTGTTTTTTCTCAGCATTATGTTGAGCCAATATTTCCTTAAATTCATTATTGTGATGGTTAAACAAGCTACAGTTAATTTTGTCCACACGACTGATGATGTTTGTCAGTCACAGAAATGAGTTTTTAATCTTCAGTTTATTTTTAGATATTGTGCTAATTGGCCTTAGATTTAGACTAAAGGTGGATCCCATTTGTGTTATTTGTATTGTGGTCGGCATAAAATTTGAAGACCACTTATTTGACTTTTTTTCTTGGAATCCCTGGAGAATGCATGCTCATTCAGTATTTTATATATATTTTTTTCTTTAATCTGTGTCCTAGACAAGCCTGGGTCAATCAGCCTGTTCTGTGATTGGACCTGGAGAGAAGTTAAAGTTAGCATCACACTGTTGAAGACTAGTTGGTGACTAAACATTGTGAGACAAGAGGAGAGTTTCCTTTTGCAATCTTAAAATGAACAAACCATGCAGCCGGAGATTGCATGGCCAGTTTATGAAAGTCACAGCCTATGTTCACATTCACAGCCTGCAAGATTGTTTCCTAAACCAGTGGTTTCCAACTTATTTCCATCAAAGCCCACCTTTTTTACTTCCAAGTCAAGCTGAGGGCCCCACCCCCACAATACCTCACAACTCCCCACTGTTCAGTCTTTATCTCTTTATCAAAATAATAAAAGAATAAAGTAAATTGTTACAAACATTTATTTAAAAAAATGAAAAACCAAACTACTGAGTTACACAGCATTTTAAATATTCAAATGGACTTCTTTCACAGCCTCTGAGCAGACAGTTGCTACGTTTACATGGACATGAGTAATCGGATTAAACAGCCACTCGGAATAAAAATGAAAAACACGCCATTCAGATTATTCTGATCCAATTCAGCGCAATCCGAATGAATTTGTAATCTGAATGAGAGAAGTGGTTTATGCTGATTGATAATCCGAACAGCGTGCATGTAAACAATTAATCCAATCATTTTATTCTGATTGTGGAAAACTGACCTGACTGTGCATGTCTGCTGACTCTCATCCACCTGTTTCGGCTCTTTTGTGGAGGGAGGAGCAGCAGAGCTATTGTTTCCAACAGCACAGAACTTTTCCTCCCATTTTCTCACTCAATAAAAAAAGGAAGACAAACAGCCTGCGCTGCTTCACCCAAAATAAAATAAAAAAAATCTGTGCATCACCTGTAGCTGAACCAGGGAGTGCAGTAACGTCTCCACCATTATTAAACCCTGTCACAGGTCCATTCTGAGCTCAGAAGCTGTTTGTTCATGTTCATCACAGAAGTGGAACTTCTTCTTCTGTGTTTTTTAGGGAAAGTTTACAACTCTGTACATGTTAGTGCTTCTTTTAAGAATAAAAGCCTGGTGCATGTAAACACTCAGCATGATCAGATTGTGTCCATGTAAACAATGCATTTGGATTATTTAATCTGAATACATTTCAACCCGATCAAATAATTTTGTGCATGTAAACATATCTACTGTTATGGACCCCCCTGTGCTCTCTGCACCCACTCCCCCCAGGTTGGGAACTACAGTTCTAGGCCATGTATATATATATATATATATATATATATTCATTTGCCCACCTCTGTCCACATTGTATCCACTTTAACAGCAACTACCTTGTTTGATTTAACTTACCGGAGTTCACTTTAATATCTGCAACCATTCATTATCTTTTAGCTGTTTCTCCCTTACTGGGTTGCTGGTGGCCATGTCCTGCAGTCACTGCGTGAGTGAGAGGTGGAGTACACCCTGGAGAGGCTGCAAGTCCATCACAGGGACACATAAAGAAAAATTAGGCTAACGACTGTTCACACTCTCACTCACATCTTGGGACAATTTAGTGTTATCAGTTAAACTAGTTTATGTTTTTGGTCTGTGGAAGAAACTGGAGTTCCCTGGAGGAAAACCAATGCATGAACAGAGAACATGCAAACACCACACAGAAAGATCCCAGGCCTGTATTTGACCTGTGACAATCTATCTTAGAGGGAACAGCTCCCAGCACATACATACTGTACACTCAGACATTTACCCTTGGTTCTGTTTAGATCCTTCTTTATTTCACTATTCAATCAGCCCTTGTGTTTTCCAGTCTATTAGCCGCTCACACCTGTTGTCAGTTGTAATCAGCTCAGCTGCCTGTCATACCTCCTTAGTTCTAGCTCCATCACTTGCCACCATCACCTGGTCAGATTGTTGTATGTGCTCAGTCATCAGATCAGTTTCATTCCCTGTGTCTCTCTGTAGTTTTTGTAAGGTCGACCGTCATGCTGACCTTTTGTTTTTGTTTGACAAAAAAAACTCAAGCTTTTATTTTTACTTGTTATCTGCTTCCTGTGTTCAAGCTTCCTGTGAACCTTACAGGACTCTGCTTTAAAGCTAATTTGCTTGTTTCTACAAAATCTTTTAAGACAGTTATCTTTCTTTCAAGACACTCTTTTTGGTTTTATGTCTGAAATGATTTTAAATAAAACCATATATATTAACATCACTGGAATTGTGGTTGATTGCTTTGCTTCCAGTTAAAACAAAATGTCACATACAGAGGGGAGATTAGCAGTTTGCTTTTTTTTTGTAAAGTAGTTTCCATAGCTATTTATATTGGTCCACTAACATTTTCCCCTGCTCTCTTGAGCAGAAAAAACACAAGATTTATTTTTTTTACAAATTTTCCCATGCCATTAAAAGCACATTAACAGAAACTAAACCTATGTTTTTGAACAGAAACACAGTGTTGAAGAGAATTTGCTGACAGTTTGGTCTACAACATTTCTTCTGTTGATATATGTTCTAATATGTATTTGACAGTAAGAGATTTTCTGCAGTGTTCTTTTTTACAGCATCAAATAAAAGGCAGGAGTTGCTGGGGATGTGTATGTCTTCAGAGTCCAGGATGGTATGAAGAAAGAACTATAAGGAAATCCTTGTTTCTTTTACAACAGTGGGCATCATGGTGGTGATGTTGGTAAAGCTGTTACCTCTTAGCAAGAAGGTCACACAATTGCATCCCAACCTGTGACTTTTTGGCTGGAGTTTGCTTGTTCCTTTCTTGCACACATGCACTTAGGGTACTCCAGTTTCCTCCCACAGACCCAAACACAGCATTACTTTAACTGGTAACTAATGTGGGTGAAAGTGTGCCTGTCTCCTGTACAGTGACTGCAGGACGTGGGCACCAATGACCCAGGAAGGAAAACCAGATAAAGAGAGATAAATGAGTAATCTCTTTGATGCTGTAAAAAAGAACACTGCAGAAAATCTCTTACTGTTAAATACATATTACAACATCAACAGAAGAAACTTTGTAGACCAAACTGTCAGCAAATTCTCTTCTACACTTTTGGTGTTTCTGTTCAAAAATATAGGTTTACTTTCTGTTAATGTGTCTTTAATGGCATGGGAAAATTAAAAAAAATAATAATAATAATAAATAAATAAATCTTGTGTTTTTTCTGCTCAAGAGAGCAGTGGAAAATGTTAGTGGACCAATATAAATAGCTACTGAAACTACTCATCTCCCCTCTATATGTGTTTTAACTAGAAGAACAACAAATACTTCTTATAATATCTAAATGTATCTGAAATAGGCAAGATAAAGAGAAAATAGTACAAAGCTGTAAATCTTTTTATAGGCAATCACTCATTTGTTGTTAAAGCAGCAACATATTTTATCATCCACAAATCTTTTGTATTTTTTTCTCAGTCGCTGGAGGTTAAAATGGCTGGAAGAATGCCAGAGTTAATGCTGTGAACAGCTGTGTTCAAACACCTCTGGAACAACTCAGACATGTTTAAAGACTGTTTTTTGTGTATTTAAAATAGTTTAACAAAAATCTATTTAGCCTGGCCCCAATAACCGGCCTCATTTAACAGAATGACTCATACTATTTATATTTCACCTATTTTTTTGTCCTGTATATTGTGTTTTTTGTGTGTAAAACATTTAGGCTCATGAGTTTGATGAGTGCCGGCTGGACATCAGCGTGAACGACAGCGTCTGGTACCTGAGAGCACAAGACCCAGAGCACAGGAACCAGTGGATTGAGTCTATAGAGCTTCACAGGGTAAGTCATGTACACTGTATCACAGCAGTTTATAAACTGCTGGTCTCAACACAAACTCAAGCTCTTGTTCCAGTCACCTCATTCATAGTTTGATGGTTAGATTTGGGAATGTGCACATTTATTGTTTGCATCTGTGTTTCTGTTAGAATATGAGAAAGGACAAGATGGAGAAGGGAGGAATCCAGGGACCAGTAATCATCCCTCCACCACTGGTGCGTTTGTTTCAGTCTGTAGGACTGATGAGTTCTCTTACAGCAAGTTTGTGTTACTGAGATAAAAAGTACATAAATTCTGCTGATTTTTAAAATCACTATTGGAGAATGATAGGTGTTAGATCATAACACTGCATTCCCTTCTTATGCTTTGTCTGGTCTTAAATACAAGCACAGTGACCTTGTTGCTATACAGATTTGTTTGTGGGCTGCTTCTTTGCATGATAGAGCTTTAGCCAGCATTGGTGGATGTCATGGCAAACTGCATTTACAATGTTTTGTGAAACCATACAGCAATAATAGAATCACATCTGTTTTTATGCTGCCTGAGGGCCTGGAGATCATGGCTGTCTAATATTGACTTGTTCTTTAAGTAAAGAGAGATTTCTCTGGATTCTTCCAAATCTTTTGATAATTTATGAATTGTAGATACTAAAATATTCAGAGTCTTCCCAACTTTCTGTCTAGAAGCATATTTGCTCTATTTGTAAACAAGGTTTCTCTTACTAATGAAACTCTGCCTATCTTTACTTAGAGATTCAGCCTCTCTAAAATAAGCTTTTTCTACCATGTCCTCTTACAGCCTTGTTGATAATTGACCTAATTAGCTGTTAAATTCTCCTCCAGCCATTTCTTTTTCATAATACTTACTTTTACAGCCTTTTGATGCCCTCGTTTCTAGGTGTGATATTGCCACAAAGTTCAAAGTTGTCTAAAAGTTCTAAAAGTAATAGAATTTCTTAGTTTAAATATTTGATACATTTACTATGTTCCATTCAGAGTACAAAACTGGCTTATGAGATTTTCAAGTCATTGCTTTCTGCTTCCATTGACAGTTTTCACAATAACCCAACATCTTTGGAGTTGGGGTTGTAAATTCTGCCATTTTAGTTCAATTAAATCTAGCTCTATTAAAAAGTTATCTCAGATTTCTCTACAAACCATAATCCAGCTCAGTCCAACAGTGTCAGATTCACATTTAGAATTACAGATCAGTTCAATCCAAGACACAAGTGTTGATCAAACAGTAAAGTGCATTTTATCACTACCTAACCTTAAATGCAGCCACAGACACATGGTGTGTCAGTGGAGATCAGCACACCTTCATATTGCTTTGTAAAAACCTGCTGCTCACTGTTTAGGTTGTTTTTTTTTAAGTTTGGGAAACCCCTGCCTTTCCTCACCCCTCCCTACTAATCCAAGCACTAGTGTCCCAAGAGCAACAGAAAATCTTGTGCTCACACATGCACAGCCACACAGCCCACCCACCATGAGTCATCACTTCAGAACTCCTCCTCCTCCTAGAAGGCCCCTCTTCCCTTTCTGAGCCGCATTACTCACAACCGCCTGCGTTGCCATGGAGAGACAACACACTACAGCTAAAACAACAATCATCAAAAAGTTCACAGACAAGCAGAATGAAATGCACTTATTTCTTTGAGACTGTCTGTTTATATAAGCTGTGGATGTTAGACACATGTTTACTGAAGTATATAGAACAGGATGGACGGCAGGGTTTTTCTATTTACAAACTTGCTGAAGTCCTCTTTGGATAGATATTTACAATTGGTTAATTATTTAGATCAACCTAATTAGAGATGGCTGCCACTTAGAAAAAAAAAAAACACACAAAAATGGCTAAACTACAGAGGTTTTTGCAAAATATGACCTAAAATGTAATGTGTTAGTAGATGAGTCATCCTCAACATATTCTAAAGATTAATAGACAAAAGATCAATTTCGTATGGTAACATGCACTGACGACAATACTTAACATTATTAAATTATTATTATAAAGTCAATTTTGCCAACATTGTGCTACAATTTGACAGAAGCTAAGAGTTCTTCATAAAGCACAAAGAAGAACCTGTTCAGAGGATCTACCTAATTCTCTTTACAGGAAAATATCTGATGTCCTGATTTGTTACTTTGTTTTTATCAACAATATATAATATGTGTGTCATGTGAAATCTGCTAGCTTCTGTATATACCTGTAGTCAGGTTTTATTATGACTCTCACTTTAACACCTCAGTTACAGTTTTCTCCATGTCAGCTGAGACTGACAGTAGATTTTTATCCCCACAGTATCTATAACAAACAGCTGTCTTGATCTTATATTTTTCCTTCTAACAGATTTAATGTTTATGACTTAAACAATCACAGTGTGTTGTATGCAGTTTGTTGACTAAAGGACCATCAACAGTGACTGATACACATGTGAACACAGCAGAAGCTACTTCTGGTCATTGACCGACAGTTACCTCTCTGTTTCACAAGCCCCCTGGTGGCAGTTATTGGAAACAGTTTTTAAAGAGGCATACTGCTTTCTCACTGTCTATACAAGTACAGACTGTTTAAATAGTGCAGAGGGATCAAAGAGCTGCAGGCTGCAGATCTGAAGTTGAATCTTCCCTTTCTGCTATCAGGAACATCAGTTTCAGAGCTGATTGTTATATGAGAGGAAAGAGGAACTAGTCAGGTTTACAGGAACATGGCTTCAGTTCTGCAGTTACAGTTTCCTGTCAGAATGTGTCAATATAATAGGCTTCAGCCTGTCTAAAAACGTTGTAGATGTTACACATAGTTAAATAATGAAAGTGAAAAGGCTTGAAATGACACATATTTCATATTTGAGTGAAAGGTTTTAATTTGAAGATACCAAAACTAAGAAGAACAAGATTAAATACTAAAATGTAGTTATTTTTGTTGTCATCCTCAAACATTTTCTGTGGTTTAGGATTGCTTTGTCAATAAGAAATGTTTTATTTAGCATAGCTTCATTGTTTCCATGTCTTTCCTTTAACACCTGCTGGTTTTTCCACAGGCCGACTCTGGATACGGCTCAGAGTCCAGTTTGAGGCGACATGGCTCCATGCTGTCGCTCACATCAGCCACCAGTGGCTTCTCCACCACCTCCACGTCCTCCTTTAAGGTAAGTTTTCACTTTAGTGCTCACTCTAGCTGACAGACACTAGATTTGTTTGGACGTTTGTTGAAACACAAACAATTTGTTTGAATCCTGTATATCCATACAGGAAATGTTGCCTAGTTGTTTATCAAACAGTAGACCAAAGCTGTCGTGTTTTTTCAGAAGGGTCACAGCCTGAGAGAGAAGCTGGCAGAGATGGAGACGTTCAGAGATATCTTGTGCAGGCAGGTGGACACGCTTCAGAAATATTTTGATAGCTGTGCAGACGCTGTGTCCAAAGATGAGCTGCAGAGAGACACAAGTAAGAACACAAACACGCTTTCTACAAAATGTATTTAGTCCAGTTGGAATCTCATTTATTTATTTATTTATTTATTTATTTATTTATTTATTTATTTATTTATTTATTTATTTACCATTACTTAACCATTTATCATGTTTCTATTTTGGCTGTTGGTCATGAGTGGAAGTTATAGTGAACTAATTATTAAGCAGCTTTCTTCAGGGTGGTTTAACCAGTAGCTGCAGAACTGTTGAAATATTTTACTTTAGTAACAAATAAATTAATAATAAAACAAGTAAAACTCTACTTTAGTAAATGCAAACGTAAACTAACACTTTTGCACACTTTTTGATGCAGTGATGAAGTTTGCAAAACATTGGCATAAAACTTTTTGTTGCTAGACTAAAGCCAAACATCTCCTGTTTATTGTCCATTTCTGTTTAGAGAACCAAACAAGAATTCCTACTGGTTTTATTTTACTTTTTTACATTTTAAAAACTGTAGTGAACCACAGAGAAAATCTCTAAACTAAGTAAATTCATAAATCACTTCAATTAAATTCAGTTTATTAATATAGCACCAAGTCACAACATACGTTGTCTCAGGGCACTGTACATGAAAAAACAATCTAAAGAAGAAAGCAGCAGATTGTGTTGAATCTCTTCATCACAGTCTCCATCCTGAGCAAACAGTGGAGAGGAAAAACTCTTCTTCTGGAAGAGAGACAAAAAGAAAAAGCATGTTATTGATAGAAATAATTACAATAAACACGTAAAGAAGAGAGACTAAAGACAGCAGCAGAGTGAGGAAATGTGCTCAGTTAGTGCTCCAGCAGTATGAAGAATAATTCAGGAAACATAAGTCTAACTATAGGATTTATCAAAAAGTCTTCAGTCTAATCTTAAAATAATGTTTTGAAAACAATAAAAGGGACGTCTGTGAGAAATTTAATGTGTTACAGTTTACAACAACACAGCTGAGATCTGCTCCATGTGTCTTTTGGTTCCAAGGTGCTCCCTTCATTTCTGAAAGCTCATGTGTCTACGGGACGTGGCCGTCTCTATAGATGACTTATAAACAGTCAGAGGGAGCATGAAAATAAACTGGTCTGTACGGCCATTTTACAGAACTCTTCTACAAAGAGACTTTTAACACCAATCGTTTAATACCACTTATTTTCACCTAAAAAATCAAATGTAGTGGATAGTTTTAAAAGGTGTGAGCAGTGTTTTTCTTTTTTTTATTCCAGTCAGCATGGGCTCTGTGAGCAACAGGTGCATTAAGTAATTTATGTTACATTTTTTTAAAACTTCCAGAAAAGACCTGAAGTAAAAACTCATTTATGTTGGGCCCTGCATTATTTCAGATTATTTTTTAGATAATAAGGAGGGCAGCAGTAAACGCAGTATGGAATGTGCTGGTGTGTGTGTTGTGACTCACACAGCAGGGATTCTGTCAGCCTCCTCAGTCTTCCAGCTGACTTGCTGAACATTTGTTTCTAGCAGTCTGATCAGGGCGCCTGAGGATGACCGTGGGGAATGAAACCCTGCTTTTGTTCTCCTCACCTCCCCGTCTTCCTCTCTCATTCAACCAGACCATTGTCAGTGTGTTCAGCCCAGCAAAGTGCTGTCAGTCTGGCAGTCTCCTGATTCAGATGGGACTGGGCACACCAGGCGTTACTCTGTTCAGGAACCCTTACTTTCACAAGGATCTTACCAGAAAGACGTGTAGAGCAATTGCCTGTTTGTCAATTTCCCCCTGAACCTTCCTGTCTTCTTTCAGTTATAGAGGATGATGAAGATGACTTTCTTAACACTCGCACAGATGGAGAATTTCTACACAACAACAACGGTAGCAAAGAAAAATGTGAGTATTGCATAACCCACCCCTAATATAATACCCCCTAATGTTTGCTTTTATATTAGTAAATAATACTATTGCAAAAACATACAGAAATATATATATATACACTCATCGGCCACTTTATTAGGTACACCATGCTAGTAACGGGTTTTGCCTTCAGAACTGCCTCAATTCTTCGTGGCATGGATTCAACAAGGTGCTGGAAGCATTCCTCAGAGAGTTTGG
>JAUBOC010000037.1:415016-427216 GCA_032275365.1 Anablepsoides cearensis | reverse complement strand
TAACGGTGGGTTTTTATGCATTTACAAACCAGTGGCACGGTAAAGGCGACCAGCAAGCCGGCAACCCCTCGAAACCACGGAATGCTCCCGAGCCGATGAAAGGGAAGGGGGAACAGGAAGCTCTAACCGCCGTACCTCCACACTAGAGAACCACGCAGTGAAACCCCCTAATGAGAGACACCGCTACAGCCTACAAGGGAACACTGACTCCAAAACTTTTACACAAGTGCACATTAGAAAAAAGACCACTTACTTTTACATCCACCATGGAGAAAGAAAACAATGTTCTATTTCAACGTGACAAACAAACATTTCAAACACCGTCGCTACATCTTCCCAAAAGCGCACAGCTAACCATATAAGGGCAATGTGACGTCAAGGGCTTCCCCACAGACGCTACACAAAAGCATGGACGCACCAAAGCTAACAAGCTAAACTACAAACATCCATTGCAAAACAAGCGTTCGAAACAATTTACCATAATCCACAGTAATATGGCAAAGATAAAGTAAACTTTACTTACCAATCACAAACGTACCAACCTTCAGAACAAGTCGTTTTATGAGCGCACCCGTTTGATATTCTTAGCTTATGGACGAGCCCCCACGTTTGTTATGACCGGCTCAAAGCGACAACAAAACAGGGGAGACGAGACAGCGTTAAAAAGTCAAAAAAGAAATGTTTATTTACAAAAACGAACTAAAGAAGAAGCGAAACGTAAATCCAACGTCCAGACGACGAGCCCTGCTGCACGCCACACGCGCCAAAAACCATGGTGGAGGAAGAAAGGGAGGAAGAGGAGGATCTCACACCGACATCCGCACCAACGTCCACAGCCACGTCTGCAGATGCCTCTCTCCACCTCTTCTCATCAGAGACAGGCAGCCTCTTATACCTGGCGCTCTAATCAGCAACACCTGCGCAAAAAGGAAAACAAGGGCAGGCACAGCACCACACACACACACACAAGCACACACACACAACCCCGCCTACAAGGCCCAGGGCCGTAACAAGTCCAAGAAACTTGATGTCCGTAACTCACTCCACTTCTTTTATAAAATACACATAAAACAATCCATAACTTTGGGTGATTTTAACCTCTTGGACATTGATGGCAGACCACCTGGATATACAAAGATCTGACCACCCGTTCCTGCAAACAACAATCCTGGAGCTGTACTCTCATGCCTCTGCATCCATTTTCAGTTACTCCTGCCTGGGTCTGTGTTAATAGAAAGAACCCTGGATGATCAGATTTAGATCCTTGCTTGCTGGTTTCGTGTCAAAATTATGTAATGTTAATTTCAGGGTTTTTAACACTTGAACTCATTATTCAAAACTACTTCTAATTTCATTTATTATTTTGTGTAAAACTTTTAATTAGTGATGTTTAATATCACCAATTTCCTTTCCAATTTGGATACCAACGAACACTCTGGCTGTTATTGGCAATATTGATACTTTGTTCAAATTCACCTAATATGGCTAATAAATCTGAAAAAACATGTCATACATGTCAAGTTGTATAGATTGCCCATAATTTACACAGATTTCTCATCAGTTTGCAGGCATATGGATGTATAGAGCAATCTCACAGATTTTTTTAAGTTTTACGTTTCTTTTCAAATAACCATCTTCCAACCTATTCTGCTGTTAGACATAAGACTAGAATTAAGTCCTCCGCTTCCCCTGTCCACTTGTGCGAGTAGAACAGATTTTTGCAAAAATTTAAAGATTTTCGGGGCTCATTATACAAGTAAATGTCCAAAGGTGTTGGCATGTATGTATCCATCTATCCATCCATCCATTATCTTCCACATTATCCAATGTCAGGTCGCAGGGGAAGCAGCTTGAGCAGTGAAGCCCAGACCTCTCTTTCCCCAGCCACCTCTTCCAGCTCTTCTGGGAGAACTCCAAGGTGTTCCCAGGCCAGCCGAGAGACACAGTCTCTCCAGCTTGTCCTGGGTCTTCCTCGGAGTCTCATCCCAGTTGGACATGCCTGAAGAACCTCCCTAGGGAGGCGTCCAGGAGGCATCCTTACTAGATGCCCAAACTACCTCAACTGGCTCCTCTCAATGTGGAGGAGCAGTGGTTTTACTGCTCTCTCCCGAGGGTCCAGCTACCCTGCGGAAAAAATTCATTGTGACCGCTTGTATTCGTGATCTTGTTCTTTCGGTCACTACCCAAGGTTTTGGGACCATAGGTGAGGGTAGGAACGTAGACTGATCGTAAACAGAGAGCTTTGCCTTACAGCTCAGCTCCCTCTTCACCACAACAGACCGGTATAGAGTCCTACGGAGGTTGCACCAATACATCTATCAATCTCACGTTCCATTCTTCCCTCACTCGTGAACAAGACCCTAAGATATTTGAACTCCTCCACTTGAGGCAGAACTTCACCCACAACCTGGAGAGAGAGCAATCCACCCTTTTCCTACTGAGGACCATTGACTCAGATTTGGAGGTGCTGAATCTCATCCCAACCACTTCACACTCAGCTGCAAACTGCTCCAGTGAGAGCTGAAGATCCTGGTGTGATGACACGAACAGAAACACATCATCTGCAAACAGCAGAGATGAAATCCTGAGGCCACCAAAATGGACTCCCTCTGCCCCCTGGCTCCACCGAAACATTCTGTCCATATAAGTTCTGAACAGAATTGGTGGAGTCCAACTCACAATCTGAAGGGGTCCGACTTACTACAATGCAAACCAAATTTTTGTGCAGCTTGTATAGAGACTGAATGGCCCGTAACAACGGACCCACAATCCCATACTCACGTAGCACCCCCCACAGTGTACCTCTAGGAACATGGTCCAATGCCATCTCCAAGTCCACAAAACATATGTAGACTGGATTAGCAAACTCCTATGACCCCTCGAGAACCCTAGTGAGGGTAAAGAGTTGGTCCAGTGTTCCACGACCAGGACAGAACCCGCATTGTTCCTCCAGATTCTGAGGTTTGACTATCATTCAGACTCTCTTCTCCAGTACCCCTGAAAATACCTTACCGGGGGGGCTAAGCAGAGCGATGCCCCTGTAATTGGAGCACACCCTCCTGTCCCCCTTTTGAAAGAGAGGAGCCACCACCCCAGTCTGCCAATCCAGTGGCACTTCCCCCGAGGTCCATGCGATGTTGCAAAGGCATGTCATAAAGGAAAGCCCCAGAGTCTTGAGGAAATCAGGGTGGATCTCATCCACCCCTGGAGCCCTGCTGCTGTGGAGCTTTTTAACTACCTCAGCTCCAGTTATGCACAGACCAGTCCAAAAGTCCTCAGACTCTGATTCCTTCATAGATGATATGCTGGTGGAATGGAGTAGGTCTGAGAAGTATTCCTTCCATCTTCCAACGACATCACTTTTTGAGGTCAACAGCACCCCACCTTCACTGAGCACAGTGTTAGTGAAGTGATGGTTCCCCCGCCTCAGCCGCCGGATGGTTTGCCAGAATCTCCTCAGAGCCGATCGAGAGTCTTAGTCCGAGGCCTCACCGAACTCCACCCACATTTGAACTTTTGACTGAGCAATGGCCAGGGCTTTAGCCCGCTTGGCCTGCCGATACTCCTCAGCTGCCTTCGGAGTCCTACCAGCTAACAAGGCCTATTAGGACTCCTTTTTCAGCTTGACAGTCTTCCTTACCTGGAGTGTCCACCACCGAGTTCAAGGATTGCCACCGTGAGAAGCACCGACAACCTTGCAGCCACAGCTCAAGGCAGCCGCTTCAACAATGGAGATGCAGAACATGGCCCACTCGGACTCAATGTCCCCCAACTCGACTGGGATGTGGGTGAAGTTCTCCCGGAGGTGTAAGTTTAAGATCTGTCTGATGGGTTCCTCTGCCAGGCGTTCCCAGCAAACCCTCACTACACGCTTGGGTCTACCGGGTCTGCCGGCATCTTCCCCCGCCATCTAATCCAACTCACTACCAGGTGGTGATCAGTTGACAGCTCAGCTCCTCTCTTCACCAGAGTGTCCAAAACATATGGCCTCAGATCAAATGACAGGACTACAAAGTCAATCATTGATCTGCGACCTAGGGTGTCCTGGTGCCATGTGCACTCTTATGTTCGAACATGGTGTTTGTGATGGACAAACTGTGACTAGCACAGAAGTCCAACAACAGAACACCGCTCAGGTTCAGATTGGAGAGGCCGTTCCTCCCAATCACGCCTCTCCAGCTCACACTGTCATTACCCACGTGGCCATTGAAGTCCCCCAGCAGAATAAAGGAATCCCCAGCTGGAGAAACTTCCAGCACCCCCACTCAAGACTCCAAGAAGGCTGGGTACACTGAACAATCATTTGGTGATTAGGCACAAATGACTGTCAGAGCGTGTCCTCTCACCCGAAGCCGCAGGGAAGCTCGACGCCTCTCACCATGGGCAACTCCAGAGTAGAATAATGTCCAGCCTCTCTTGAGGAGATCATTTCCGGAGCCCATGCTGTGCATTGAGGTGAGCCCAACTATATCTAGACAGTATCTCTCAACCAAGCTCAGGCTCCTTCCCCACCAAAGAGGTGAGGTTCCATGTTCCGAGAGCCAGTTTTGGTAGGCCAGGGTGAGAGCGCCAAGATCCACTCCTTTGGTTACTACCCATGGCATCATGCACCCGATTTGTATGGCCCCTCCTGTTGGTGGTGGGCCCACAGCAGTGGCAGATGCTGGTCTTTCATAAAGGGGAAGCTCAATTTCAACCTACATCATAAAATGTGTCGGTTTATTTATACATAAATTATACCCTCCGTGTTTTTTTATAGGAAAATGTGACCCTGTCACAGATCATTTTACATCACTTCCAGTCAGCAAGCTCACTGTCTTTTCAACTAAAAAGACCTATTACTTTTCCCCACCTTGTGCACCAAATTAACCTGAGTTGATCGGCCCTGCTGTTTAACTCTAAGTTTTACTTCATGAGGAAGATTATCAAATGGCTTCACCAAATTCCGGACCACAAAATTCAAACTCTGTCATTATGTGCAGCTTGCTACATAGTTAGCTCACTAGCTGGGACTGGCGCGAGGCTGGTGTGAAGTGTGTCTGCCTGTGAGTGCTTTGTGATGGTGGAGGGGCTCAGCAGGACCCTCTGGACAGAAACTGATAGAAGTCAGAAAGAGTGATAAAAGTCAGTCTCCAAACACAAGCAGCTACAAACAACCCACCAGAAATAGAAGCTCCATTTGTCGCTAGTCGTTTTTAACAAAGAAAATGCCGTTAAAAGGATTAATAAAGTCTCAGGTTCAACTAAGAACAGAAATGAAACTTAAAAACTGCTTCCAAGGATGTTTACACAAAAAGATTGCTGATTCGCTCATTTTGCTGTCAATCAAAAAGGGATTCCGCCTCAGACAGATCATCCAATCATCATGCAGAAGCTGAGCGTCCGGGCCAGCCGAGGCCAGCCCACTGCCCCGTAGAACCCCAGAGACGCTCAGCGTTCGATGGGCGGGACAAAGCCCAGCATTAACCAATGACTCCTCTCGTTTCGCTGCACTCTTTGCTTCACTATTGAACTCTCTGGACTCTCAGCGTCCTGCTGTTTAAAGCACTGTGAAGCTGCGGGAATGAGTGAGAGGAAAGCTGCGTCGTTACCAGTGAAGCTGATTCTGAACAAAAGTTGAGCGCGTTTTAGCACATATTTAGTCAATGACATGTACCCACAACAGTATATATTTAATCACTTATTTTTTTTAATTTAAGCACAGCTTCCCTTGCAGTCTTGGAGCAATTGCCACTGGCCCACAGGAAGGACATGTACAGTATGTAGTGTGTTTCAAATTACCGCTTCATGAAGAATTCAAGACAGGAGCAGTTGGGTTGTTGGGTGTCTTGCTCAAGGACACCACAACATGTAGGTTTGGTGGGGAGTCGAACCTGTGACTTTGTTCTACCTCTACACCACAGCCGCCCCCTAATGAACATATCAACATGAAATTACTGAACATCTACAAACGATTCACGAGGCATGGGCTGCTCTGCATGCACATGCAAACAGAAGAAAATGTAGTTCCCACCAACTGCATATGTTTTATACAAGATTTCAATAGTTTAGTAACTTTACTGTCTTCCTGTTAATGATATACACTACCTGAAACAAATGAAGTATCAAAGTATTGATATTTTAATTTTAGAACTGATTGTATAGCATAAGGTGCTGGTATCAGTGGTACTGATATTTTAGTGTTGACCACTACATCGCTACTTTTTATTCTGGTTTTCTTTAAATAGTGAATCAACCTAAGATGTTCTTCATCCACAGTAATATAAAATATGAAATTATATTTCCGACCGGACAGGATTTCATAACTATGGCTATGATCACCACATTTACCTTTTTACCATAAAATTACTGGAACCATTTTATTTATAATGAATGCTGTTATCTGTATGTAATACAATACAGTACAATAAAGAAAACAACACATATTTTAGGATTGTGTTTTAAATTCATATGTTTTTAGAGAGTCAGAAATGAAAGATTGGTGTTAAAGAATGCTACATTTGTTGATATTGCAAATCTACATCATTGTATGACACTGTTTAGTTTGTTGCCATTTATTCAATCGGACATCTGTGTTACTACGTGACTGTGTGTGTGTGAAGCATAGACTGTGTTTAGGGCCGAGACTTCTGAATGTATCAGTCTGCCAGATCAGTCCATCTCTGTCCAAAACATATTCTCAGTATATGTTACAGGTAAGTAAACCTTGAAGATATAGATGACAAAGAGAAAGGGAAAAATGAAGAAAATGTGGGTTGATTGCAATCAGCATCACCGGCACAATAAAACTGTAATATTGCACATCACAACTTGTTCTAAAATCATCCAGGCATACTCTGAATATACTATTGCAAATTTGTCTGGCTTTCTTTTGGTAACAAAATTAAAAATATATTGATAAAAATGCAACATATATTGTTTCTGGACACATAGGTTGCAGATGAATTTATCAAACGTTTATCTTCACTGTTAAACTGATGGAAAATGAAAGCTGATTCATGTCTAATTACTCCAGAAATCTTGAAAATTAAACTGCAACTACCTGAAAAGCTTGACCCTACTAAAGTTATGTGAAAATATAGGTTGTTTTCTTAACTTGTGTGGATTGACCGATTGGTTTTATTCTCACGGCTGCTTTTAAAAGAAATAAGAAACAAGGCATAAAGTAAGGTTTATGGTCTTCAAGTGCTGATGCAGCTCCAAAAGGAACAAAGATAGAAGAGGAGGATCAGCAGGAAAATGTTGAGTTGCTGGCTGAAAGACTACAGAGTAAGGAGAGAGTATAGAGAGTGGATGGAGATAGAGACAGAGGATGGAGGGAGGGAGGGGGTGGGAGGGTGGAGCAAAAGATGGAGAGAGACTGCCTGCACATACTGTCAAGGCAGTTAATATAAGGTGTGGAGATAAGGCCCCACAGACAAACATTGACCAAATCAGGCATTTCAGCCGTGCAGCTTCAACTGTCAGTCAGCCTGAGAGACAGACCAACAATCAGCACTTTACTGCTGATAAGGGCTCTACTGGGCGCGTGCAGGAAATAGCCAATCTGCAGCCGGCCTGGCAAAGAGGGTGACGGTGGGGGGAGAAAGGCGGGATGGGATGATGGAGAGTGAAGGGGGTTAGAGAAAGGGGAGTCAATGCAGAGAGACAACAGGAGAGGGGAAAGTGAAATTTAGAGAGAAACATGGACCAAGAGTTCACAGGCTGGTAAGGGGTGGAGAAAGAATAATAGAAAAAAAGGGAAACAAGATGATATTACTCCACATCCAAATGTTTTCAAGGAGGAAAAGATTCAAGGGGGAATATGAGTGACAGGTATAAAAAAATGCATGGGAGGTGTGATGCTGGCTTCTAAAATAGGGTTTGTTCCCAGGTTTTTGTCACCTGGGAACAGCTTGCATAGAGGAAGTGTGAGAACTTGGTTTAGACCAACACCTTACATTAATGATTTGCCAACAGCTTTGACTCGCTCATTCTTCAACAAGCAGTTTGCCTTGCCTCACACACAATAGGATCATTTCATTCTCTCTATTGATTAATGGTGCATATAGTGTGTACACGAGCAAATTTACGTGCGTGAGTGCCTGAGCGAAGGATAACGTTTTCTATTTAATGGAAGCCTCTGTACAGGCTATGAAATTCCCTCATAACAAAATAAACACATCCAAAATGTTTGACTGAATGCCTTTGGAAATCCAAGAAAGAAGGTGGTGGCCACACTGGTAGCTTGGATACACACTGACCCCTGCAGACTGTGTGGAAAACTGCAACCTGGCTACAAGTTGGAAGAAAATAAATTCCCAACCGTTTACCTTTGTCAAACACATTTAGGCTCCTCTGAGCAAAACAGTGGAGAGCACCGACAGCTGGCAAATGTTTATTTGCAGAAGTGGAGTCAGAGGGGTGTCTAAGCTTCCTTGATCATGAACCCAACCGCCATCACCATGAACACTGATAACAGTAGGAATTGTAAACAAGCTAATCACCCAGGGCGTATTTGTATTCTCATTTGTTTTTGCGTGCACTGGGTGTGCAGGGGGAATGGGCGCAAAGACAAGAAGGAGGCTGGAGTGTGTGTGAAAGGGTTAAGTTCCATCCCTGGTTGCATGCTGCTTTCCCTTGCTCTGTCAAGCCCCATTAAACCTGCTACACCACAGCAATATGGTGCCATCAATTACAGGCACGCTGCCATCAGTGCAGCGCGCAGAGGAGAGAGGAGAGGCAGGGACACATAAACAGGACAAACGGCCACATAAAAGCCCCGCAGCCTCCCTCTGTGGCTCCCCTTTCCGTCTCTCCTTGCACCTTTCACCTCTGAGCTATGACGGTTTGTGAGTGAAAGACCAAAATACAAACAGGATAATTAAAAATCTTGTATTACTTGAAGGAATGCACATCACCCACTCGCTGCCTTTTATGCCAGTTTTAGGCTAAAATCATTACTTTGGAAATAACTGTGTACGATATCATGAAATGTAGTGAAATGTCACTCTCAGAGTATATGTAGTGAATACCTATCACCTAATACTACATCAGATTTTAGCTCAGTAAAATGGATGTTAATACTTTTTTCCTGTTGGTTAATGTGGATTGGATGTAATGGATATCTTGAATTGGATTAACTCCAAACAATCAGACATACATCTAGTTAAATTACTTTCTGAAAGGTTTTGTTCCGTGTTTCATGAGATATTTTTAAAATGAACAGAGTTGACTTTAACAGTTCTCAAGTTTTGTACAAAGATCTCTCACTATGATAAGCATTATGTAGTATGTGTTGATGACTGTCAGCTACTACCACATCATATGTTCGCACAATATCTGTATAACTGAATAAATTTCAACTATTTTTGCATTGGCTAATGCTTTGTAATTGGTTTGGCTCCAAACAATATGCAGTTGTAGGTGTCCAATGATTATGTGCTAAAGTTTTATAAAACTCATGGGTCATGAGATATTTTGCTAACAGAGTTGACTATGAATAGCTAATAGCAAAACTTTTAAAAAATATTTTGTGCAATCTCCTGTGGTGAGCTGTACCTGCATCAAGGCATTGTGTTCAGATTTGCAAGGTAGACTCAATATAGCTGAAGCACTTTGATATCTCTTATCTGCAGTAAAAATTAAAAAACTAACTTTTAATCTGACCAAGATCTTTCCTCTTTCTTTCCTCCAAACTCAAGTTATAATCAATATTGAATCTATTTTATTTTATGTATGGTACCCCTTGTGATTGATTGCAAAGTTCTTACGATAAGCAATGAATATTCAACAAAAGAATGTTTGTGAATAGTGTTTTAAAGCATTCAAATACTTTATTTCAGCGGAAAATAAGGGTGCTTGCTTGTGTAACTGTAAATAGCTCTGTTTTGGCTGTGCTTGAACTTTGTAGCATATTTATTAAAGGAATGCCCTCGATTTATGAGTTTCTCAGTAAAACTAAATCTGTAACAGGCTGTTTTGGACAGTGATTTACAGCTGATCATCATTCTGAGCTTAAGGCTAAAGGCCTGCTTGTGTTGTTAGCAGAAGCTAGTGCTTGTTGCATGCTTGTGGAAAAGAGTTCTAAATTTGGAGGTTAATAAAATCTATGATAAAGTCTGGACGTTATAATAATCTGCTGTAAAGGTTTATTAGTCTAAAGGGTTTTTGATAAATTCCAAACAATACCTGACAAACCTTTCTAAGCTCTTGGCTAAGCAAATAGCAGTGCTAACAACCTAACAGATAATTCTGTTCTGGAGTTCTGAGTATGAACAACCGTGACCTGACATGACCTTTTGACCAGCACCGGTCATGTCTCCTATGTAACTAAACGATGTTCTGAAAAAGCTTTTTCTGGAGGCAAACTCTATATTAGCTTTCAATAATCAGTCCTTGTCTGCAGATAATGTTGACACAACAATCTGTTTTAATCTTTTAAGATTCATTATTATAAAAAAGAAAATAATCATTAACAGGATTTTCCTTTTTAAAGGTATTTCTATTTCAAGTGTGTATTATCATACTGTGATCTGAAGATTTCTGAACTGTCATTCATTTTTACACCAGTGTTAATTTAACTGACTTCTTTTTCTCTCCTGAGCAAAAGGAAACAACAGATGCATGTCTGAAAGAAATATTTTGTCTCCTGTGACAATACCTGGTATGAATGTTGTGTCTATAACACATACAGCTGAATGCTGAGTGCAAACTGGAAGAAGCCAGTTTGACTTAGTTCTGAGTTGAATTCTACCGAGGAAGCTGAGGGTTTCAGGACCTGATGATGGGCAACAACCATCTGAGGGAAAAAAAAATAATTTTTAATTACTGCAACAAAAAAATTTTGCTGACCTGGCAAGGTCTGATAAGGCTGTTTTGAGACAGAAAGCCAAGTCGTCACAGGGAGTCTGAAGTAATGACCTCCAGTGCAGATCTGAATCGGGCTGGATCTCAGAGTCTAGCACGCTGAGCGTCCTCACCTCCAATGAGACAGCTGGAAGTCTTCAACTTTGGACTGTACCTAATTTAAGACATTACATGTGAAGTGCTCGCAGGCACCCGCTTCGGATGTTATCATCCATTAAATGGACGTTATTAGCCATTATCAGTCCCATACAATGGCTTCAGACTGACTTCAGACTGTCCCGACTGTGCCACCTAGTGGGTTCTCCGTCCCATACAATGGCTTCAGACTAATAGCTGGTTAGTATGAGGCATAAAGTCACTACTCTGGTTAATATGAGGCATAAAACCACTAAGATTTTTATGCAATCTGGTTAATATGAGGCATAAAACCACTAAGGTTTTTTATGCAATCTGGTTATTATGAGGCATAAAGTCAATAAGGTTAATTTTATAGAAATGACATGGGCTACGATAAAGTAGACCGGAAGTATCTGGCAATGGTAACCCACTAGGGAGCACTGTCGGAACAGTCTGAAGCTATTCTATGGGATTGAGAACCTGATAGACGGCACAGTCGGGACAGTCTGAAGCCATTCTATGGGACTGATAACCAATAATAGCTTCCATTTAATGAACTTATAACTTCTGAACCGGCTGCCCTGAGACGCCAGATAGTGGACCAGAATTGCCTCGAAGCCGTACGAAAGTCTTTTTCCATGGCCTCTCCGAACTCCTCCCACGCCCGAGTTTTTGCCTCAGCGACCACCTGAGCCTCAGTCCACTTGGACTGCCAATACCTATCGGCTGCTTCCAGAGTCCCACAGGCCTAAAAGACCCAATAGGACTTCTTCAGCCTGACAGCATCCCTCACCGCCGATGTCCACCAGCGGGTTTGAGGGTTGCCGTTATGACAGGCACCAACAACATTACGGCCACAGCTCAGGTAAGCCGCCTCAACAATGGAGGTACGGAACATGGTCCACTCAAACTCAATGTCACCCATCTCCCCCGGAACGTGTTCAAAGTTCTCCTGGAGGTGTGCGTTGAACCTCAGTCTGACAGGAGACGCTGCCAGACGTTCCCAGCAGACCCTCACTATACGTTTGGGTCTGCCAGGTCTGACCGGCATCCTCCCCCACCAACTGAGCCAACTCACCACCAGGTAGTGGTCAGTTGAAGCGCCGCCCCTCTCTTCACCAGAGTGTCCAAAACATGCGGCCGCAGGTCAGATGAAATGACAACAAAGTCGATCATTGAGCTGCGGCCTAGGGTGTCCTGGTGCCAAGAGCACATATGGACACCCTTATGTTTGA
>JAUBOC010000037.1:394843-405876 GCA_032275365.1 Anablepsoides cearensis | reverse complement strand
TATATATCACGTATATATCAAGTTCTGGTAGGACTCAAACGAAGGCGGAAGTGGTTGGGGGTTATCCTCTTGTGAGTGCGCGGTTCTCTGCGCAGTTGTCAGAGAATGGCCGCCGCTGCAGCAGGGATAAACAAGCAGGGAACTGTAGCGACGATGGAGCCCTGTATACGGCACGGGAGGGGAGCGACTGGAAACACCGTGAAGGTTGTAATAATGTCAGGGAATGTAACAGCTGCACTGTGATTGCTATGAATATGTCCTTTGTTTTAATGAAAGTCGACCGCAGGTTCAGGCTTTACCTTTTCTAAGCTAAGCTTGCTGCGTTGGCGTTGGACATGTTGGCACTCATGCCAAATCTAGATTTTACAAAATAATGATTTCATCCTTTTATTCTACTAAAACTTTAGTTTATTCATTTTAGAATACGTTTTCTTTAATTAAGAACATCCATGCTAATGTGTACCTGCAGCATGCTAATAGCTGGTGTTACAGTTGGTGTCTGCATTAACTTCAGTCGATCACTGCAGCTGTTTAGAAATAAAGTTCAAAAATTAAAAGCCAATGTGTTGTGAAAGTGCGAGGAAGAAGCTGCTTGCTGCATTTTGTTCTTACTTAGAAATAACAATGAAAACTAAACATAACTAAAGTAGTGAATGAGGCTGGGATCTTCACTCCAATCAGATTCACTCATATCTTGTCTTTGCACAGCATCTCATTTGTATCATGTCAACATGATGAGACACCTTGACTCTGTGAAATCCTCTGTCCTTCCTGACTGCAGAAGTGACCTTCCATCAAAGGCTGATGTTGGAGCAGATAATCAGAGTGTGCTGTCACTTTCAGGTGCTGGAGTGTGGTGTGTGTGAGGACGTCTTCTCCCTCCAAGGCGATAAGGTGCCTCGCCTTCTGCTCTGCGGTCACACGGTGTGCCACGACTGTCTCACCCGGTTGCCCCTCCACGGCCGAGCAGTCCGCTGCCCCTTTGACAGACAGGTCACAGAGCTGGGTTAGTGGAACCACTTAAAACATATTTACAAGGGTGTAAAATAGGAATATTGGATTTTTTTTAAATTTACTTAATATTTTATCACTTTCTAGTGATGCAGAAGAGCAGAACAGACATGACTGAATAGTGTCTCTTGCTTCTATATTTGTGGTTCTCTCAAATGCCTTCAGAATGCTGACTGTGCACGGCCAAGCTTTCAAGGAATCAGTTACATTTTAGCCTAAAATTTTCTCTTCCATGAACCATCAGAGTCCTCCGTCAATTTATTAGGATTTTATAATTTTTGCACAACAACTGACTGTTAAGTTTTAGTTTGCCTCTCAATAACATGACTGTCTGATAGACATTGTGTTGTTGTCATAATGACCAAAATGATCCACTGGCAGCAGCTTTGAGAGTTTTCCTTTTCTTCCTGTCATCAAAATGTTGACTTTCTTTCAGAGAAAACTTATGTTGATATTTTTGGGCAGCAGATGCATGAACTGCATTCAACATTTCTGCAGAAACTTTTACACACCTGATTCAGATGATTGCAGCAACAAAAGCCTGTTAAACAGTCAACAGTTGAAATCAGCTGTGTTGAAGCAGGGAAACATGTAAAACATGCAGGGCAGTGTGCCCCGAAGGACCAGGGTTAAAAACACTCAGCTAAAGAAATGAAAGAAGAAATTATATCGTTTTAGATCAGGTTTTTCATTGAAACAATACGACTGTAGCCACTCCAACATCATCCACAGTTTTATGGATTCATATACTGAAGCCTTATACTTTTAGACAACATTCTCATATTTTTATAATGAAGTTACAAACAGGCTCTGGGTCTGACTAAAATGTGGATATCGTACACTCAGTGGTGAGTTCTCAAAAATAAAGCCAACAATTGACCTGCTTTAATACTGTTTTTAATGGAACAGTATTTCTTAACAGATGTCATATTAACTGTTACAGGCAAACAGTAGATAAGAATAAAAAGTCAAATAGGCCTATTAGAGACTATGCAGGTTTAGGGTTTTTCTGCATTGGTTTTATTATTTCAATGGTCAGTTTATATTGAGTCGGCATTCACATTATAGGTTTGTTTTTGTCTTTGAACTCTACATTTAGTTTTTAGCTGTCATTAAACTACTAATTATTTTTAGTTAACAGGTAGTATTTTGCTAGCTTTGCTTTTAGCTCATATTTTGCATTTTTTTAGTTTTAAAGGTTAGTTTCTACGACAAAGTTTTAGGGCCACACAATGAGATTGTTTTTATTTGTTTAAATTACGAGAATAAAGTCATAATATTACGACATTAAAGTCGTATAAAAATAGTCATAATATTTTGAGAATAAAGTCATAATATTCTAGCCTTTACATGAAAAAGCATGCAGTTATCACTGCATTAAAATGAGGAATGTTGAGCAACTTGTCAAGTTGTTCTTTAGTATTATTATTTAAATAAATAGTTAATCTTTTAGCATCAAATTATCAGAAGCTGGACGACTATAAACTGAAGCTGTATTGTAATTAATGGATGCATTGACAGATTTAGTCACGTAGCTAATTTAGATTACAGCATATTAATCTAACAGTGACTCAGGTCATCATGGATACTTTATAAACACAGAAACATGGCTGTACACAGCAGCTGTGGAAAATAAGGAGGAAATGAGGAACGGAAAATGGATATATTATGATTATGACCTTTTTCTCGTAATATTATGACTTATTCTCATAAAAGTACGACTTTAATCTTGTAATAATAATAATAATATTAATAAAAATTTTGTTGTGTGGCTCTAATATGTAAGTTTCAGCTTTTATAGCAGATTTCAGCAGTCAGTTCAGCTCTCAGCAGTCACATAATGTTCAAATAAATTGTAAATTTGTGAGTTTGTTTTTATTTTCTGAGTATTTTCTTAAATGTTTTAATTGTTAAAGTGGTATTTTTCTTCATATGTGCTCAGGGGACTCGGGCGTGTGGGGTCTGAAGAAGAACTTTGCTCTGCTTGAACTCTTGGAGCGACTCCAGAATGGAGCCACCAACCAGTCAGGAATGGCTGATGATGCCCTGAAAGGCATGGGAGAAGTAAGAGTCTCTGGGCATCAAGTCATTTTTCCACCTGCTGCTGCTGCTTCTGACCACACATTTCCTTTATTTGCAGTGTGTAATCCGGTGTGACGAGGACGAGAACCACACAGCATCTATGTACTGCACTGTGTGTGCCACACACCTGTGTGCAGAGTGCTCTCAGCTCACCCACTCCACTCGCACGCTGGCCAAGCACCGCCGGGTGCCTCTGGCTGATAAACCTCATGAAAAGATGCTGTGCCCTCAGCATCAGGTCCATGCCATTGAGTTTGTCTGTCTGGAGGAAGCCTGTCAGTCTGGGCCTCTCATGTGTTGTGTTTGTAAGGAGTACGGAAAGCACCAGGGACATAAGGTAGATCAAACATATATTTTTACTTTGGAACCTGTTTGAACCCTCCTAATCAAAGATAATCCTGACCATTGTTGTTTTCAGCATGCTCTTCTTGAGACTGAAGCCAATCAGATCCGTGCATCCATCCTGGACATGGCTCACTGCATCAGGACCTTCACAGATGAGGTGTCTGAGTACTCAAGGAAACTAGTGGGCATTGTGCAACAGATCGAGGGCGGTGAGCAGATAGTAGAGGATGGAGTGGGCATGGCACACACTGAACACGTAAGATAAATCACAGCAGTTCAAACTTGCATGTTGGAACTCTGTCTGGTGTCATCATGTTTTCTTGTCGTGTTCATCAGGTCCCTGGCACGGCAGAGAGCGCTCGCTCCTGTGTGCGAGCTTACTTTGCAGACCTCCATGAGACCCTGTGTCGGCAGGAGGAGATGGCGCTGAGCGTGGTGGACGCGCACGTCAGAGAGAGGCTGATCTGGCTGAGGCAGCAGCAGGAGGACATGACCATCCTGCTGTCTCAGGTCTCCACTGCTTGTCTGCACTGTGAGAAAACACTTCAACAGGTCTGACACTTGAAAACACACACAGCTTCAGCGCACTATCAGCAAAAATTTAAGGTTTTCTTTCACTTTTTGCCCAATTATCAAAACTCAGGTTAATGTGGAAGTAATACACCGACCAGCAGCCATGCTTTGTGTGTTTACTCTGTCTGCAGTGGTCCATGAGTACATTCTGATCATGTGTTTCTTGTTTTCTGGTGTAGGATGACTGCAGGGTTGTGTTGGCGAAGCAGGAGATCAACTGTTTGCTGGAAACTCTTCAGAAGCAGCAGCATCAGTTCACTGAGCTGGCTGATCACATCCAGCTGGATGCTGGAATCCCTGTCACCTTCACTAAGGTACTCATCATTTCCCCTCACAGATGTGACTGCTCAGTTCTTTTTATCACAGTCTTTGAAAACAAGCATTCACTTTCTCCTTCCAAAGATGCTCAATAGGATTTAGGTTAGGGCTCATAGAGGACCACCTCAGAATAGTCCAGTGTTTTCCTCTTAGCCATTCTTGAGTGTTTTTAGTTGTTTTGGGTCATTGACCTGTTGAAGACCTTTCTGACACTGCAGCACATTTCTCTCTAGAATCCCTTTATAGTCTTGAGATTTCATTGTACCCTGTACAGATTCAAGACCCCCTGTGGCAGATGCAGCAAAGCAGCCACAGAACAAAACCGAGCCAAAAGAAAACAGTCTTCTTTTCTTCATATGCTTCATTTTTCCTCTGTCAACACAGAGCTGATGTGTTTTGCCAAAAAGTTTATTTTTTGTCTCATCTGTCCAGAGGACATTCTCCCAGAAGCGTTGTGGCCTGTCAACATGTAGTTTTTTTTTTTTTTTTTTTTGTAGTCGTATTATTTTCAGGGGTACCATTATTTCTGTCCAGGCCTGTTTTATTAAAAAAAAAAAAGTCAGTTAAAGCATGGTTGAAAACTTTCATTTGTTTATTTTTTTTCTAGAATTTTTATTTATTATTACTTTTGTTAGATTCAAGTTATTTCTGTGACCATTGTGGGTTTTTCTTGCATTAAATGAGGCGTACCAACAATTTTGTCCATGTGTGCATAAGAAGATGGTAAGATGGCAGGGAGGGAGGCAGAAGTCATGTGACTTGTTTAAAAGGTTGGACACTAAGGCAGGAGGCAGGCAGTATTAACTGGAGAGACAGAGGTATCAGGCTGGGAAGGATGAGCAGCAGGTTATAGACTTGGGTCTAACAGAAATGGTTAGTTCTAACAAGCAAGGAGAGTGTGATGGGAAGATGGAAGGAGTACTTTGAGAAGCTAATAAATGAAGAGACAAAGGGAAAAAAAGAGTAGAGAGCATTAAAACTGTGGACCAGAAACATTGTGGCAAAAATATTTTAATAACTTTTTGTTGTTCCTTCTAAATTTTCTGATTGTTTGGAGCAAGAATTTAAATCAGTGCTACAAATTCAATCATTACACAGCCCTACTCAGTCATTCATAAGATTTATTAAAAAAAGATAAAGTTTATTTAACAAAACCGTTGATAATGTGTCTGTTTTTAGGACAACCGAGTCCACATTGGTCCAAAGATGGAGATCCGTGTTGTGACTCTTGGGCTGGATGGAGCAGGAAAAACCACCATCTTATTCAAGCTGAAGCAAGATGAGTTCATGCAGCCCATCCCAACCATTGGTGTGTAGAAGTCTTCTGATTTCACTCACTTCCCTCTGGATACTATTCTAAATGCTGTTTCTTGTTCCATCATAAGGTTTCAACGTGGAGACAGTTGAGTATAAGAATTTAAAATTCACCATCTGGGATGTTGGTGGAAAGCACAAGCTCCGACCCCTCTGGAAACACTACTATCTAAACACTCAAGGTATGTTCTGGGCCCGTATTTATCAAACTTCTTTAAATTCCTCTTAAGAAAGCTGCTCAGAGTGGACTTAAGTGTAAAAACATTCTTAGCTAAAAGCTGAGAGTAAAAGTCAAGAGTCTCAGTCTGACTTTAAGTGAAGTGTCAGAGTAATTCTTAAGTGTCAGTCTTAGAGCTGATTTATGACACTTTGCTGTGCTGCAAAGCTGATCCTGGATGACATCATCACAAAACTCCGGCATGAACCAATCACTGCCTCGGATTTCATGTTCAATAATATTTCCTGAAAAATGTCAAGATAAAACTGTGAAAATCCTAAAATAAATTCACATTGTTTTAAGAAGCAGTACAGACTGAAATGTAAGTAAAAAAAAATGAAAAAAGAGAATTTTTCATATCAGGTTCTCTTTAAGTGTTACAGTAATATGTCCTACATATTGTCCAGCATTCATAAACAAATCATCTCTGCAGACAGATCTCAGGAAAACTGACTTAAGTTGATATCTGTTTTTTATGAGGAAAGTAATATTGGCATTTAAACGTTAAAAAAAGTTAAATAAGTCCTCTGGATGGGTTCTCCTTTGTTTGTCTCCACTCTAAGAGACGTTTTCAGTCTGAGCTGCAGGTAAACTATAAGCAGTGGCTTCACATGGTAAACAAACAAGTTTAACAATGACAATCAAAACTGTTCACATGCAGAGAGGGGGGTCATCAGCCTAACAATCCATAGTAACACTGATTACTCTGTCAGTTTTATACTAAAATCTGGTGTGGTAGCTGAGTTGAATCTTCTCATAATCAGACTCGAGAAAACATTCATTGGATACACTGCTACAACTATTAACTTTTAAAGTTAGCCCAATTCAAGATGGCCACCACAACCAGTTATACTTAGCAAACAAAATATTTCTGTAGCTTTGTCAGTTTTACAAATAATTACCTAAAATGTGATGTGATAGTAGCTGACAGTTATATCCAGCACATACTGAGTGTCACATTTTGCAGCATGATGAGATTGTGTGTAACATTATTTTCCACTGCAGCTGTTGTTTCTCAATGATAACAAATCTCTAAGTATGACTTGTCAGGTGATTGCATTCATTAAAGGAAATGATGCAGTAAACATCCAGGACTTTAGATCTTTTAATGTGAACCAAACTATTTTCCCTTTCATGTAACTTCAGCTCCTTCCCTCTCTGTTTCTGTGCAGCGGTGGTGTTTGTGATTGACAGCTGCCACAGGGACAGACTCATGGAGGCGCACAGCGAGTTAGCCAAACTACTGACGGAGAAGGAGCTGCGAGACGCTTTGCTGCTAATTTTTGCCAACAAGCAGGTCTGTGGAAAGATAAATCAAACTAAAGTACATGTTGGCACAGATTCAGGGGTTCACCATCACTCTGCCTGTTGCTCTGCTGCTGTGCAGGATGTTCCTGGAGCCGTGTCTGTGGAGGAGATGACGGAGCTGCTGAGCCTGCACAAGCTGTGCTGTGGGAGGAGCTGGCACATCCAGGGCTGTGATGCTCGCAGTGGGATGGGTCTACACGAGGGGCTGGACTGGCTTTCCAGACAGCTGGTGGCTGCTGGGGTCCTGGATGTGGCCTAAAGAGTTCACTCCCCCCTGACTTTTGCACATACTGACTCCCTTTCTGAACCCCAGCCTCTGAGCACAGCTTATCAGCTACCACCCCCACAGGTATAAACCCAGACTGTGGCCGACATTCTGAATTAAGACCACAAACTTCTAAAATTCATGTGGCCACTTATGCCTTGCAAATGTGGTCATCCCACTTTGTTGCCTTGGAAGTGGAATTTCATTGGATTTTTAGGTTAAACAGACAGGGTCTGTTATCAGGCTTCTGCAGTATGGAGGACCAAAACTGACATATTTAGCATTAAAACCAGAATTATATTAACCACTAAATAAATACACTTAAAATGCACCAATTAAATTAATATATTTATATTTTAATTGACTTTCAAGATTAGTTCCAAAGTTCCTAAATTAGTCTAACACATAATTTAAATTTTACTGTTTTTTAAATATATATTAATTGTTTTTCCCTTTACTTGTACATGCATTTGTGTGTCTTAAATGTATATACCTAATTGTTTTTATTTTATTTTCCCAACAAGTCTTTTATGTCTATGTGTTGCGTGTTTTTGCTGCTTCAGTTTAGCTAAAAGTTTAGTTTAAAACAAAAGCAAGGAGGAAAACATTACCTGTGCGTTTATTTTTAACTAAACTTTAAGCTAAACTGCAGCAGCACAAGCAATAAAAAGACTTGTTGGACAAAATAAAAAAATAATAATTTAAGCATTCAAGAGACACAAATGCATGTACATGTAAAAGGAAAAACAGATATATTAAAAAAAAACATTACAATTTAAATTATGTGTTAAAATATATAATTTATTGGAACTAACTAAGCTGGAAAAATAAATATGGTTAAACAAATTATAAAACATGAGGTAAAGTTCTCCTTTTTCATTTATTTGGTGCATTTAAAAGGTATTTATTTATTTGAAGGTTCATTTATCTATTTCTGCTTTTATTTCTAGTTATGTCAGTTTCGGTCCTCCATATTGCAGAACTTGGAAGAGGTAGTTCAGTGACTGAATCAGCAGGGAAAAATGTAAAACATGTAGGGCTGCAGCCCTCGAGGACCATGATTGCCCACCCCTGGGTAAAAACCATAATTCTGCAAAAATAATTCAAATGAAATGAGGAAAATGATTTGCTAAAATAAATTCTAAAAGGTTCTATAGTGTGTGCATATGTATTGATCCTGCAGCAGTTCCAGCATCAAGTCTCTTCAGGTCTATCTCTATGAATTTGATCCATGTACAGAAAGCTTCAGCTTCTTCAGGCTGGTGCTGCTTCTGTCCAACAATCTTCAAATCCAGCCAAAGATCCTCAGTTAGACTGAGGTCTGGTCTTTGATATTTAACTGGTTCTTCTTAAACCTGTGGAGTGTTTTTTTAAATTCCTTCTGAATAATTTTTCTGTATTTGCACCGTCCATCTTTTCTTTAACTTTGACTCAGCTCCACACAGCATGCTGCTGCCACCACCATGCTGGTGTTCTCAGCATGTTTGCCTCAGACTTGGTGTTTGATATTTCCTCTCATCTGATCACAAGACCTTTATTACCCCTATTTCTTTTTTATCGGCCTGTTTTTCCTCCACCAGTCTTTCATGAAGCTCATATCTGTGCAGCTGACCTCATGTCTCAGCTCTGTCAGGGTTATCCTGGATGTTCCTCTAATTAACGCCCTCCTTACCCACTGTGTGGGTTTTAGTGGACCACCCTCTTTGGGAGGTTTGCTGTGGTGGCATCAGCTGTACATTTCCTAAGAATGTTCAAGAGTCTGATACATTTTATAACGCCGGCCTGAGTGAAGACTATTGGTTTTCATGTCGTCTCTTGCTTGGTGCAGGCTGCAGGAGTGGGTCCATCAGAACAGGTGGTTCTGATGACCTGCTGCAGGTGAAGGTTGGGGATTCAAAGCAAAGGAATTGATCCATATGCACACACTACTGTTTTAGTTTTATCTTTTTAAATTACTTAACTTTACGGCAACTTTGTTAATCTGAACTGTTTTTGTTGAATTGTTATTTATCAGATTTACAACACAAATAAATGAGAGGTTTTAAGGCAACAAAATAGAAAGTTTACAAAGATGAATACTTTTGCAAGGCAGTGTAGCTGGTCCAACACATTAACTTGAGTTTTTCTGTTTGATGAGCCTGAAGCTGTGTAGCTTCTGTAATTTGTTTCATCTTAAATACGTTTTTAGCACTCTGACAGTGTGGATTGTATTATCGCACTTTTGGTTTATAGATCCTCTTCCATGTGACAATAATCTGAACTAAAGCTCCACATTGTGCGTATCATTTTAATTTCTGTAGTTTGTTTTTCAGTGAGCTTCATGTAGTGAGCATATAATTTAATAATACTCACAGACCAGGTTTTACAGGACAGACATGGTTTCAATGAATCCTGTGATTTCAGATATTTGCCTTGTCTCTAATGCTTTAGCAAATATGTTATTAGCTCTTCTGTGTGCTTTTTTTAATGTGTGAACCTATTTAATATCCCTGCTGGGCCTGAAGGGCTAGCATTTTGCTTTGAATGGAGTGTCATCTGTTACAGAGTGAACTGTTTACTGAACGTATTAACAGACTTTTCTTTGATTCTGGAGGTTTTAGTGGCTGTTTCTGCCTTATGTGGAGCGTCTTGCATGAGCAAATTCATTTAATCTGCTGATACAGTTTTCATCTGGAAACAAACAAAACATCTGCTGTTACCTAGTGTGTGTGGAATTACTACAAAAAGGTTTTGTGAAAGTACTTTTATGTATTCAAAGTGCATAACGATGGTACAGCTTTAATCAGTAATAACGTAATGTGAAACTTAGTGGACATTAAACCTAACACTGTCATCTAATTTAGGAACCATTATTTGAGTTTGGTTTTTATTCATTGTTATGTAAAGTATATAATTTGTACCTATGTATAAAACAAACCACCAATAAAAAACTGCATGTGTGAAAAGCTTTTCCACAGTTTGTGAAAACTAGTTGATTTTCTGAACCTAAGAAGCACAGCACGCTTTGAAACCTGTTACATGTGGACTTGACAGCGTTTGTAAATGATATACAGTCTGTGATGGTGTAAAATAAACTATTTGACATCACTTCTTCAAACACAAGTTTGTTTTTTGCACAAGTTATTACCTCTGGAGACCAGTGTCTCTGAGGGACATTCCTGCATCAGATTTTAGTTTTTCAGACCTGTTCTCTGTAAGGGCATTGATTTCAAATTAAACAATGATTTTGAACCTCCTTATTTTTATAATTGTATAAATGCTTTTTCAGCATTTACACTGTTTTTATCAGGGTTCCCACGGGTCCTTGAAATCCTTGAAAGTTTGTGAATTTGAAAAAATGATTAAGGCCCTGGAAAATTTGTGAAAACAGCCAAAAATGACACTTGTCCTTGAATTTTTTTGTGGAGATTGAAGTTCTCTATTCACACGACTGTTCTTAATCATCTGTAAAAAATAAATAAATAAATTATAAAATAATAAAAAAAAAACTTACATTTGTTGCGGTGGATAACTCAGGATTACGGTAAACTGACCTGGCTTTCAACAAATAACGTGAGCCATAGTCACAGTTTTACCCAATCAGAGTAGGGCGGGTCTTTC
>JAUBOC010000037.1:366854-378347 GCA_032275365.1 Anablepsoides cearensis | reverse complement strand
ATCGCTTTCTACAGCCGAGAGTCCAGACCCTCGTCCGAAGCAAAGTGAAGGACAAGGGTCTGGTTTTTACCAGGCTAAGTTTCCCCTATCCTATAATAGTTAATTCAAGTGTTAGACACAGCAGAGGAGCGAGCTCAAGTCGAGGTGTAAATCAGCTCTTGTGGACATAACAGCAGCTCTTTCTGTCTGAATCTTTGAGTGCACAAACACCTCTGGTTTCTTCTTTGAATGTTGAGAGGCATTACATTAGTTGGAGCTGTGCTGCTGATCAGAACTATGTTTAGAACATGAACAGACCTGCAGGCACACAGTTGCACACAGGGTCAGTGTTGGTGATTCTTGCTGTAGTGATTACAGTAATCAGAGCACACACCTGTCCATGTCCATGCACCAGTAGCTTGCAAAGTCGTACCAGCACAGAAAGAATACTTTCTCATTTCTGTTTATTTCAGTGCTGTCTTTAAAATTCAGTGAACTGAGTACTGATGCATGTTCTGTCTCCTTGGATCAATCAGAAGACACATAAATCTCTCCTGCCACAGCCGTGGCTGTCAGTCCCACAGCACACTGCTGCAGAAGTGAGGGTAGGTCAGAGCCAGGCAGGCTGACGTGAAACAACCAAAACTCAGTAACAATAAACTGATGAAGAGGACCTTACAGGATTAAACATCAACAAGCAGATTTATCACAGAGGGAGTATTGAGGATGACGCCACACAGCAGCTTTGCATAGTTAAAAAATGATTGAATCACAAAGAGGGTCACTAAAGTAAATTAATTCAGCTTGTTTTGTGACTGATACGAGGCACACATGCATGTGTCACGCTGCACTACAGCTCAGCTGATTTCTGCTTCACGGCTCTTTTTTTTCTTCTGCCTGCTTCATCAGTTTTGAACATGTACATATGTGGGGAACTGACCAGCTTCTCCACTGAAACATGAAAGGCTCTTTCAGAAGATGCCCTGTGCCGTTACTGACAGATATACAAATATACAAGTTATCCTTTTTCCTCAAGATGCAAAAGGACATGTTTATAAGATCTGGACCAAATGGACTGAGTATGTAAAACCTTTGAGATCGGACTTTACATGAGCAATACTAATTTCAATTCAGTTAGTTTGGTTAGTGTTTATTGACTTGCTCCCCATGTGTGTATGTATGTGTATGTTTGTGCAAAAAGTTGAAAACCTTTAAATATAAAAATTACAAAAAAAGAAAATACCATTAAGGCCCAATTTATTTTATCTGCAAAAAAAAAAAAGTTGATTTTGGGTTTAGTTACTCCAGAACTAAAGTCTAGGAAAGTTACTTCAGCACTGCAGTTCTTCCTGTCCAGGTGCTCCAGAAGATAATAAAGGCTGAGATTAACAACATTGTTCACAGTGAGGTTTGACCTGTAAGTGAACTGCAAAGGATCCAGCTGATGGTCAGTGGTAGTCTGGGTACTGACGTCAGGGCAGTATGTTAGTCATTCAGACAGGTGACTTTCACCTCCTCTGGCACCTGAGCGATGATGGCTTTCTTTCAGCACTGGGGAACGTTCTGTATATCTGTATAAATTCTGTATATAATAGAACGTATGAGCTAAATGTACTCAAAAAACCTTAGAACAGCTGAACATACTCCATCTGAACCTGCAGCCTTCTGTACATTTAGTTTACAGAATTTCTTCTGAACAGCTTGATGGGACACATTCATTAAGAGAAGAGAGACTGCAGGCAGAGAGTGGAAGGAGGAGATCAGAGGAGGAGTTTGTGGACCGCTACCAGCAGGAATTAGTATCTGACCATGACTTTGCCTCAGTGTTGAGGGTGGAGGTGGTGGAATAGAGAATGAACTGTTGTCAGACTTATCAAACCTTATAGAACTGATGAAGCTCGTCAGTGAGGTTAGGGGAGAGCAGGTGGAGGTCTGTTTGCCTTTGTTGATGGAGGTATTGAGAGTCCCTGATGATTGGGGATGTCTCAATCTTAGCACCAAACTCCTGCTTTGCAGATCTGATGGCCTTTTTCAGTTGTTGTCTTGTGTCTGTATGAGTCCTCCTTATGAGCTCTTTAAGTTTATTTCAGTTCTTTCACCTTGTATTTTGCAGATTTTTTAACCCTCTTTTTTGGTACACATCTCTGTTCATTATAGGCAATAAATGAACAGATTGTGTCCAAAAGGTGTTCCAGCTAATGTCATTGTTCCATGTGGCACGGTAGGGCTTCAGGTGATCCAGCATTTTTGTTTAGCTTTTTGTTACTTTGAGCATTTAGGGCTGTGTCAAAATTAGGGCTGGGCGATATGGCCCAAAAACAAAATCTCCGATTTTTTTCCTCCCAAATTCGATTTTGGATTTTAATGGATTTTGCTTCCCACTTATCAGAGTGCCTCTGTTTCAGGTGTCGAAACAAATTAGTTGTACTCCTGCTTTTTGTATCAAGAGTCTTCAAACAGATTTTGCAGTCAGGTTTTCGTTGCTCCAAGTCCGAGGTTGCAAAACCTAACCAGTTCCAGAAAACTGAAGAAAAAGTGCATTTTTTGAGAAGTAAATCCTCTCTGCTAGCTGCCATATTGTCATGTCATATACCAAGAGTCTTGAGGGACAGGTGGGGTGACCTCTGAACTACAGAAGCCCCAAAGAGACTTGTGGGAAAAAAATCTCGATTTTCCCAAAATAAAATCTTTATACATGGCAAATTCGAATTAATCGATTAAATCGATTTATCGCCCAGCTCTAGTCAAAATTCAGTGGATGCAGCCTTTGAAGGACCCAGCCTATGTGGGCCAGGTCCTTAGTCGACTGCAAAGACCAAAAGAAAGTGGCTGTGTATTTGGATGATATTCCCACCCTTACTTATGTCCTGTTGCCTACCAATAGTGACAATGCTAAACAGAAGCAACAATGGATCGAAATTTAATTAAGTATCCATAATAATATAATATTAATAAGTATTATTAATATTATAAAATAACAAAATTAGCTTAAAGGTAATGCACTGTTCAAGCTCACTCATTTCATCATATGAGCTCAATTGATTTCTGACAAGAATAATATCAAAACACATGTTTATTCCAATGCAAAAACATTAATAACACTTTAAACTTTAAATTTCTATACCACCAGATTTTTATTTAAAGCTGTATTCCTGTTTCTTGCTTCGTCTGAAAATACAAACAAAATAAATCTCTGGTCCTCACTCAATGCATCTTGATGTAGGCTGGGATGAAAATGATTCACCAAACCTGTCCTTCAAATCATGAGGAAAAAGGATTTCTGGGCCACATTGGAGGAGTCTTCAAATTTGGACAACCTTTGGTGCAGCACAGTGATAGGCAGCCAACACAAATACATAGCCCCTGTATTTGGACACAGCCTCAGTTGCATTTGACAATTAGACTTTGTAACTAATCATTTGCCGCTTTTAGCTAAGCTTTGGCTTTTATATTTTTGGCGAACGATTTACTGCTTGTCGATAGCCTTCTGCTATAATCCAATAAAGTTCATTGTATCTATATGTTATAAATCTTGTTTTTTTATTTATTTTTAATTTTTCCTAGTTACTAGACACTTTTTTATTTTAAGTCTCTTTAAGTAATATGTCGAAACATGCCAGGTATGTCTGAAGAGACTTAAAATAATAAAGCCTTCTGCTATATTTAGCTTTTAGCTAGCATTCTGCTTCTTTTTTTTCTTGATATTTCAGTTGCAGATTTTTTTGGTTAATTTCAGCAGTCATTCAGCACTCTCAGCATTCACATTGCATTTTCTCTGTAGTTTGTCTTTCATCTATTTCTTTCTGATACTGCAGATTGGTCCAGTTATTTCTCTTCCATATGCTTTAAACGAGTAACCCTCAGCACACATAATGAACATGTCCTCCTCTCATTAGTGCTAACAGGATAAGGACCAGGCCACCATCCAGTGTGTGTGTGTGTGAGAGTATGTGTACATGTGTGTGTATGCCCTGACTGACAGCCAGCACAATGCAGGCAGACTGTAGTATATTAAACACAAGCACATATTGTTTTGCTACAAGAACTGTAACCCAACACAGGGGTTTGTCTTGGCAGAGGATGAAAGCACAGGCTGGTAGGTGCAGTGTTAGTCCAGGACAAAGGAGGTATTGTTGCAGGGGGAGCTCTTTTCTTCCACTGCTGTTTTGCTTTGTTTAAGCTTTCAACTACTTTGTGACCAGGGAAGAACAATGATATCGAATCATCAGGAGAAAAACAAAAAAGAATGTTTAAAAGCAGTTGTTTTTTATTGCCTGCTGTTGAGGTGAGAGGACTATAATGTTTTTGTCCTAGTCTTTGTGTGCACATGTTTGTTTGTAAGCTAAATATTTCAGAAATCAACAAATGGATCTTAATAAAACTTTAACAAACTTATCATTTGAGTGAACAACTACAACTGTTATACTGTTTGGAGTCAACCCTTTTAATACAGCATGAGAGTTGACATTTTTAATAAGAAAATAATGACCTTTGTTTTTTTATTATAGTATTTATTATACTATAATTTATCTGATAAAAAAATATTTCAAGACACCTCATTTAGTGTTTGGCGACTATAATGTTAGATATTTTTGTCTGCAGTAAAGTAAAATTTACTGAGTACTGACTGAATCTTTCTGCTCACAGTCAAGGCTATTGAGAAACACATATCATTAGATGTCTTAATTCCCAAAAGGTTTTTTACATCAGGTCAGATTGATTTTATGTTCCTTTCCAGATGATATTCCACTGGAAAAGGCAATGATTACAAAGTGCTTGGACTTATTAAGTTGCCAAATGGTGATGTGTTTTACCTGGGCTGTAAAAGTGAAGGATAAAAAGTGTTATAAATAAGTGTCACATATTCATTGTACAACATGTTATAACTAATTTTATTCTCAAACTTGGATGCTTTTTGTATTGCTGTCCTTTTTTGGTGTGTGTGTGGTGGTGGGGTGGTTGCTGTATAAAAGACACTACTGAATGAAGTCCCAAATGCAGCGTATGAGGTAGTCGCCACCTTTGTTTAACCCGACAGGGCATGACTGGGGAGGTAAAATGCTTCCATATGGCTCTGGGACACAGTGTGCTGCTTCTGCAGTTTCTTAATCACTTTTCAGTTGCTGCAGCCGGAAGATAATGACAGAACTGAATATCAAGCTATTCAAATCACAAGATGTCACATACATTTAATTGATAACACTATTGATACAGGTACAGTGGGGGGGAAAGTATTTATTCAGCCACCAATTGTTCAAGTTTATCCACTTAAAAAGATGAGAGAGGCCTGTAATTGACATCATAGTTAGTCCTCAACTATGAGAGACAAAATAAGAAAGCATATCTAGAAAATCACATTGTCTAATTTTTTTAAGAATTTATTTGCAAAAAATGGTGGAAAATAAGTATTTGGTCAATAACAAAAGTTAATCTCAATACTTTGTTGGCAATGACAGAGGTCAAACGTTTTCTGTAAGTCATTACAAGGTTGACACACACTGTTGCTGGTATGTTGGCACACCACACCTCACACACCACATCTCAAATCAACACCAGGCCTTTTATCTGCTTAATTGAGAGTGTTATAACAAAGGGACTACCCACACCTACCAATAAAATAGCCTTTGAGGCACTTGTCCAATTACTTTTGTTCCCTTTAAAAGCAGGGTGGGCACATGTTTAGGAGCTAAACTTCTACACCCATTATCCAGGTAGACCCCAAAACATTGGTAACTCGTGATTGCAAGGTATAAAGATATCCAGTAAGTTCTAGGGTCATCAGCTACATGTTGAATAAGGCAGTACATGTTGTGGAAACATCTGATGTAAGTTATGATATGTTGAGATTAAGTTGATCATAGGTCAGAAATAAGTTATGCACTCTACACCAGGGGTGTCAAACTCAGGTTCTCAAGGACATGTTTTCTTTGTTTCTCTTCTCCAACACACCTGCTTCAGTGATTCAATTATCTCTTCAAATTCTGTAGAAACCTGTTAATCGTACATTCATGCAAATCTTTTGTGTTTGAGCAAGGAAACAAGATGACATGCTGGATACCGACCAGAGTTCAACACATATGCTCATTTACAAGTATCTTGCATGTAATGAGTTTTAACTTGCAAATAACTTATGCATAACTTATCAGCAACACATCTGCTCAAGCAGGCTAACATTAGCTTATGACAACTTATACCATTGTATATTCACAACTTATTTAAAATTTGCTCCCAACTAATGCAACTTACAGTGTTTTTGCAGTTTTTTTTTTCTATGTTGTTATACGCTGATGCTATCACCATGTGACAGCATCTTAAGGAAGCCAACAGATTAAATCAAATTTTCACTTAATCTTAATCCCATTCTGAGCAGCACATTGGCAATAGTGGAAATTAAAAAAAGTCCCTGAAATATGTAATTTTAATTTAGATAATAAAAGAGACTTCTACAGCTTTTTGTTGTTGGATCATTTTAGAATGCCAAAGGTATCCAGTACTTTTCTTTCCCTAAGATTGGACTTGCCCAGTGTTCTTTTAGATACCGGCTCAAGATTTTGTACAGAAACAGATGTGTACATTACAACCTACTGAAAACGCAAGCACAGTTTTTCACTTGAGAAAAGGAAACCTGTAAATACATCATTTAGGTTTATGTATTTTAGTGTTTAACTTATTTTGACTAATTAGAAATTAAAAAATTATTTTCTTGTTGTACTACTCTCACTCTACTATATTTGACTATTTTAGTTTTAATTTGTCAAAAAATCTTCCATAACTTTTAGAAAGCATACTTAAAGCTTGTGAATAGGGTCATTAAATGGAACATCGGGCACTAATTATCCCAACAAAGGGGCCATACTCCAGTCCATGTGTCACTGTGTATTAATTGGCTGCACCTGTCTCCTGCCATCGGTCATAGCCCAGGGCATTCTCAGGGAAAGGTCACAGAGATCAAGAAGGCATTCTGCACTGCATTTGTGTAGAAAACTGGTTGAGTTAATCCAGTTCTTGGCACCAGGATTGTGTATGTTTTGGAACTGCCAGGTTTACACATCTTCCGGCTCTTGCATGTCTACTTCAAATGCGGCTCTTGCTCACTGGAAACCTTTTTAGACTGCAGTTCACAACACTGATGTGAAGGTTACACAACCCCAATTTGGAAAAAAGGTTGTGTAAAATTTGGCCTGACCTCCCTTGAAAAAGAGATCTGTGATCTCAATGGGATCTGCCTGGTTAAATACCGATGTAATAAAAATGTAAATTAAAAACAGAATACAATGATTTGTAAACCTCAGGTAAAACTCTTACGTAATGTAGAAGTTTTAACTGAAGACTTTCTGGCTGGTTTATTTGCTTTACATCATTCCTAAGTATCTCCTCTAGAGTTTTATTCCATTCTGTTCAGAGAGGGTTATTTGTTCTAACCTACAAATGTCATTTTACAGTGTGTATGTTTTCTCCAACTACAAAGCTGGTTAAAAGAGAAGACCTAGTAGAAAGAAAAATAAGGTATTTCAACCGACTAATTAAGTTGGCTTCTGGTTTATGGGTTAACCTAATGTTACTATATCTTGTTACCAGATGTTATCTTAAGTTTGTGTAAGTGCAACTAAATGTTGTGTTTCTAGGATAGATCAATTCATCACTGGCCACAGCAAAACTAGAGACAAGTCACCCCGTGGGCATTTTAAGTTATTTACAGAATCGGAAAGTGTGCACTCTAAGCTATCCAACAATGTCAAACACATGGAAATAAAAAAGTAAGAAGATTTGAACATTTGAATGTTGGCACTTTGCAAACAAGATTAGGGAGAAAACAGGCCTTAAATTTCAGAAGAATAGCCTATATGCCACTGACTTCAGTTCTAGCACTTCCGTATTTTTTAGCCACGGACAGTACTTCCAGTTCGCAGACAACACTGTGTTAGCATAGGCTTTTTTTCACTCTGTGACAGTACAGGATTTGCATATTACATGTACAAACATTAACACAGGAGACGTACAAGTTGACAAAAGTCCAGCCAAGTAGAAAAAATTTCTCTAAAATGGATTAAACCCATAAAAAACAAAGGTAAGATGTCCAGAATTAAGCCTTTTTCACTATTCCTTGGCTGCTTGTTCTGTGGATTTTTCTTGTTGAGCAGCGGCACTTATATTGTTCGAAAGAGCATAGTCTGGGGGGGGGACTGCAGATTCTGGAGTAGCGGCATAATCGTGATCCGAACATCTAGTCTATCTATATACTGACTGTTGTGTTAGCTTCCTCCTTGCTGTCCTCTGGAGGTGGTCTTTGCTCTCTCTGGTCCTGCCAGTGAAGGGGGTAATTGTACATCTCCATCTTCTTATTTCTGACGCTGGCTCTTAAATATCCTCAGGTTTGAAATGCTGACTACAAACGCGAGTGTGAGCTTTTATAGCTAAGTTTTCCCTGCGTACAGGCACGATCCAGTAACCTTTAATGTCATTAATACAGGTCATTTTGATGTTCAGTGCCCATTGTCTGCTAACGTTCATGGTGGGGTTCATGGGACAGCTGAACGTTCAATGCTAGCTGGGAAGTCACTGCACAGAAGAGTACACAGATAAGGATGATGATGTGACATAGATTTGAATTAAAATTGTGTACTTATAAATAATTATCACGCTTGTGGTGTTAAAAAGCTACAGTCCTGTGAGCCTTTGCCATGATCTGTGAACATTGAGGGAGAAAACTGAAGCCTCTGTTTCTCTCCTCTATCCACTATTGTTCAGGATTCACAGATAACTCCATGACAGAAGCTCACAGCCTTATTGTTCAAAGGGACAAAAGCTGAAAACTTCTAAAATACTATATTTCTAACTAGATAAGCCACACAAAAGCTGGCTCATGAGAGCTTTCATTCAGATAATAGATTACAATAACAAGTGTCACACTCTCTGCTAAAATATAAATAGTTGTTTTACTTTGTGGCAGTTCTAGACCAAATTTACCTGGGGGGACAAGGTGGGGCCAGTGTTTTTTTCATGGGGGCACAGAACAAAGGATTGAAACAAACAAAAACCAGAGCAATATGTCATTGTTTAAAAGATTACCTAATCCACAGAGCAACTTGTGGCACCAGAGCTGCAGGTTAGAGACCCTCGATCTAGAAGATGAAAACTGTGATCCTATCTCAGTAAGGCAGAAGCAAAAAGTGCAACTCTTTCATTTTTATTTTAAAGTTAAGGTAAAACAGTGAAGGTAAGAAATGAAACTGGTCCAAAAAACAAGTTGCTACAGTTTCTGAGCCAGTGTATCTTAACCCTGTAAGACCCACAGCAAAATTATAGTACTTTTAGTTGTACCAAAAATAAACCTGCAATTATTTTTTTCTGAAGATTATTTATACAACTGTATTTTATTTGTAAAAATACATATTATACATATATATACACTTTTTTCTGGGGTTTGTTTGCTCAAATATCTAAATAAATATCAAATATCTTGTGGTGTAAATAGTGGATTAAAGCTGGGTTCACACCGAATGCGTTTTCAGCAGCAGGAGTGTATGGCGTTACATCAGCTTGAGCGTGCAGTAACACTGATTTAAGAGCCAAAGATAGCATATTTAAATTTCGCAGCCCAACAATATTTAGTTAAGCATAAAAATGTGGTCACTGTCATTGTGTATTTTAGAAAATATTTCTAAATTACATTAGGATTCATTACTTGTTGGTTTGATATTATTTGTAGATATTCAAATTCTACTGGGCGGCTGTGGCAGAGTGGTTAGGGGTCCTGTCGTCCTGGAACCGGAAGGTCACCGGTTTGATCCCCCGTCCAGCTGTCTCATTTGTTGTGTCCTTGGGCAAGACACCTAACCCCAATGCCGCTGATGTGTCCCATCAGTGTATGAATGTGATTGGCACTGATTAGTCTCCATAGATGATTGTACCGTTAGCTTTGTAGAGAGTGCTGTGTGAATGGGTAAATGAGGACACAGATTGTAGTGTGAAGAGCTTTGAGTGCCCTGGATGGATAGAAAGGTGCTATATAAGTACAGTCCATTTACCATTTACTAAGCATTCTTGATACAACAGAATATTAGCAATGAAGAGGGACTAATAAATTCATTTGAATATAATTATTCAAATTAATTGAATAATTAATTTTGAACATTTTTGTCTTAATTTTTTATGTTCTATGGGAGCACTAACAATGCTCATTATACTGTTAATTTTGTTACACAAGGCAGAAATTATAACGTTGACAAAAAAATAAATTGATCACTTACTATAAATTTGTTTTCTTCCTGTGAACCCTTGTTGTGCCATTCATCCTGTCTGTTACAAATATAGAAAGAGCTGCATAAAGATACATAATGTTAAAGTAAAGTTCCTAAAAGTTTATTTCCTATGCTTCATCCAGTGATGAATTAAGGAAAGAAGTTCGGCAGTTGAAGAAGGAACTTCAGGCCATAAAGCAAAAGAAAGAAGACAAGCCTGTTGTGGATGAAGTCAAGGAGGGTATGTATAGCATTTATTATCGCCCACTGCAAGCAAATAATGATGTTTTTTCCTGTGTCTCATCACTGGCTGTATGTCTAAAACTAATTAACAGGAGTTGGAGTTCAACATGGCCTCTACAGCTTCGTAACCAACATAAAAGTGTCTAGAACATAATCAATTTGCTAAAATTAATTTAGCTACATGTACTTGTAAAGGTTTACTAATGTAGCCATTGAACCTAAAATTTATTGGTCTTTCAGACTGCTGAAAATACATGTTGTAGGTTCTTTTAAGTTATAAAAAGCATTTTTTTTCACCACTCCAGCTTTTAGTGTTCACATTATCTCTAAGAGGGTCATACATGCTATGTTCTACACACTGAGACAGACAACCCTCTGATTTAGTCAATTAGTTGCAGAAATTTATTCCCCCCTCCCAAGGGTCTGCATTTTTGTGTTAAAAATCCTGTAAATTACATGGTTAAAAATTGTTGACTGCATTTCAGAACCAAAGTGTGTTTGTTAGTTTGCATTTTTGGCCCGTTTCAGTGCTGTAAAAATCTGACCCCAAGTCTCCACGGGGCCTTCACCACACTTTAATCTGTCATACTGCTGTCAATCTTTAGATGTTTTTGCTGATGCTGAAACACATTTTTGAAATTACCAAAACCACTTAGTCATGGAGGTCGGCCTCAAATTATGTGTGTGTCTGTAATTGTGTTGTTTTGCAACTACACAACATAGCTTGCAGGAGGGGGTTCTGGGATGAGCCAAACTGGAGCATTACAATGCCAAAATTTATAGAAGAACATGATAGGCTTTAACACTGGTTTTCTCTCAACAAACATTATTTATTAAGCACTAAAATACTGCTCTTCTTGACTTAATGTTTGACTTATAGAAGATATTTAGTGGAATAAAAACAAACACAACCACTAAGTTATAATGATTTTCTGTGAAAGGCAAATGAGCAAAATGGTAAATGGACTGAACTTATAGAGCACCTTATCAAGTCCCTCCGGACCCCAAGGCGCTTTACACTTACAGACAT
>JAUBOC010000037.1:262224-272987 GCA_032275365.1 Anablepsoides cearensis | reverse complement strand
ATCCTGGAGGCACGCTCCTGATCCACAATTCTCGTCAGAATCACGTCCAGTTTCCGGCCCACATTGTCCAGAATCTGAGTTTGTGTGTTAAAGATCTGGAGATTCCATCAAGCTTCTCTGACAGCCTGTCACACGTCCGGACCGCTGCCAGGATCGCTTTTAATTTCCGATAACCCAGAACTCCTGCACAGCCGATCAGCAGGAAACCCGTTATCATAAATCCAAATATATACAGGTCCTCCACGGATTAAGTAAAAAATTTCAATTTGCACCTGGAGTGAGCAGGACAGTTTGGTAATTAGCAGTTCAAAATCATAGAAATCACCAAGAACATAAATTAGGGGCTTCTTTTTTTATAAAACTTTTAAAGAAGTGTTAATCTCACTATTATATGATTCATTTAAGTACAGTTTCAGGACAGGCAGGATTCCTCCCTCCTGGACAGAAGCTATTATTTCTGTTATTCCTAAGGAAGATAAAGACCAAGAACACTGTCACAACTATAAACCAATATCAATCTTAAATGTTGACTATAAAATTTGCACTTCTGTCACAGCTAAGAGAATGGAGAATCTAATGCTGGATCTGTGTGATTACATAAGAAGGATCACATATCATAGATGATAAACATAAGACAGGAAAAAGTATAATCTTGGTAAGTATAGATGCAGAGAATGCTTTTGTTTGCATAAATTACACATCACCAGTGATAAATGTAGAAGTCAGAGCAAAATAATTAATTCTGTGGAAGACAGACTCCAAACACAGCTGAAACTGCATCACTGTTGTCTTTTTGAAACTTCTGATTTTAAAATAAAATCCATGTGTATTATGTGTGTATGCATATGCTGCACACTACATGTTGCCATCTGCTTCCCAAACAGAACAATACATTTTCAATATATATATATATCAATATATTTATTTTTATAGATGGGATTTTGACAAAATTAGTCTGCCTTTGATGAATTATTTTCAAAATACGGATGTTGTGCTTCTTCCTTTTCCTATTGGTGCAATGTGATCTTTGTAGATTGTCTCTGGAGCAGCTCCTGCGTCTAGTAAAAATAGGATTGAATGAAATTTTGGCAGATAGACGTCTGCTCACCACCGCCCTGCCCTGCCGTGCATAGCCAGTGTAAATGCTTTCATTGATTGTAATTGTTGAGTGGGCAGATAAAGACATCACAGCGATGTGTAAAATAGTCGAAAATGGCAAGTTTCAATAACTTAAAGACAAAATTTGGACAATCTGGATCAATATTTACAGGTGAGAGATTATTATTAGAAAGCGATAAAAACAAACGCATCATCATCATCACTTTAGGCATGCTCCAGGGTTATGGAGAGAATTCAATTAGAACAATATGGTCAGATTTTTTTATAACTTTAAAGATCAGGAAAAGGATGGAGCCTAATCCACAGCCCTGGTAGAGTCTGTGGTCACATGAATGTGGACCACAGACACATAGTCTGGTTCTGTCAAAAGCTAAATCAAATCAAATCATTTTATTTATAAAGCCTTTTAAAACAGCCACCGCTGAAACAAAGTGCTGTACATAGGGGTCAAACAATAAAATTAACCAACAATAAAAAAAACACAAGCAAGTAAAAACAGCTACAAAACAGGGTCTCATGCTACTTTAAAAATAGGTTTTAAATATGTTTTAAAAGCAGGCAATGAGGAAGCCTGCATGATGTGTAGGGGTAAGGCCTCCTCATTGCCTGCTTTTAAAACAATTCTTAAAACTTAAAAAATAAGAGAATAATGGGACAAAATAAGTTTTATTCTAAAGAAAATAATAGGATATGAAATGCCCAGAAAGTGTAAGACACTCTACGAGGGATGCTTAACATATGAAACACTACAAAAAGAAGATAAATACCTGATTAAACAATTGCTATCTGCAGTTTAAAAAGCCATCATAAGCTTATGGTATAAAGAGGAACCTCTTAGTTGATGAAAAACTCACCTAAACTGAGATTGTGAGAAAGCAGATTTATTGTCAAATAGGAAAAATGGTGTGATTATAAAGACAAAGAAAACACCACAACAATGTAAAAGGAATTTAAGTTGTGTGTTTGGACTCCAGATTGTGTGTTTTTGAGAAGAAATAGAAGCTGCTGTTGAACATGGCACAAGTATTTTGTTGATTTTAGGAAGAAATTTCTTGCTTCAACAGGAAGAATTCAATGCAATGAACTATAACATCAAAAGGTGTTTGCTGTTCCAGGTCTCAGGTAACCATATGTTATTTTATTCGCAGATGTAACATTTTTTAACTTTGACTTAAAACAGCATCTGAAACCTTGAACCCACACATCCCATCCAAAGATCACATAAATTCAAAAACCAGCTGCCCTGTGATGCAAAAAGATGCAAATGTGGAAAGCATTCAGTTAAACATACACAGACACAAAGAAGTCTGGCAGGAGTTTTAGGGACGGGATGAATGTGAATAAGTGTGGATGGCCTCATGTTCAACACTAGGGGAAGCCAAAAGCAGCATGTTGTAAACTGAGACATCTGTGAGTAAGTAGAAAAACAGGCATGCACCATTTCCTCTGCTGCACACACATGCAGACAAACTCAAACACACTCAGATGGTCCAGAGGGAACAACCATCATCCACTTACTCGAGAAAGCTGGTGATGTAGTCCTTACTGCATGCGGACCAGGAGAAAGGGTTGGTGTTGGCTGTTATGTGAGCAGCCATCAGCTTGGCTGTTTCATGACCTTTGGTGCCACAGGAATTCCCGATCCCATCATGGTTCATCCCAAAACTGAAACACACAAATACAGACATGAACTAGAACTGCGAAGCAGTTATGACCGGGGTCCAAGCCTGTGTATACATGTCCTCATTGGCACATTTCGTCCTGAGCTCACTGTTGATGTATGCATCAAGCTGGATACACACTGTTTTGCCAGTTGAGAGCAGCGTGCAAGGTAGAGGCAGGATGCGGCAGAGCGTTTTCCGTGCATGCGGCACATCCAGAGCACCCGCTGCTTGAGTTCAAAAAATGAAACTTTTGGCTGCTCGACACGCAGCAGCAACCAATCACAGAGAATCAATTTTCCACGTGACGGTTTCCTGAACCCAAAACAGACGGACAGGAGCTCTTTAGCTGAACTCGACTGTCTGTATTTGGTGTTTTGGCTGGAGATCAGCTCTGATGTTGGTCAGCAGCTCGTTAAACTGGGCTCCGGACAAAAAAAAGAAAAAAAAGTCTGTCAGCTCACAGCTCCTGGAGTGATGAAACTAACCGAACAAACCGCCTCTGAATCATCTGGTGAATTAATTATCTGCTGTGCGCAACGTTCGCTTGCTCTAAAGTTAATAAAGCAAAGCCATTTTCTTTATTTTATCTTTATTTCACCCGTCATTAAAGACGGACCGGAAAAAACCAAGATGCTCCTCCCTCTTCAGACGCGCCTCTAGTCCGCTGCTGCGTTCACACCAAATGTGTTTCAGTGCATCAAACTTGACGTGGTGGGCGCATATTTGCAGCTCAAAACGCGTTTGGTGGGAATCTGGCTTCAGAGTTGTAACATAAGAAATTAATATAAGACCTACTTGAGACCCTAATATCTTAAATAAATTTAGGTCTCAGAAAAAGGTCACTCCATATTTGTATGTCCTCTGTTGCCTTCTTTTCTGTCTTTACTGGGAGCTCCATTATAAACATTCATAAATCATTATATCAACCGTGCCTCCTCTGGACTTGTCCAAACCAGCTTATGCTAAATTTACATCAAACGCGTTGTGCGCCTCCAAAACTCTCAAAACGCACGCTTCCCGGCGCAGGTGTCCAGTTGCATTTCATGTGAACATTGATGCGCGTATAAAGACGTGCAAGAGGAAGAGCCTTTTTAATGGTAGTTTAAAAAACTTACTTTCCTCACTAATCGTCCGCCAGGCCTTTTTATTTATATCATGATGATGGACACCGGAATGATCATAAATGATTGGACTATCAGTTTTTCCTCAATGTGATCTTATTTCCCGGCTTCCAGTATTTCTGGCTCGTCACCAGTATGTCACTGAGCAGAGTCTCTCTGATTGGTTTATGTAATGTGTCAAGCAGTAAAAGTTCAGATTTTCCAACTCAAGCGTCAGACACTTTGGATGTGCCGCACCCACGGAAAATGCTCAAAACGCAGGAACGCTTCGAACTGCGCTGCTCGGCTTCTAGACGCCCCTAGATGCGTGTCAACCATTGACTTTGCATGTAAACCAGATGCTCAAAATGCATTTGGTGTACATGTAGCATTAATCTGGCCATTCTAACATTACCTCCTAGTTGTTCATCTGTAATGTTTAATTATAACTCCTGAGATTTTTGTTTCTCCACTCCATCTTGGCTGGGACTCTTTCTTCACCTTTTTACCACACTTCCAATTTTCCTGGATAGACTTCTTGTAGCCTAACTGTTCAAGGTGCCGGTATTTTATTAACTCTAAATTTACATGAATAGTTGACCCTAAGTACTTGAGGTCCTATAACTTTGTGCTTCTTATAATCTCTCTGTTCCACCTGTCCACTCTCATTAAGACACAAATACTGTCTTACAACAGCTGAATTTAATTTCTTTTCTTTAACATCTCTAGAGTCCCTGCACACGTCCTCGCTTCGTTTGCAGCTCTGCTGTGCTTTACTAGTTAGGTATAGAGCTATTGGTATTTGTTTTGGTTTAGGTTAGTGTTAACGATAGACCAGTAATGGTTAATTTTAGGGAAAATGTCTGGGTTAGGCATAAATACAGTTGCAACAATGAATGGAAGTCAATACAATGTCCTCAGTTTGAACAAGTGTGTCTGTGTGTGTATGTGTGTGTGTGTGTGTGTGTGTGTGGGGGGGGGTGTTGGAGTATCAGAACTATTTGTTATAAATCACAGAATCTATCCTGTGAATATTAACCCTGTAGGTCAGATGTGTGATTTGTAATATTTTTTAAAGCGAGTTATTTACAAGCTCTGCCCACTTTTGCCAATCATTACCATATTGGACAGACCAATTTAATTTGTGGTCTATAGTAAGTATAATTGATTTTTGTGTCAATCTGTATTACCATTTATGAGGTATGAACATGGTGCATTTCTAGCACCCTCTAGAGTTTGGTTGATTTAAAATTTTAAATACATGGTTATCAGAAATATTTATTGGATGTATGGTACTTTTCCTTTGAAAATTAAAATTAGCACACTAACTAAATATTGGACGGTAAATCTTTAAAAAGGAATTGAAAGTAGGTTTTGCAGATTTTGCAATGTAGAAAAAAATGTAGGCAGAAATGGGCGTGGCCTACACCATGTGACTCAGTTGTGTCCAAGAATTGTGTTGCTATATGCCAAAAATTTTTTGTTACTTATGGTTTAGAAGACAAAAGACCAAATGCAAAAACCTTAATATTAGCGCCCCCTATTGGTGGATATGTCATTATAATTATAATACAAAATATAGCAAAAACAATGGGTTTCCACGCATGGGTGGTTTGTCCATAGAGGTGATTGGACAATACCCCACAAAAAGCAATTTATCTATGCAGAGGACACTATGAAATATAGGGCTAAGCATTGGCAAGAATATGGTGATATGACACATATGGCGGTCACAATACGAGATATTGCAATATATTGTGATACTGTGAGCAAGGCAATATATTGTAATATAGTGCCATTCTTTTCTCCAAAATTACAATTTTTTTGAAAAATCTGTATGTTTAGTATGTATTTTATACAGTATGTTTGTTATTTTTTGTTTCATCCATGTTTTCAATGTTCAGGCCTAGGGATGCCAACTGTCCCATAATAGTTGGGGTGTACCGTATTTTCAACCAAATTGAAGTGTCCCGTATGGCAGTGTTTCCTAACCTTTTTAGACTGAGACATTTTGTCAAACCACAAGTACCCCCTCAGTCAAACGTATTGATGATTCTCCAAAACTATAGTGTACAACAACTGATTATTAAATTCAAATTATTTATTTAACTCCCTAGAAAGCTTAATTCGCAGGCATTTTTATATTTTCAACTCAAATTAAACAAAGATAAAAATGTTGCTTTGAAAGTGAATAAGTAATTAAACAAATAAACCAGGTAATGGCAGGTGAAGGAAGCAGCAGAGTCCAAAATACATCAGAAACTCGCCCAAATTAGCAAATTCCATGAGATTCCACGTTTCATACTTAAATCTATTTTGTGTCAATCCCGTGATTCCGTCTGCATTTTTCGCGAAGCAGAAATCATAGGGCCCTACATATCCCAGTCCTATTTTTATTTATTTTTTTACACACCTGGGAAATTTTTCCATGAACCCACTGTAATATGCTTGCATACCCTAAGGGGTACATGTACCCCTGGTTGGGAATCACTGCCGTACGGGATGCTCTTTTTCCCACATTCTAAGCGCAGCCTGCAATCAGAGCTGTCATGTTACAGCAGAGGGGAAATGACTGTCATTCCCCTTAAGGAGCCCCTATCTGCAGACAGTAACAGCTTCATTAGCTTGTTTACTGAGTGAACAATCTACTTGTCACCATGTCTATTCTGAAGTTGTTGTGCTGCCAGAGCTGCTTAAATAATTATCTGACAGGCTTGTTTAGTTCAGTGTTTTTATTTAAACCTGCCTCTGGTCGGCTGCTGCGTGGATTTATGGAACAAAACGTGTCAACATGTGGTGGAATGAAGCAAATTAAATTAAGTTTAGCATTGCTACGGTCCGAGAGAGACAGATGTTACATATTTATGTGGATTATCAGTCATACAGAAAAATGGAAAATTAAAAGAACAAAGACAAAACAACAAGATTTAACCTGCATGACTCAAAGTTAGTGTCATTTTTATTGTATTGATCTTCTCCCCCTCACCTCACAGATGTAAAGCCATGAAATGAGACATGAGTGTTCAGACTGTGGTCACTGTGAAGAACATCAGATATGTATTTGTCTTAGTACATACAGAAAATGCCTGGGTCAGATTTAAAAAAAAATCTTACTTTTCACGTTCAGACTGTCAGGAAAAAAGGTGATTTTGGTCACATTTGAACATAACAGGCTGTTGTTAGTGTGGTGGGTGACCATTTTTTTGTAATTAATTAATATTATAAATCTAAAAGCTGCCACAAACATATTGTCAAACTACACTGCCAGGCCAAAATAAAAATAAAAGTTGTTACCAAAAAAAGGTCACACGCTAATCTTTCATTAGACCGACTTTAGCTTTGATTACTGTGGCATTGTTTGATAAGCTTCTACAATGTCAGAAGATTTATTTCCATCCAGTGTTGTATTAATCTTTCACCAAGATCCTGCATTGATGATGGTGAGTCTGACCTCCTCCAGCACATCCCAAAGATTCTCATGGACTCTGTGGAGGCAATCCATATGTGAAAATGATGTCTCATGCTCCCTGAACCACTCATTCACAATAAGAGCCTGATGAATCCATCCATCAGTGAAGAAACAATCCTTTGATAGCATAACATACATAACATGTAGTATGTGGTTTATAAAGTCCTCTAAGTTATACAGCTTTCCCATTGAACACATGGTATTTGTTAACATCACAACAATCACATTCCCCTACACACACGCATTCAAAATTTGTCAAGAGTCTTAAATGAAGAATTATTTAAGAAATCTTATCCACAAGTCTGAAAATTCTTCTGTCCTTTGCATTTTGGCTTCATAATGCAGAGGAGAGATCCAAGTTGCTGACAGAGGACTGTCTTTCAGGCCTGTAAGGGGAGAGCTTTGTGGCTCTGAAACAGCTGTGAAAAAGGGTCAAGGGTCAAACCCTGTCTGGCGCTCAGCGGTAACAAAAAGTTCTAATCACCACTCAGATGCCTGCCTGTCAATCATCTCAGCAGGTCTGAGCAGGCTGAGAGGAAGAGTCACTGCCGGCTATAGTGAGGACACGGAAATCCTTTGAAAAAGAAGCTCTTTAACCCAAAAAGCTCCTGAATTTGTGTTCATATGTGAAAGAGTTTATGTTACTCTGAATTTATCCTGGAAAAAATAATTAGAGCAATCAATTAGCAAGGAAAAAAGAGCTCTTATCTGTCTCAAAAGAAAACCTATGGTTACAGCAGGATGCCAAAGCTTACTTTTCCTTATGGTCCACAAATCTATGAAGCAAAAATCTACTTTAATGTATATAACAAACCTAACCACACTGCACACTCTGAACTTGTTTTTCTAAGGCTGGCGTTTGTGACATTTTATCCTACTCTGGAAATAAATCAGACTGGTTGAAACCCCACTGCTGTGTGTTTTTGTTATTTTTTAGAATCTGAGACTATTTTTACAAGTGCCCCACAACAGAAGCAGACACGAGACATAATAAAGGAAATCACCATCTTGCTGAATTCTCTAGAGAGAAAGGGAGATATGTAGACTAATACATCATCATTATTTTTGCTTTATATTCAGGAAGAGAGAGACCAAGTTATGTGGGGTATTACTTTAGCACAAGGAAAAATGCAAAGATCTGGTTAAAGATGTCTGAAGAGAAAGAGAAAAGCCTGTAATGTCTGACAAACCAAACCAAAAGGTAATGTTTGTTTAGAAGACAAAGTTGTGAAGCCGATGATCTGAAGCAAGAAACTTTATCCAGTCGGTTAAACCTGATCAACAAAGTCCCACAACAGAATCTCAACCACTAACACACATATAATACCACAAACATTAATACCACTAGTCTTATTGAGAAACCTAGCATGATAGTTTTTGAATTACCAGCTACAGCCTTGATATTTTCTACAAAAATACAGTTTAAAAACATCTTTTTAAGTTAAAACATGTAGTACAGAAATTAAAAGGAGCAAAACAAAGGTTAAAATGTGCAACACAAAATATAAAAGAAGCAGAATGAGGACTAGAAAGAGCAAAATAGAAGCAAAAAGTGGCCAAACTAAGGCTAAAAAAAGCAAATGGAATTTAGCTAAAAGGCTCAAAACATTAGCACAGTAGCTAAATTTAAAATCCCTACAAATTCAGCTACAAGTTTAAAATGGCAAAACAGTGGCTAAAAGTTAAAAACAGCAAAATAGGCTATATATTTTAAGAAAATAAACTAGCAAAACCAAATCTGAAAGTTAAAATTAACAAAACAGTAGTTATATTTAAAGAATAACTAAACCCCAAATCAATTTTTTTTTCAGATAAACTGTCTTAATTGTGCCTTAAGGGTATTATCTTTATATTTCTGAGATAATTTGGCCATTTTGGTGTAAATTCCTTTAATTAATATTTATTTAATTAATATTTGGCTAAAACATCTTATCGCTGCCCTCCATTTGTTTTATTTTTAACCAAGTTGGCTTTGTTTGGAATCTCATTACGGACTGAAAATTTAGTTTAGCAACTTAGCTGCCGCATGTATTTAAACCCAAATAATTAATAGTTTTTATTTAAACCACTATACATGTATATATTAATAAATGTTTATAACCATCCATGTTTAACATAATATTTTTTAGCTGCAATAGCCTACTGTATATTCTGATTGGTCAGAGAGAAGCATTGCCTTATGTCCATCACTGGTGTATCTGCTGCAGCACCTAACTCCTGCTCACACATCTTTTGCTCTTTGATGGACGACCTTAAAAATTGAAGCATGTGGTTTTCAAATCTGACAGCATGGTCTGATAATTTTATATCCTGTCTCTCTGTCATGGTAGTTTTACCCAACATGTTGTAGTAATCGTTTAAATGGGGTAATATTGAAACAGGGGAGGCTTTGTGTCACAATAAGTATACAAAGTGCATTTGGGTTAAACTGCAACATGTAAAACATTAATGGATGAGGTGTGAAGTCAATCCAACAGCCACAGCAATAGACTAAATGTATTGTAGATAATACCCTCAAGTTGTCCTTTTATGACCAAGTTTCAAGTTCCCAGCCTGTCTTTATGTTGTGTTGTTGGACAAGACAGCAAACCCCATGTGTCTTCATATTGTAGCATTTGTAAAATATATGGTTATGTAACTGCAGAACTTTAACTCCAGTATTACACATACAGTAAGCAACTTTTCAGTTACAAGATGTTTTCTGAAATATGCAAATAACAAAACCCCACCGTACAAACATTTACAATAAATTTACAAATGTAACATCAAAAATTTGGGGCGGCTTTGGTGTAGTGGTAGAGCAGCCGGCTTGGGACCTGAAAGTCACAGGTTTGACTCCCCGCCATACCCACATGTCGTGGTGTCCTTGAGCAAGACACCCAACCCCCCACTGCTCCCCGGGAGCTCACATAGCTGCCCGCTGCTCCACTTGGATGTTTCTCACATGTGATGGGTTAAATGCAGAGCACAAATTTCATCATTGTATGGAAACATGCAATGTATGGAAAGCCATTTTATTCAAAATACAATAAATAATTAAATACATAAATAAATAAAGTACCTAATAAAGTAATATTAAATATTACAAAAAATAAATAAATGTCTGCATTAAATAAAACAAAATTTATATATTATAATACATTTTTAGCATTCATTCATTCATTCATTCATTTATTTATTTATAACATACTGTAGTTTTATTTTTTGACACTTTTATTTTGAACTCCTTTTTTATTTCAGGTTGTTTTACTATTTCAGGCCATTTTATTATTTCAGGCCATTTTATTATTTCTCAACGTTTTATTTCCTGAGCCAATATGCAAATGAGGGGGCAGAGTTTTTTCTGTGGTTTGGGATTCAGGAAATGATCTGTTTCACCAGCAGAAGGGGGATACTCACCTGCCTGGCCTT
>JAUBOC010000037.1:190569-208539 GCA_032275365.1 Anablepsoides cearensis | reverse complement strand
TGAGTGAGTGAGTGAGTGAGTGAGTGAGTGAGTGAGTGAGTGAGTGAGTGAGTGAGTGAGTGAGTGAGTGAGTGAACTTGTCTGGTCTTTAAAGTTTTGTGTGTTTCCAACACAAATAAAAAATACCTAGTCTGATCAGGGGTGAAACAGTTTTGGAACACAGCAAATGAGTCATAAATAATAAAATAAAGAAAGAAACAAAAGTTCTACGTCTTTCTCTTTACATCTGAGTTTAAATAAACAACATGGACCTGAAGATGAACATTCTTTGTCTACAGGGCAGCAGTGGGGCAGTGGTAGGGCAGCCTCTTAAAAATCCCTGATTTTCTCTTACCATCTGCTGTGGTGGCTTTCTGGTGAGGCATCAGCATAGCAGCAAACTCCTGTAGCTGGTTTCCTCTGATGATTCGGTCTAAGTACATCTTCTCCAGAATTCCATAAGCAGCCAGCTGCTGACAGCGCTCATCTTTGAACAGAGTGGCCAACATACGGGAACGCTGTTGTCCTGGAACAGATAAAATCATTGTTAGAATGAGAACGAGAAAAGAAATTCTCCAACACATCTAGGTGACTTTTTTTTTTTAATGGAATTTGGCAGTACCTGCAGAGGCTAGTATGGTGCAGTTTAGGGCATGTTTCAGTGCCTCCAGACGTTCACTTTCATGAACAATAGACTTATATGATAGCTCATTGTATCTTTGTGCAGCTTCAATGAACTTTCTTCGAAAATCAAGCACTCTGGCATAACATACCTGAAAAAGGAAAAACAACTTAACAACAGAATTAAGTCTTTCTGATTCTATTTCCTTACACTATTTTTGCAACCAAACTACTTTTGCATACTTTGTGCTTTTAACCATTCATATTCAAGTTTAATACAAAAATTCACAGCATTGACTCATGTAAGATCATAGCCCATCTCTCACAGAAAACACAACTTTATCTCACTTACTTGAAGGTGTAACTGTGACTTTGTCTTAAATGCAGTTCAAGCAGACTTAGGAGTATAAACAAAATGCAATGACATTCCATTTTCACAAGCCAATGATTTATTTCCAATAGAATATTTATAACATGGCAAATCCTCAAACCAAATAATCAGCGTAACATCAAGGAACTAAAGAAAGTTAAAGAACATCACTAACTGCAACACAAACAACAGATGGCAGTGTGAACACGCCCCAAATGAAAATTACATTGCAATTTTAGGAAAAGTGGTAAAACTTTTATCTGTAGAAATACTGAGCATTCATCAGCTGATACTATTTAATAGTACTGTCAGGTTGAGAAAGAGTGAAAAGAGCTATAAGAGTTATCACTCAAAAACACTACCATTATCCATCTAATATATTATTTTGAAAACTGAAATGATTTAAATTTTATGATTTGGTTGATTATAACATTTTGATAGTTATGTATAAGGCTCACCAAAATACATTATCTTTAAACATCCAGAAAGACTTTGCAAAGAGAGAGAGCTGTTATAATCTTAAGGGGACAGACAGAACGATGCTCCTCAATCCAAGGAGTCAGATTGTAGAATAATCTGTAAGATGATGTTAAATGTGCCACATCAATGTACACGTTTAAGACAATGATGTAGGCTAGATTGTTAAAAAAATATGCAACAGTATAATGTGTATCCATAAAATTTGTTGTTCTAGAAAAATTTGATGTTTTTGTTTTGTTAACTGAATTTATACTTGAGAAAAAAGGGGCAGATATTAGAAAAAAAAATTCTCTCTGCTGCCTTTCATTTCAGTTTACTTTCTTTTTTTTTTTTAAATTGTACATGGAATTTATTTTAATTTATTTTATTTTATAAAAAATGAATAAAGTTTGAAAATAAAACTAAAAAGTGCTTCTCTGGCTCTACTTACTGCTTGGAGGCTGAATCTTGCCTCTCTGTAACTTCTAACCTCCCTCTATCGACCTCACAATTTACCAACTACATACTGCATAGCAGTAACATAATGACCCCCGCACTCATTAATGCACCAGAAGTCAGAAGTCTTTATTCCTAATAAATATCATGCTACTTTTTTTTTACTATTAGTTTTTCAAAAGCATTTTTCTTATTTAAATGGTTTTACTAATCCTAAATAGGTAGGGAGAATTAAAATGAGCACAGTACAAAGATTAAACTGAGGTCAGCTGACCTCACACATTTCCCAGTCTTTGTTTTGTTGTTTGTTATGCTTTTGATTAGTCAAGAAATAAATTGAGTGCATACTGTGTAAATTTAATCCACAAGCCTCCAAAATTAGTTAGTTTTTACTTTAAAATATAGCTTCTAGATGTCACCTGGATGATTATTAAATTAAAATGTTGCTTGTACCCCTCACCTTCTCAGTCCCACCTTTTTCTTTCTAATTCTCGAGGTTCTCCCCCAGAAGATTTTGAATAAAATAGATGTTTCCTGCATTCTGCTATATTTGCAGGTTGTTAAACACATTTTAAACTATAAATAAACTCTTCCATAACTCTTTTAGAGACAGATTCTTCATTCAACTCAACATATGAATCATCCTTTTTGTGTCGCATTGGATGTTTGAGTCTTTGACCAGCTGGTAGGAAGAGGAGTTTTTATGGGTTTAAAAAATAAATAAAATAACACGGGTGACTGCGTCGCTGCAGCCAGCCTTCTGCTCTTTAGAGACAGTACTGGTGACTATGTCAAGAGAACAAAAATATTAAGTTTCTTCTGCTGCTCCTTTTTAACATATATAGATTATTATTTTTATTTTACTGTCACAGCTCTAATCCTCCTTTTTATTACTGGCAAAAAAGACACTTAGTTATTTAATCGGGATCTATTTTAGCCATAGAAATGTTTTAATTAACATCCCATCATGGACCAGTCAGAAGCAGCTTCTTACTAACATGATTCGTTTCTTTTAGTTATTCTGCAGATTTCATTACCTGTTGTGCTTGTTTTAACTTTAATGTTCCAGTTTAATTCAGTCGTTTTTCAGAACTCAGTATTTACAACCTGTTTTCACAGAAAATGTACTTTCTCTAATTATCTATCCTTTCTTTACAGGCAAGAGAAAGAACAAGGGTTTGTGTTTTTAGAATCAATAGGAGTTTATGCACCTTATAGTGAATCTGCAGCTGTTCATTTGAGGACTCATTCTGAAGCAGTGAGGCTCTGTTGATGTAGGCCTCTGCCTGAACCGGATCATCATCTTCTAAGTAGAGTCTGGCGATTTTCAGGTATGTATCCAACTTATAGTCAACATTATACTGCCTAAATGAGCAGACAGAACAACATTAAAGATGTGACATTTTTACAGGAAACAAATCCACCGTCGGTCTACTTACTTCTGTCCTGTTTCCAGAGGAATGCCAACCAAAACCTGAGCAGCATTTCTCCAGTCTCCCTCTTTTTCATAAATGGTTGCTAAATGCTGTCTGATTGAGGCTACCTGAAGGTGAACAGGAACAATTATTTAAACATGCATTAAAATGACAGAGCTTCAGCTCAACTCAGGGTTAATTTTGTTGAAGAAATGTTTTCGTCTTAGTTTTCTTCAAGAATCTTTCTTTTTTCAGATGAAAACAAGACAATAACTAAAATGAAACTAAAGCACAAAAAATAAAGAATACATGATTTATTAATGCTCACAAATTGTGCAATATGACAAAAAACAGATAACAAAATTAAAATGTCTATTGTTTTTAATTTATACTCTTATTTCATGGTATGCCAAATACACTGCTTACAGTCATCAATTTAGGATATATTAATCTCATGGATGTTTAGCCTTGTCTAAACCAGAATGATGAACAGAGAATAATGATTAATAGGAGAAATATTACTATTTACTAAGAGTGTACAGATTTTTTTAAATATAAAAATTACAGAACATGAAAAGTTCTGCACTTTAATTGACATTAGTTAAATCTTATGTATCACCCACTTAAATAACTAATATGTGTAGTCATAAAACCAATTTCAGGCCCTTGGAATGTAATTGTGATGAAGCCAATTATATGTAAAAGTAGCCTGCCATACAGGTGAGGATTTAACAAACTTGTGTGTGTGTGTGTGTGTGTGTGTGCGTGCACAGGGTGTAAAGAGGAGCACTGTGTTGATACTGCTAGATTAATTTATTATGAGACATGGACATCATTTTTATTCCTAGAGTTTAATGACTACAGATAATGTTCTATGACATTTTTGTCATAACACTTAAACTAAAATAGAATAAATTTATGAAACACCTCAGTCAGAGTTACGAGTGTGTGAGGGCCTTTACCTGTTCCTCAAAGGAGATGACCCTAGGCTGAATTTTTTCTAAGGTGAAGTGATAGACCGCTTTAGCTGTAGCATCAGGAAGATTGGGCAGATGTGTGCAGAAATCAGTCAGAAGTTGTCTTGAGATGACAAGACTAACATTCTCATTGACCACTGTAAAAGAAGAGTCAAATAATTGAGCTGAGTTTCAAACACACAAACTTTGTAAACCACTTTAAATCACAACAAAACTGTAAGAGCTGCATACTTGCTTCTACAAAGGCCTTCAAAGACTCCAGCTGATCGGAGTCTGTAAACTGAATGGCTTTCTCCAAAATCTGTCGATATCTGCAAAAGAAATATCTAATTAGAAAATACAAATGCTAAACAAAAACAAAAGCTCAACTCATAAACGGTTTTCATCAAAGTGCAGGAGATGATATGATGTGGACATTTTGTACAGGTACCAGACAACCATCAGCACACATGAGTAATAATAATAATCACTCAAAAACACTTGATGCTACATTCTCATATTGTCCTGTCCAATGTTACTGCACTGATTTCACTTTAGGTCTGATTTAAACAATCTCTTAAGGAGTTTATAGTGAACAATGGAAAGCTTTGTTATTCTCACACATTTCTAGTATTTAAGGACTGAAGTGCAAGTGTAGCTTAAGCATTGTGCATGTTGTATTCTGATAAATGTATGTGTGTGTGTGTGTGTGTGTGTGTGTGTGGGCACTGCTGTGGTGAGAAGATGCTGCCACTGCAGGATCTTGTTCTGAAACCTCCTCACTTTGCCTCATTACATCAGGTTACTGTTGTTTTAGATTTATCAGCTCCTCTTTTAAGCATAACATGAAATATTAAGTTTGTCATTTGTCACTTAAATTTAAAGTCTTCAACGTATAAACAGGATGGTGCAAGTTCTTTGATCTGAACATGTGAACCTTATGTGTGCTACTGAACATCTAACACATTGGTGTTGTTTTAAATGTCAATTCTGAAAAATAAATTTGCCAAATTTGTAAAACCTTGATTTTTCCACACTTTGTTATATACATGTTTTGCAACTTGATTTAAAAGGGCAAGTATTTTTTAAGGAATACACATTGCCTGGCGCTTTTTAAGCTAGTGTTTAAGACTGAGCTCATCTTACATGAAGAAAAGATTGAGTTATGGCTGTTTTGTTCAAATATGTTATGAATGAATTTTCATGCAAGATATTGCTGATGTGTTGTTGAGGATGACCCTCAGCTACTACCCCACCAAATATTAACTCAATATCTGTATAATACTGACTGAGTTATAGACATTTATACGGTTGCTCAGGTTAATTAGACACCTTGAATGAGACTTCAAAAGATAATGTGTTGAGGATGCACATACAATGATTTCTTTCTGAAAGTTGCATCCTGTCCGGATATTTTACTAACACAGCAGACAGACTAACAGACACATACTGGTTAGTAAACTATAGTTTTCAATGTAAACCTAAAAAAGTCATATTTGATAGACTGTACTGTCTATTAAATGTGTAGTTGTTAATAACACGGACCCGCTAAGCTGTTTAGGTAGCACCATGGGAGGCTAACAGAATTTAGCTTTTAAATTAGCGTGAAATATGTCAACGCAGTTCCACTCCTCCAGTTTTAAGCATTTTGGGTATATAACCTTATAGACAAATGTTAGACCTTATAGACAAATGTTAGACTGTGGTGTTTATTCCTCCATTACCGGAGAAGAACGTGTAGCTAAGTAGCTAACATTAGCTTAGCGGTAGCACATAGCTGTTTCGCTGCTAACTGGGGCGTTCACGTTGAGAGGTTTTTAGTAACTATCTGTTTCTAACTGAGCGCTACATACTTAGCAGCAAGATCTTTATGGGATCCACTTGAATTCATCAGCTGTGCAAGCTCCTGTTTCACTTCAACCGCCATTGAAGCCCGTGTCGAAGTGTCAACAACAACACCGGTTTCCTTCAACAAGCCTTCCGTGTGTCTGTGCCTGAACAGTGACGCGCGTATCAGTAGGCAAGAGAAACGTAAAGTCGCGTGAGCGCGCACGTCTTTTTTTTTTTTTTTTTTTTTTTTTATTATTATAATTTTTTTTTGTTTTTTTTTTTTTTTTGCGTTTGCAAACAACAAAATTGGGGCATTACCGCCACCGACTGGTAGGGAGTGTGGACCAGAATGTCACTAAAGGATTAAATTCTATTATGCAATTAATTTAAGATAATGAATATTATCTGATAAATTTTACTTGTCGAGTTATTTCTAAATAATTACACTAAATACAGTTTAACAGCTGTTGTCCTTCTTCCTTATAATTTTGACAGTGTAAAATAACATGCTCTATTGTCTTACTACTCACTATCCTACAGTTTTAGCCCAGTGCTCCCAAATCTGAAATGAGAAATGCTGCCTGCTTTAATGGTTGCATAATGAACTGAAATCTGAACAAATGACTGATTTTTATGGTCTTTATTCTTCAACTCCCTGAATGGCTAATAATATTGCAAGCATTTCCCCTGTGTAAACTGAAAGTCCATTATCATCTATTCTTTTCCTAACTTTGATATTTAACTCTGTTATAATGAAAACTACTCCAACTCTATTTGATACATTTTTAGAATCTTCTATCTAAATTTGAACATAGCACTAATATTTACTGACATAATTATGTGTGAATATGTGAGAATAATATGTGAATTTAAAATAATATGTGAATTCAAAATAATTTTTTTTATCGTTCTCCTTTCAACAAAGTAAAATCTACCATAACAACTGGAAGTATCAAAGTCTGTATTACTGGTAATGGAACTGTTTGACTTTGACCTGAACTAATTTGATTTCTATTGTTTTCTGATTCACAATCTAACAAAAACTTTAATATCTTTTATTTCTTTTTACTAACAAGGTTTTACTGTTTCTTGGGTTGGGTGATCCTGTCTTTGGCCTCTTGTGCTCTTCTATTTTTTTAACAACATTCTCTAATTTCTACCAATAGTGAGTTGAGGTTGATCTAATTGCACCTGTGCACAATTTCAATGCTTGATACTGAATATGATCTAAATTTTGAGAAGTTGTATCTGCTGCTGAATTATAAACAATGCTTCCATAGTCTATTACTGATATAATTAACCCTGTTATAAGTGCTGTCCTATCTCCCACCCCCTGTCACTTCCATTCAAACACATCATTATATTTAATACCTTCTTGCATTTGTCTAAAACTTTCTGAATGTGTATGTTCCATGTGATCCTTTCATCAAACAAAAATCCAAGAAATATAAATTGCTTCCCCTTTTCTATTTCTTAGTTATATAACTTTAGTTTAATATCATCACCAATATTTTTCCTTGTAAAAACATTGTCTAATCTTATCCACTGAAAATTTCAATCCCCACTCATATGACCTTTATTCATCCTTAAAAATAGCCTCTTGCATCTTTCTAGTAGTAAATTCTATGTTCCTTCCTCTCTTCCACATTGCTCCATCATCAGGAAAAAGAGAAAAATCCATCTTCTACATGTTGAAACACATAATTTATCATTAATGAAAACAATTACTATTTCCTTGTGAAGTATCATTTTCAACAATATATTTTTCAGAATAAGGCTTTCCTATCCTTACTTTTATTTCTCTTCTGTTTGGAAAATATTTTATCCATCTGTACATCTGTCCTGTAATACCTACAGTACAGACCAAAAGTTTGGACACACCTTCTCATTCAAAGAGTTTTCTTTATTTTCATGACTATGAAAATCGTAGATTCACACTGAAGGCATCAAAACTATGTAACACATGTGGAATTATGTACTTAACAAAAAAGTGTGAAACAACTGAAAATATGTCGTATATTCTAGGTTCTTCAAAGTTGCACCTTTAGCTTTGATTACTGCTTCACACACTCTTGACATTCTCTTGATGAGCTTCAACAGGTAGTTCACCTGAAATGGTCTCCAACAGTCTTGAAGGAGTTCCCAGAGATGCTTAACACTTGTTGGCACTTTTGCCTTCACTCTGTGGTCCAGCTCACCCCAAACCATCTCGATTGTGGAGGCCAGGTGACTGTGGAGGTCAGGTGACTGTGGAGGTCAGGTGACTGTGGAGGTCAGGTGACTGTGGAGGCCAGGTGACTGTGGAGGCCAGGTGACTGTGGAGGTCAGGTGACTGTGGATGCCCTTACACATTGTCCTGTTGAAAAATAAATGATGGTCCAACTAAACACAAACCAGATGGAATAACATGCTGCTGCAACATGCTGTGGTACCCATGCTGGTTCAGTATACCTTCAATTTTGAATAAATCCCCAACAGTGTCACCAGCAAAGCACCCCCACACCATCACACCTCCTCCCCCATGCTTCAGTGTGAATCTACAATTTGAAAAGAAGTTATCTTTGATGGTCGAGATTAGATAAACCGATTGAACTTAGGGCCACAAGCTGTCACCTTCATATCACCAAGTTTGCAATAACCCCCAGGCAGCGCCACTCCATGCGTGGGATTTTCCACAAGACCCATGGTACCACATCCACATTGGTTTTGCAGGTCCATTGGAAAACAGGGTGTCCATTGTTGATGCCCACACCAAGTGGCCAGAAGTGGTCATTTTGTGGTCAACCACAACAGAAAAGACGATAGAGAAGTTGGGTTGGTTTGAATCTCCAGTTCAACTTGTTTTGGACAATGGTCCACAACTGATTTCAAAGGAAATGTCTACCTTTCTACAAGCCAATGGGATGCAACACATTAAAGCAGCTCCATACTATCCTGCAATAAATGGGTTAGCAGAAAGGTTTGTTCAGACACAAACACTCTCTCCAAGCATCAAAACGTGCTGCTCTAAAGCCGGGTATACACCGGATGCGTTTTGAGCAGCCAAAGCAGCCAGTTTACATGCAAAGTCTATGGTGGACGCGCATCTAGGAGCAGTGCGGTGTGTTTTGCCAGTTTAGAGCAGCGTGCAAGGTAGGATGCGGCAGAACATTTTCCATGCAAGCGGTGCGTCCAAAGCAGCCGCTGCTCGAGTTCAAAAAATTTAACATTTTTGCTGATGCACGACACCGACCAATCAGAGGGAATCTTTTATCCACGTGATGGCTTCCTGAAGCCGAAACATACAGACAGGAGCACTTTAGCTGAAATCAACCGTCCATATTGGTGTTCTGGCAGGAGATATCAGCACAGATGTGGGTCAGTAGCTCATTCAACTGACCACTGTGATAAATTGGGCTCAGGACGAAAAAACTTAGTTTGTCAGCTCTCAGCTCCTGAGTGCTGAAACTAACTGAACAAACCACCTCTAAATTATCTGCTGAAATAATTATCTGGTGAGCACAATGCTTGCTTTCAGCAAATAAAGCAAAGCCATTTTCTTTATGTTATATTTATTTCACCCCTAATTAAAGACAGACCGGAAAAAAACAAGATTCTCCTCCCTCTTCAGACGTGTGTCTAGTCTCTCCCGGTCTGAACGTAGTGCGTCCAACTTGAGGCATTGGGCACATTTTTGCTGCTCAAAACGCGTTTGGTGGGAACCTGGCTTAAATGCGCTAGATGTGCCACAGCACTCCTCAATGCTGCTTGTTGCGTGTCCATGGTGTCATTTTAGTGAACAATACTGCAGATAATGCATGTTTTTGTGTTTACCCTCTGTGACTCTGTTCAGATTGTGACAACAGCTACAGAAGCTGTCCTCTATCAGAGCTTGTTTTTTTAACTGGTTAACTTGAATAAGTCTTTAAATAAGGCCATGAGTGGCACATTTCCTCTGGCTGACTCTCCATGGTGGAAATGTTGGTGCTAGTGTTGCTACTGATGCTCCAGCAGGTGATGCAGAATCACCCTATTCTTCTTGAAAGAGGGTTTAATTGTATTTTACTGCTTTGCAGTGGTACAGTGGACCAATTACAGCAATTCCCCTCCCACCATTACTTTCAAACTAAACAAACAAATTAAAAAATCATGTGACATGATGTGAAAGTAACTTGCACTTCAACCCATTACAGAAATGTAGTGGAGTAGAAAATACAGATACTTAATGTAAAATGTAGTGAAGTAAAAGTAAAAGTACCCATGATTAAAACTACTTTAGTAAAGTACAGATACATGAAAAATGTACTGTAAAGTACTTGTACTTAGTTACATCCCACCACTGCTAATTAGTGTTTTAGATCACATTCATACACTTTCACATGCAACTGCTTGCTGGTGTAATCAAATCTTTGACTCTCTTGTTGGAGGACAATTTCTCTAACCACTTATTCACAATTGTCCCAAGTAACATAATTATGAGTAATCAGAATTTTGATCAATTGTTTCATAAGATGCTGAATTATAATTTTGTGGTTGTAACTTATAAATATGACCTGCAAGATTTACTTTCCAGATTCGAAGAAGAGCATTTTCATTAGAGTAAAATGTTGATCAAAACCAAACAAAGAAATAATAGACCGTGATTTGATTATACGTTACAAGGGCTTGCCATACAGACTTGGTACCTTTAAGTATTACGCATCAGTGACGTCGTCCGTGGAGGGCGTGGCCGGCCTGTGAAATGTCAGTGAAGAATGGCGCTCGGCGCGGTATTTTGAACAATCGCTTTTTTTCCCCTTTCCTTCTTTTATCTGGAGACGCTGCCTTGCGTTAAAGTCTCGGGTAAGCGCGACTCTGTGTTGGCCCCTTATATATCTCACTGCGCTCCTTCCATTTGGAAGCCGCAAAGTTAGGAATGTGTTTATGCAGAGAAATATTGTGCTAGCTAGCTCGGGTTAGCAAGCTCCGTAACTTTGCTCGTACAGAGAGTTGTCCTGTCCGCTGGGTAGGCTTAGTAGAGCTGAGGGGAGTTGAACAATTTAGGAGTATTCCCTTGAAATTAGGGTTAAATGTAGTATTTCGTGTGATGAAACAAAAACAGACTCACAACAGACACTTTGATAGTATTTGCTTGTATATGCGCCCACAAAATGAAAAGTAAATGTTTAGCTGGCATGATTTGTAGGAGTTGTGAGCGACATTTGACTGTAAATTTGATTTTTATTTTTTTCTGTGTAAGTTATAGACAAAAACCCACATTTTGCTTGCTGTTTGTAATGTTGAGCTGTAGAGTTGATGAGGTGTTTATTTTTATTTACCAGTGTAAACTCACAGACCTAACTTAATGTGAAAGAGGACGGTAAATTAAAATGTGTCGATTTTAAGTGTTTAGGACAACCCTTGTCAAACATTAAGCCTTTATGGAAAAATATATCAGCAGCTGTTTTAACTGGATTGTTGGAGCAAACACAAAACTGTCATTCTCAGGTGACAGTTAGCATTGTTTACATTGTCAGTGAGCTGGTGAAAGTGTTGTGTAGGCTACTTGTTTGTGACACACAGTTCACAATAAGACTCCTCTGTATTTCTGCTGTAGCCGCTCTGTTTTGCGACGGCTTGTCTCCATTAATGGCATGCAAAGTGTATTAAAACCATTAGTGTTAGCCGGTGAGCTAACCGAGTTGATGACGAGGTGAAAATGGCGGATCTTTCGAAATACAACCCGGGCCTGAAATAGTAACGCAGCCAGCAGAAAGGTTTGATTCTTAAGCCCTGAGTCGCATCCTTTCTGGGGATGTTTTATTATTCCACACATCCTCTGGACTTATTTAAGGACGTGAAGCATCCAGACCAGATGGATGTGTGTGGTACGGGGTTCATGCACGTTTCGGTGGATTAATGTTAAGCAGAATCTAGCAGGACAAAGATCCGCCTGAGATTAAGCGGTGCGGCCTAGCTAACCCAGCATCAGCTGTCAGCTTCTGTCAAACCCACAGCTCCATCTCATTTAACTATTAATGACCTCGCATTCCTTAAAGGAATGCATTTTGCCCGCCACCCTTCATGCCGAAGTTTTAAGGCTAAAGTCATCTTGTTGTGGAAAAATGACTGAGTTGTAGCGGTTTTGATATTAACTAAAACATGATGCGCTAATCTCGAGTCATTTGTCGCATTCTGGGGATCTGTTGACTCTCAGCCACAGCATCCATCATATTTTAGCTCTGTATGACTGAATTATACACAATGATGTGTTTGCTAAGGATACATATCTGTAGTAACCATGAATCACTGTTAAAGTTGATCAGCTGTAGATGTAAGTTGTTATTAATGTTTCATTAAAACCTGTCCAGTGGTTCCTGAGATATTTTGCTAACAGATAGGGTTAACTCAAAAAGTTGCTGTTTTGTGCAAATATCTTGCACAATGAGTAGCACTTGAAGTATGTTTGTGAATTACTCTGAGTTCCATATTATATTTTAAGTCTATCTGTAAAATTCGTTGAAATATAGCTATTTTGTGTATTTCCACAGTCTGCTGTGGCAGTCATCTTGAATGGCATTGGCTCCAAAAGTTAATCAGTTGTAGATGTATGTGCAATGAATATTACTTGAAAGTTTCATTAAAAACTGTTTAATGACTCTTTAGATATTTTGCTAACAGGAAAACCTGCTTACAAATGTGGACAAAAACACTTGCCATAATTATAAACCAACATACAGCTCAGATTATTCATGTACGATTAACTATGTTTTTACTCGCATTACTTTTTCTTACAGTATTTTGTCAATTAGCTGCATTAGTATAAACATTATTTTAATATGATGAGCCTCAGTGTTTCATGAGTTTCACACAATAAAGAAAGCTGTATTTTTCCATTTCTTTTTAATTTCAGGTTTAACAAAGAGCTGAAACACAATAAGCATGGATGTGGTGTCGCCAGAACTGAACAGCCTCCTTCCTGATGAAATCATGGACACTGAGGCCATAGAAGACATGCCGCACTCTCAGTCTGATGACGCTGCAGCTCAGTCTGAGACAGGAGTCTCAATGGAAACGGACGGACCCATACCAACGGAAAATCTGAGCATCTGTTCAAATGCCACTTTGACGGAGCATACCCAAACTCTGACCACTTCTGCAGCTACAGACTCCACACTCAGTGTCAGCTCTGGAAATCAGCCTTCCAGTTTTGTTTCCACTTCATCATCCCTTCTCACCATCAAACCGGCCATGGCTACGTCCATGGCTACAACCAAAACTACAGACAGTGTCACTGGGACTACTGTTTCTACAGGTGGTTTACAGAAACTCTCAACTCATTTTGCCATCTCTGCTGCCAACCACCAGATCATTCTTAATAAGGTGGCCTCATCTCAAGCCACAGAAGCATCCAAATCTGCAGCTACTTCACCCCAAATCATCAAACAGGAAGGACAGAAACTTTTGGTCACAGCGATAGGAAAGTCTGGGCAACCTATAGTGCTTCAGCTACCCCACACAGGCAGCAAACCTGGAGTTTCACAGACTTCAGGAGACACCAAGTTGCAAACATCACAGTTTAAAGTTGTGACCATTGGTGGAAGATCAGAGCTGAAACCGATGGTGGTGAATCCTGGCAACCAGGTGACAACGTTACAGACCCAGCAGCTGAAGACTTTACAGGTAATGTTGGCTGATTGGTGTTTATAGAACAACAAAAGAAATAATTGGTCAGGGTTCTTGGGATGTCTTGAAAATAAATTAATTATTTTGTATGATTTCTTTCAGGTCTTGATAAGTATGAATTTATTTTCCAAACTTTGTTTCTATTTTAGCACTTCCCCTATAATTATCCAAGGGGGATGCCTGCCCACACCAAGACACTGCCAGCCCTTTCTTGAAGGTCATATCATTTAATGTGTCATGTATTTGCACGTCACTAAAGTGCAAATAGCTAAAAGCTAAAGAATTAAAATGAGTAAAATAGAAAAGTAGCAGAAGAAGACAAATAGTCAGTATGCTGAAGCAGATTCAGCATACTCTTGTTGTTTTGTCATCAATTTCATAAACCAGTATGGGCATTCAGGCCAGTGAGAATCCATTAGAATGATCAGATATTTTATTAGTACATCAGTGCATGGTACTGAAATATAATGGTCTATGATTTATTGCAGTCTGTCTGAACATCTTAGAATGTGTGGTGAGAAGATTTGTGATTTTCAGATTTCAAGTAATAAATAAATAAACCACAAAGAATGACTAATGCTAGCCAAACAACAACCCACAAGGTGGAAGTAGCCCAAGTAATTTACAAGTCTCCAAAATCATGGAAAATCAAGAAACGTTCTCTAATTTACAGAAACTTAGAGAACCAGAGCAGATGAGACAACATCTGATACTCAATCTGAAACAAGACACAGAAGTGAAAACTTTTACAAATTTTGGAGACAACTTCTTGAGTTTTAAGCAAACCCTAGAAAGGTGTAGAAGCCTGATAACTGATGGTCAGTTCAGTAAAAACAAACTGATAATAACACTATGTGGTGAGCGTTGAATATGAAGCGTTTCCTCTCCATCTTTTGCTTAGAAATGTTAAAATTTGTTTTAAATTAGTTTTATAAACCTGATAAGGGATATCATTTGCTATATCAAATGGTTAGCTATTAGCCCGTCCCAAAGGAAGATTTTAGGCTTTTATTTTACTCTGAGCTCAATGACTGATAAGGTACTAACTATCTGTAACTACCGGCAGTTGTCAGAATATTGTTTTAAAAATTATCCGACTGTCCCTTTAACACCTTTACAGATGTTTTATCAAGATATATCCTTATTCAGATATTTCATTGCTGCTCTTAATCCATAATAACAATAGTAAAAAAAACTTGCAAAGCACACAAACCACAGTTTTATTGTCAACTAGCTTGAAGTCCTCCCATACTTCAATTTTCTTTGGCCTTTGAAAAGTGGGTTCTCTGCAGACTCAGGAGTTTGTCAAGCATAAACACTGATTGGCTTGTTGTACTTGCTCAGTTTTTCGAAAAGGTTGGTTCTTGTCTTTCATTATTCTTTTACCTTTAACTGCTTTCACATTAATTTTAGCAGCCAAAGCCGGTAGGACCTGGACTGACGTTTGCATCAGTGTGGAGAAAAACTGAAATTTCTTGTTACTGAAACATTCAGGAAAGTAAGATACATTTGTAAAACAAGTGTTTGTTAAATATGTTATTTCTGTCAAATTAACATAATTAACATCATCGATTAAGCTGAGTATTTGCTGCAGCTCTAAATACTCCCAGACCAAATTTTTTTGTCTAGTTGATTGTGTTTTGTGCTTACTAAGTTTGCTCAGCAGTGGCAGCTTTTTAGAATCAATTTGACTCAAAACAAAAATTGATCATAAGCTCTAATAAGTTGTAAATGTAGATCCGATGATTACTTTCCTAGGATTTCATTGAAGTAGTTCTAAAGATATTTTGGTAAGACATGCAGACCCTGGCAAAAATATGGCCTGGCTTTGCCTTATAGTGATGAGCTAAAATTATTTTATACAGTCAAGATTTTACATTCAGTCAAGTTCTCTAAGTATAAGAAAAAGTAAAATTTTTGAAGTCCAGATATCAGGTTAAAATGTTTCAAAATGAACATCCTGATGTTCTTTTAATGTGTTGTCAGATTCCCAAGAAAACACCAGCATCCTCAGCTGCTCCTATCAAGTTCATCATCACAAAAACTGTTAACAGCAAAGGTCTGAATCCTCAGACACCCGTCACTCCAGTAATCCAAGGTAAATTTATCTGAACAATTGTTTTATACCACTTGCTTGTTTGATAACAGATATATATTAATTAAATACACTAATAATAATAATAATATTATTATTATTATTATTATTATTATTATTATTATTATTATTATTATTATTATTAAGTTGGTCCTCTGGACGGGTTCTTCTTTAATGAAACGTTTCGTCTCTCCTCCGAGAGACGTCTTCAGTCTGAGGAGTTTCAGATGAACTCAGCCTTAAAAGCACTGCCTCCACATGGTGGACAAACAGGTTGGTCACATGCAAAAGAGGGTCATCAGCCTAACAATAGGTCGTTAGTGTCTTGATTGGCTCTATTGTCCACCATGTTGAGGCAGTGCTTATAAGGCTGAGTTCACCTGAAACTCCTCCGACTGAAGAAGACTTTTAGAGGAGAGACAAAACGTTTCATTAAAGAAGAACTCGTCCAGAGGACCTACTTACTTTTTCAGTTTGATTTTTCTACCTGGATTACTGAGATGTATCAGGACATAAATACCTTTTAGTTACCTATGTATTGCTGGTACTTGTTTGTTTACAGGACGTGTTCTGACCCAATCTTCCCCAGTGATGACATCAAAAACAATTACTCTCTCTGAACCCCTTAACACTAGCATACCTAGCAAAAAGATTGCCATTTCACCACTCAAGACTCCCAGCAAGGTAACTTCTCTAATAAAAATATGTTTTCTTTGTCTATACGGTTAATTTAATCTGCAAATGTTTAGATTGGTTCTAACATTTCTGTTGGTTGGTTCAGATGGAGATGGGTTCTGAATACTAACATAAAAGGCTGTTTAGACTAGTTGTTTGTAATTCATTTTAGGTGATTTGACTGCAGGTGGACCGCTCTGATTAAGTGCTTTCACTCCTGGCTGTTAATGTGTATCAAAATACAAAATGTTCAAATATCTGCACTCATATTGTTTCTTTGAAATTGACGTGATTCAGTCATTTGGATCACTTTTTTGTGGAGTTGGCATGGAAAAGTAAGATAAAAGAAAAATAGTTTTACTGAATGTGAAGTAGATGTACTAGTGTTCGCAATCTTGTTCTTTCGGTCACTACCAAAAGCTCGTGACCATAGATGAGGGGAGGAACTGGTAAATCGAGAGCTTTGCCTCTTTCCCCCATTTGTGAACAAGACCCCGGGACACTTAAACTCCCCCACTTGAGGCAGGACCTCCTCCCCGACAAAGGAGAGGGCACCCTACTCTTTTCCGTCTCAAGACCAGAGTCTCAGATTTGGAGCAAGTTTATAATAGTTTTGGATTTTTCATTATAGTTTAATTTTATTTCGTTGTAACTTTTTTCTTTAATTCAGTTAGTTATAATTAGTTTTTACAGTGGATTTGCTAGTTTTTATTAGTTCTAATATTAGTTATTTTTATAGTTTATTTGCCAATGCATCATCAAGCTTGTGTTGTTCCTGTGAGGTAACTAACCAACAGCTATTAGCTCGCTACTTAAAGCATCCATTATAGCGACACCTTCCTAAAATACTGTATTTGCAAAACTCAATTTTTCAACTAAAAACTTGGTGATTATTTTAGAACGATGACAATAGTTGTCTCCAACCAGGTTTTACCTGTTGCTTGTTTTTCACGGTAGCACTACAAGACACTTGATTTGATTTTTCTCGCAGTCATATTCAAAGACATCCCTAAGTGGACATTATTGCTTTCTCCCAAATTTTGTTGTCATTTGGCAGGTGATGCTGAGCAGCAGACTGTAAGCAAGTGTTGTTAAAGACCACAGCTAATGTGAAACTACTCAGTAAAAAAAAAAAGATCCACTTGGCTCAAAATAAATTGACTCTAACACTAAAACTAAGGATATTCTATCTATAATTTGAGTTACCGTAGTTTTAGTTAGTTTTGTAAAAAGATTATACAGTTTTAGTTAATTATCGTTCTTTCATTTTATTACAGTTTTTATTTATTTTATTTACCTAAAATGTTTTTTTCAATTTCAGTTTTCGTTATTTAGTTAGTTTTAGTTAACTATAATAACCCTGATTTGGAGCCAGTGAGCCTCATTATGGCCTCTTCACACTCGGCTGTGAACCGCTCCAGTGAGAGCTGGAGATCATGATCTGATGAAGCCAATAGAACCACATCATCC
>JAUBOC010000031.1:0-10996 GCA_032275365.1 Anablepsoides cearensis | reverse complement strand
CCCCCCCCCCCCCCCCCCCCCCCCCCAAAAAAAAAAAAAAAAAAAAGCATCACTGCTTTTATTAAACTGTGTTCAGAAAATAAAAATTCATTTAGTTTTTTAACCTAAAACTAAGGCTAAAAGTAGCTAAAGAATACAATTGGAGCCAGTTGAAGCAGATTTTAGACTGTTTTTGAAGGAACTAAAGAGATCTTAATATATATCAATGGGGGAGATAATATTTCTCATTAAAGTTAAGTAAAAAATAGTTTAAAGAAGGTGACAGCAGACGCCTCCTTAATGAGCCGAAGGTTTTGATGTATGTGTTTCGCAGAAATGGAGCCTAATTCCAGTTTGTAGTGAAAACAGCACGGATCTGAGTGATAATTTTTTTTAATTTCTTCTTTTCATAAAACTTGTTGACATTTTTTTAATGTTTTATCTAAATATTTTTGGTTTGAACTTTATTTATTTGTATGAATAAATCAAAGTCAAGCCCAGAGACCTGCCGGGCTCAGAACCGCATCAGTCAAATGAGGCTCTTCAGTCAAATCTGACCCTGATCCAATCGGAGCTCGCGACTCATCCCAACATTTGGTAGGAAAAACCTGGAGTCAAATCCACTGTGACCTCTGACCCCCCACCTGCTGATCAGGTTACAGAGCCGGAACCACCTCAGCTGGTTCAGAGGGGAAATTTAAATGGAGAAATGGCGCCATCTTCTGTCCATCTGCTGCAACTAAAACAAAAAAACTGAAATATGTCTAAGTTCTGTTTTTGTTGCATTATTATTTGTGGGTGACATGCCTTAAAAACAGGTTATAAAAGCAGCTTATTGATAATTATTGATAATAAATAATATTAAATAACAGTGTCCAGATTATCGCATATAAACTACTGTATACATAAATTTAAAAACTATAATATTTAATTAACCGGTAAAAGTTGATTGCAGGATTTATATTAAAATATAGGAATTGTGTGACATCACTTCCTCTTAGTCTCCATCTGATAAGAAAGAAAAGGTAAGATGTGTCACTCCAACCTACATTTCTGTCTTTTTCTGTCCAATAGCTAAGTTAGAAAAAAACCTAAATTTTCTTTTAAATAAAACAATGTATTGATAGTTAATTGATGATATCAGGTTGTTTCAACTTGTATGTTATTGTTGTAATAACCAGAGAAGCTCTAAAATGTTTTCGCCAGTCACTTTCAGGTCATGGGTGAGTCATCTTCATAAGTATAGAAGATCTTCGCAGATCCGGGTAAAGGTGGGGCGCTGATTCTGATGAACAACTTGGAAAAGTTTTGTGAAGCGGCTTTCTGTGTGAACGGGAGGGAACGGTCAGCAGGTGAGTTACCGGACCTTGTCCGGGTTGCATGAACCAGTCTCTCGGTGTTTCAGCGGATCGATCCGGAAGGTTTTTCTACAGTTTTATTTTCTGTTTAAATCCCTCCTCTTGTGGAGTGAAGCGTTATCTATCGCTACTTCTCCGGATAGCTAACAGTGCGCTGAGTGACGCGGCCGATGGCCAATAGCAGCCGCCGTAGGAGAGCTTTGTTGGCTGCTTAGCCAATCAGAGGCTGCGATGAGATTGAAGGCGGGAATCTGGAAGAGCAGAAGTCTGTTTAGTGTAAAAACTGGTTTCCAGCTGTCAGCTGAAGCAGAGAGGAAGCTGAGTGTCGACAGAAGGACTGGTAGTTCCTGTTACTCAGCCAGAACTCTCCACTTACACTTTATTTAGTCTGCAGTGGTCAAAGGCCAGCTGTGTTAATTATTCCACAGCAGCTCTGCATCACAGAGCTTTGAATCATAAAGCACTTATCCACCACACTGAACATTCCCAGGAACTCCAGAATAATCCCTCCTCTCTGGTACATGTTCAGGACGAGTTCTAGAAACAGCTGTGCTCCGGTTCTGGAAAGAAACAATTTGTATTTAAAGTTCAAATGCAGTCATCATTCGGTTCCAGAAAATCTACAAATCCCGATCAAACTAATGTAAACAAGTTTTATTATTCCAGACAGGAAGTGAGTCACCATTACCATAGATAGATAGATGACATCGTCAGAAAACAATAGGAGACTCATTAGATTATTACAGAAATCAGATTGACAACAAAAACAACAGGTAATCAGCAGGACGATGGAGTCAAAGGATTGAGGAGCAGATCCAGAATCCAGCTGGGCTCTCCCTCACTGACTGACCACAGGCTGGGTTGTTGTTGAACTCCATGGTTTAACTTCTGTGTGGTAGTTTCTTCCAGAACAAAGCTAAGATGTGATTGGATGGTGCCCATAAAGGGGTGGAGTTTTGCCTTTGTATTAATGATTTTGGGAATAAAGGTTTGGACCAGGGTTAAAGGTGGGGGCATAGACCCCCAGTTGCCAGTTTTACACTGTTTATTGCTTTTTATTTTTTTCACAGATTTGTTCTGTTTTGAGTAAAAGTCCTGGGATTTCTGATTTGTAGAACTTATGAACTTCAACATATTTACCTTTTATTTATAAACTTGTCACTATGGAAACATTGAAATCAAAAGGGGAAACATTTTTCATGTTTTTATTCTAAAACTAAAACCTTTTAATCAACATTGGCTCTACAGGTGGAGCAGGATTTAGAAAAAAATCATTTAACATTTCATCAAACAAGTTTTCATCTTATTGTTTCCCTCAGGCTGAAGTGTAGCAGGAACACAGGAACCTTTAGAGTCAACAGGAACTAAGAACTGGACCACATTGGACCTAGAACTGAACCATCGCTGGGTTTTTAAAGGAGGTAAAACATTAAAGTCAACTAATAAATAAGACAAACTAGTCCTCAGAGACTTCAGCTCCAGTCCTATAGACTCATCATGACCTTTGGGTCATTGATCTGTTTGGTCCTGGTGGCTTCATATGGACCTCCAGGACCCAGATCATAGAGTTGCTTGGTTCTGGGGGTCTCATCAGGACCAGAACTCAGATCATGGACCTGCCTTTATTTTGATTTATAAAATGTTTAAATCGTTTTTATGAAAGTCTTGAATCCACGTCCTCTTTTTGTTTTCCAGTGTTTCTCATCCTGGTGGACCTGTCAGGACCCGGCCCGGACCTGTGAGCCTCTGGACCTACGCAGACCAGAGCCATGGCCTCTGGTAAGAACAAGAACCAGACCTCCCTGGTCCTCCATAAGGTGATCATGGTGGGCAGCGGCGGCGTGGGGAAGTCTGCGTTGACCCTGCAGTTCATGTACGACGAGGTGAGCCTTCAGCCAGGACTACGTTTCCCATAATCCCCTGTTTCTCCTGCCTTTCTCTGTCACACATGCTTCTGTTTGTTTTTGGACAGTTTGTGGAGGACTACGAGCCCACGAAGGCTGACAGCTACAGGAAGAAGGTGGTTCTGGACGGGGAGGATGTCCAGATCGACATCTTGGACACGGCGGGTCAGGAGGACTATGCCGCCATCAGAGACAACTACTTCCGCAGCGGCGAGGGCTTCCTGCTGGTCTTCTCCATCACAGAGCACGAGTCCTTCACAGCCACGGTCGAGTTCAGGTGCTGGCACTGAATCAAACTGATGTTTGCTCTTTTTTTTAAATCAACCTTGACCCAGAACCCCAAAAGGTTCTGGTCCTCTGGCCCAGTTACAGCACGGCTCTTGTCCTGTCCTGTCTGTCCTCAGGGAGCAGATCCTGCGGGTGAAGGAGGAGGAAGGCATCCCTCTGCTCCTGGTGGGGAACAAGTCAGACCTGGAGGACCGCAGGAAGGTTTCTGGGGACGAGGCGGCAGCCAAGGCCGGCGAGTGGGGGGTTCAGTACGTGGAGACGTCGGCCAAGACCCGGGCCAACGTGGACAAGGTTAGACAGAAGCAGGTTAAACCGAGTTAAACCAGGGCCTGTGTTTATCAAACTTCTTAGAATTACTCTTAAGAATGCTGCTAAGAGTGGACTTAAGTGTAAAAAGATTCTTAGTTAAAAGCTGAAGGTAAAAGTCAGTTATAAAGTTATCTCAGTTTTACTTTAAGTGTAAGAGTGATTCTTAAGTCTCAGTCTTAGAGCTGATTTGCGACACCTGGTCGTGCCGCAAAGCTGATCCTGGATGACGTCGTTTGAAAAAACCCGGCATGAACCAATCACTGCCTCGGAATTCATGTTCAAGAATATTGTCGGAGAAATGTCAAGATAAAACTGTGAAAATCCTAAAATAAGATCACTTTCAATACACTAATGTTGTAACCGTGTACTGATTGTCTATAAATTACACCAAATGTCCTCATTTGCATCATGAATACAGACGAAAATCTCAGATTTTTATATCAAAAACTCTGCAGTTTTAATTTTATTTATTTTTGTCTCAGAGCCTGAGGTGATGTTGAGCTGCTCCCTCCTCCTCCCACTGTCTGCAGACACCCGCTTCACACACACACACACACACACACACACACACACACACACACACACACACACACACACAACCCCACTCTGGCATTATTGCTGCGTTCACACCAAACGCGATTTCAGCATCAGGAGCATCAGGTTTATATGCAGAGTCTATGGTGGACGCGCGTCAAGCAGTGTCGGGAAATGCTGCGGCGCGTCCAGCGCGATGAGAGCTGCGCGATTTGAACGATTTGAGCAATTTGAGCGTTCAACGCGCTTGATGCACGAATCGCTGGAGATGGAAAATCTGAACTTTTGCAGCTCACCAAACTCAAAATGTCTCTGAATTATGGTGAATTAATTATGAAATAATTATCTGATGAGTGTGACGTGCTCTTGATCTCAGTAAATAAAGCAAAGCCACTATTTTTTATTTCATCCGACATTAACTGAGAATTATGGTGGGAGGAGGACAGCTGTGTTCTCTGTCTTCAGTCCATCTCAGACCCCTGGTGGCAACTCTTAACCACTTAAGAGTCCTCTGGAGCTGTCTTAACTTTTCGGGAGAGTAAGAGGGATTCTTAGACTTCGGAATTTTGATAACTGACACTTACACTTAAGTCTGAGAGTAGGAGCAAGTTTTCAGCACTTAAGTCTAAAAATCCACTCTAAGAAGTTTGATAAATACGGGCCCTGGTCAAGAACTCTCTGTTTAGCCTTGTAGGTGTTTGGGGATATAAAAAGGTCATTAATTCCCTCTGTTTTGTCTTGCAGGTGTTCTTCGACTTAATGAGAGAAGTTCGGAAGAAGAAGATGTCTGAGAGCAAAGATAAAAATGGTCCGAGTGGGAAGAAGAAGAAGAAGCCGTGCTGCATCTTGTAGTCAGAAGGTGAAACTAAGAGACTCAAACAGTCCACCTGGAAAAAAACACCAAACTTTTCTTATTTATCGTCTCCTGATGTCACTTCCTGTCACCTGTCTGTCACTTCCTGTCACCTGTCTGTCACTTCCTGTCACCTGTATGTGATCATGTTATTTAAATCACCACCAGCTTTGATGTCTGTCAGTAAATAATTAATAAATGAAAGAATTAAAGGTTAAATCTCTACAGTAGGAAGTTCTAAACTGAGCTTTTACTCTGAAAGGACTCCCATGCAGGAAGTAAAATCACTAAAACAAATAAAGTTCTGATTGTTTAATGACACATTTATAGAAAGATAAATATGTGTGCATGTATTTGTTTTGTTTGTTATTAAAACATTTAATTTAAGTAAAGTTTTTTATTTTTCCTTTTTTTTTCTTTTTTTAATTTAAAAAATCCCACAGAAAACACAAAACATTTGGGTTAATAATAAAGTGAACTATTTACCTTGAAAATACAAAAAATGACAAACTTGCAAAATGTGAAAATTAACGAAAGGACAGTTTTGAGGTTTCAAAGATGTTTTTATAAATTTCCTTTTAAACAAACTGAGGTTTTTTAGAACAAACTAGATTTTAATGTCAGATTTACATTTTATTTATAACATGTAGATTAATTTTGATGTTTCTGATATTAAATTTAAATTAAAGTTTTATTTTAAAAAAAAGTTATTTTTTTTTAATTAAAATACAGGTTATTAAAAATGTTTAATAGGAACGACTCTCAATTACATATTTTTTCCCAACTAATATTTCAAAAGAAATAAAACATTACATATTTTCAGGTTAAAATAAGTCATCAGTTGTAACTTATTTCTCTTCAGATTTAATTTACAATTAGATTTTTTTTTCCGAATAGTATTTAATTAAAGTTGATTAAAAAATGTTATTTGTTTTAGATACATTTAAACATTATTTAAAAAAACTGCTGATTAAGGGCCTTTCTTCTTACTATAAAAACAAAACCTCTTCAGTCTCAGATGATCTGCACCTCATGATTCGTATGTTTTAATTAATTTATCTTCATTAAAATAAAACTGATCAGATCCTTTAAAATTCAAAATCAGTTTAAATATTTTACTAACATGAGACCTGGGAGGATCCAGCTGATCTAGAGACGGACAGGTCCTCAGTGTCCTTTGTGTCCTCGCGGGCCACCGTAAGCCTCTTACAGTAATGCAGCTCCTGCTGAGGCTGCAGGACCGGACTGCTCAGACCTGCTCGGACCCTGATACTGAAGACCCAGATCGTCTCAGAACCAGAACCAGTCAGACCGACTCGGCTGTGCTCCTTGCTGACGGTCCATGAGTCCGGGATGTGGAGACGTGGTGGCCATGTGGGACGTAGGACTGAGTGACGGGGTCTACAGGATCCAGTTTGCTCATGGAACCACCACAGGGAAACGGGTCGTCTACGTCAACGGGAAGGTGAGGTCCTGTTTGAGACGGGACTGGATGGGTGTTCTGTTTGTCCCATGTCTCATGTGGACAGGGTTTGGGTCCTGGGACGTTTAGTCAGAATTTATTGTTGGTTCTGATGTTTTCAAGAGATTCTAAAACATTTCTCCAGTTTTTAAACATGTTTCTGTTAAAACAAATAAATCTTTAAATACTGTATAAGTACTGGTTCTGGTGTGACCACTGCTGGGTGGTGGTCCTGAGGGTCTCCTGTCCACAGGAAGTCCTCAGGAGGGACTGGATGTTTAAGCTGGTTGGGACAGAGACATTCAGGGTCGGGACCTCCGACACTAAAGCCACCATCAGCATCGAGGCCGTCGGGGGTCTGGCCTACGAGTACTCCCTCCTCGTGGACGGGAAGAGTCTCCAGAAGTTCATCGACAACAGAGCCAAGACCACCAAGACCTGGGTGGTCCGGGTGGATGGGACAGACTACAGGGTTGTCCTCGGTGAGTCCAGAGCTCAGCTGGACCCTGACCTGCTGTGCCACAGTCAGATTTTAGGTGGATCAGGTAAACTGTTCTGGATCTGGACTAATGCGGTCTCCTCTGTCCAACAGAAAAGGACACCATGGACATCTGGTGCAACGGACAGAAAATGGACACGACGGTGAGACTCTGTCTGAATTTAGCAGAAAGTCTTAAACTTTAAAGAACAGAAAACATCTGGATTTACTGGTTCTGTAAGAGTTGGTCCCTGTTGCCAGATTTTACATCTCCACTGGTTCCCCAGTCTTTTCCTAGTTTTGTCCTAGTGTTCCCTGGTCTTCTATAGTCTGATTTTTGTCCTGGTTCTGTCCTCAGGGGGAGTTTGTGGACGATGGCACAGAGACACACTTCCTGGTGGGCGCTCACAGCTGCTGCATCATAGCCACCAGCCATGGGAGGAAGAAGAGTGGCATTGTTCACAGTTTACTGCTGGATGGACAGAAGGTACCGGACCAGAGATCAGACCAAAGACCAGATGGATCAGTTCTGGTCTTTCATACAGACTCTGCGTGAAGTTTTCCAATGAAAGAGTTTTTGTAGTTCTGTACTTGGGAAAACTCTTATCATAAACTTAGTGGTATTTATCTGATTTGTACTTTTTTGTTCAGAATAAAAGTCTGACACGTGCAGCTGTTTGTTCTCAGCTTGTGCTTTTATTTTGTAGGTGGTGTAATTATGAAATAAATCTGAAAAATCTTTTGTTTTTAACATCAGAAGGAATTATTGACTGAATATAAAGATAAAAACAATACCTGAACGAAACAGGAAAGATGCATATTAGGGTGTCAAAATAAGAGCCCAAACTGTTAATTCATAAATTTTACATCAGATGTGAATTTAAAACTGCAGTGGCTTAAAATGTGAGATCAGTTTTTATTTTTATTTACTGGTTTTAAATAAAACAAGTAGATATTTCAAACTGCTGGATTTTGTTATTGATCTTTACATAGAGTTTCAAACTTATTTTCTAGATTGATTAAAATGTTGACACTTTTGTTCCAGTCAGAATGTTTAAAAATATTAAAAATATTAATATAATATTTAAAATAAAGACATTTGACTAAAGTGATTAATTCAATTTTTTATTTATTATAATGGTTATATTAACAATAATTATAATTATTACTTCTGAAATCTAAGTCTGCATTCATTACCTAATTTCCCTCTGGGATAAATAAAGTATTTTTGAATTGAATTGAATTGAATTCATTTTTTCTGCTTTTTCCATATCGTTATTAGACCCCATATTAACACCCCTGCTTTAGAGCTTTTACCCACTGTTTAAATAATTGTAGCTATTTAGTTATTAATTTGAGATTTTAGCTATTCTATTATTTTAGCTTTAAGCTCCTCTGACAATTTTATCTTATGGCTTCTGTACTGAGGATTTTAGCTTTCGTCTACTTTTTTTTTTTGTTACAAATTTTAGTTTCTGATCATTTTAGCTTCTAGCTGTTATGCTGGCATAGCTTTTAGCTGTTTTGTGTAAATCTTAGGTTCTAGCTGATCTGATCTAAGTTTAGCTTTTAGCTACTGGTCTTGTAATTTTAGCTTTTGGCTACTGATCTCATAGTTATAACTTTTAGCCGTTTTAAAACTTTAAAAATTGTTTTGTCAATTTAAACTTGTAGTCTGTTAGTTTTAAATTTGAGCAAATTTGTCGCTAATATTAGATTTGGCTGTCGTTCTGTTGATTTTAGCTTTAAACATGTTTTACTGGTTTTAGTTTTTGTTTTGATTGGTTTTATCTTTTTGTGTTAATTACAATTCTGTTTAATGTAACTTTATTAACTCAACTATTTTTGTTTATTATTATTATTATTATTATTATTAATATTATTATTATTATTATTATTATTATATTTTTTACACATTTTTTTCTTTTTATTTCCTTCATGACAAAAAAAAAAAAAAAAAACGAACAGGCACTTTGTGGTTTTATTTTTGGTTAGTTTTATTTTGAAACTCCGGACCGGAACTCTTTGGTTGGTCATTTGTAATTTGATCCTCTGGAGGAAATCCCGGCTGGGTTCTTGCGGCTTGGTCAACACGGGACCGACTTCATCGCGCTGCCTGGGAGACGGGGATCAGATGTGTCTCTAGGTCCAGTTCTCTAGACCTACCTGTCAAAACGGACCAGTTACCCGACCCTGCTGAACCCGGAGCTCCCGCCGCTCAGGTTTAAATCGGAACCGAACCGAGGACCTTATCACTGGACTCCGCGGAAACAAAACAAGGCAGGGACGGAGGAATCGGAGCTGGGAACCGAACTAACCCAGCAGCAAGTGTTGCACGAGCCGCCGCCACCATCTTCTGGTTCCCTTCATTTCTCAGGCCCGCTTCAGTGTCCGGTCCGGGGACTCAGCCCCGTTCTCTGCCCGGATGTGAGGCGGACTTTGACGTCTGGAAGTCGGTGATTTTTCCCTGTTTTCCCGGTGTGTAGAGGCTACAGCTAGTTAGCTTTAGCCTGCTAACAACAAGGCCGATCCGTGCTCCTCCTCCGGTCAGTTATGATTCAAAGTGCCGTAAAAAGCCTCCCTTAATCCGGCCACACGTCGGGAAGACTCTCTCTAATCCCGCAGCTTCTGGAAGGATATGGGGGAGCGGAACTTCTCCGCCTGCCGCACATCTGTCACCGCAGCGGAGCTGAGGAGCGGGGCGCCCCGGGGAACAGCTGCCTTCCCCGGACAGTAGCAGCCATCTGGCCACCTCCGCTGGAAGGACCCCCTCGGATTAAATTATCCGGGGATGTAGAAAGTGTCCCAGATTATAAAACAAGTGCACCACGCAGATAATAAATTACGCTCCAGATGAGGACACAGGAGCTGTGAACCGGGTCTTCCTGGAGCCTCCACCGTCCCGTTCCACCACAGACCTCCAGCCCGGACTGCCTCTTTCTGTCTGCGGGGAACAGTGAGGTCTCTGCCGGCATGAACTACCAGCAGCACCAGGCCAACTCGGCCGCCATCCGCTCCGAGATCCAGAGGTTCGAGTCCGTCCACCCGAACATCTACTCCATCTACGAGCTGCTGGAGCGGGTCGAGGAACCGATGCTGCAGAACCAGATCCGGGAGCATGTCATCGCAATAGAAGGTAGGACCCGCAGACAGTCCGGTTCAGTTCCAGGACCTCCACGGTCCAGAACATGCCTCACATTCCTGCAGAACCGTGGTGGTTCCGCTGAATTTTCCTGTGCTGATGTCAGATGTGCTCAGCTGCTTTTACTTTGGTTTGTTTTAAGAACAAATTGTCATAAATTACTTTATTCTGAAAAATAACTTAATAATCTGATCTGATTTCCTATCAAAAAGAAAAGTTTACAACTTTATTGGAGAGAAAACCTGAGATTTAAAAATATTTCAGACGCAAGAACAAAAGGTAAGGTCTAAACTTCAAGGACAGAAGATGATCATGTTTGTCTGATGATGAAGGTTTGGTACCTGTGAGGACAGACGATGAAGGTTTGCTACCTGTGAGGACAGATGATGATCGAGTGTGTCTGATGACGAAGGTTTGGTACCTGTGAGGACAGATGACGAAGGTTTGGTACCTGTGAGGACAGATGACGAAGGTTTGGTACCTGTGAGGACAGATGATGAAGGTTTGGTACCTGTGAGGACAGATGATGAAGGTTTGGTACCTGTGAGGACAGATGATGAAGGTTTGGTACCTGTGAGGACAGATGATGAAGGTTTGGTATCTGTGAGGACAGATGATGAAGGTTTGGTACCTGTGAGGACAGACGATGAAGGTTTGCTACCTGTGAGGACAGATGATGATCGAGTGTG
>JAUBOC010000030.1:10077100-10088378 GCA_032275365.1 Anablepsoides cearensis | reverse complement strand
AGCAAAGACAGATTATTAATGGCTTTAAGTTAATATGTTGGTCAATTTCAAGTTTGACTTTGCCTCAGAAATAGTCACTGCTTCATAAACCTCTGTGTGAGTGTGTTTTATTTATTTATTTATTTTTAAAGAACCGATTTAAATACCGTTTAGGAACCGGTACCGGTTTTGAAAGTATCGATTTAGCACCGGTATCGAAATAAACCCTTCAATACCCAACCCTATTTACAGCACAATATTTCAAGACATGTAAATATATTCATTTACAGCTATTGTTTATTTGTCTCAAGTATTTACAATGCTGTGCACAAAAACAGTTATAGCCTAGGCTAATTTACAATTCCAGTCCCTATAGTATGGGTGTCAGAACCATTTTAAAAGTGGGGAGACACACTGGTGGAGGGGGGATTTTGAATGAAATAGATGCCATTGAATGAGTTTGTTTGACAATCCTCTCCAGGATGTGGTTCTCCTTATTGCTTGTACACTTCTTTCTACCACATCTTTTCCCTCCCTTCACCTCTATTAATGTGCTTTGACACAGAGCTCTGTGAACAGTCAGTCAAGTATTGACCTTTTGTGTCTGGTCCTCCTTATACAAGGTGTCACTGGTTGTCTTTTGGACAAGTGTCAAGTCAGCAGTCTTCTCCATGACTGTGTAGTCTACACTCAGAACTAGACTGAGAGCATTTAAAGGCCTTTGCAGGTGTTTTGAGTTAATTAGATGATCAGAATGTAACACCAGATGTCTTCAATATTGAATCTTTTCACAATATTCTAATTTTCTGAGATACTGAATTTCAGGTTTTCATTAGTTGTCAATTTTAATCACCCCTCCACATTCAGTTCACCCAGCACTGTTTCTGTTAGGCGACTGATGAAAGAATCCATTCCACTTGACTGACAGGAGAAAACTCATCTCACTAAAAGTCCGCTCCAGGTTCTCCTGGTTACCTCCATCCAGTCAGCACAGTGTGGAGGAACCAGGTAGGAGCGAGCAGCCGGAGGAGATGACCGGCTTCAGACTGGTGGGCAACAGAACCACCAGGAACTGCTGCTCTCAAAGTGGAAGTCCTCGAGAACAGGGCAGACAGCTTAGCCAGCTCTTCCAGCGTCTGCTGCATCTTATCCAGCATAGTTGCTGAGTCCAGCTTAGCCTTGGTAGGTGGTGGAGAAAAAAATATCCACCTCATGGAGAGGCAGACCAAAAAAAGGTTTGCCTGCAGGCTGGGTATCTTGGTCCGATCATTATGTCAGGATTTAAACAGGAACAAACTCAGGGCAACCAAAAGCTTTAATATAATAAAAAGGCTGGTGAGGCAGCTCAAAAACTCACTAGAACTTACAGGGATGAGGAAGACAGAACACCATACAAACACAATGATCAAACGCAGACTGAACAAAGGACACAGAATATAAAGCAAACTAATTACAGGACAATAAAAAACACCTGGAGAGACACGAGAGGAAACAGGTGAGTGAAGGTGGGGCTGGAGCAGGGCAGAGAAACACAGGGGAACACAGAAACACTAGAAAATGAAAGCAAAACATCCAAATTATGACACCGATTGACAAAACAGACAAATGTTTTTATTTTTATTTCATTTTTTTGTCACCATAACACAGTTTCATTTTATGTTGTGAAAGCTGCATGATGCCCTGTTACTTTTGGTTATGAGTAGACCCATCACTAAATCACCCCTCAAACACCCCTCTAAGTTCACTGTTGGTGGTATAATTGGATTAAGTTATTAATATTAGTTTTAAGCATGCAGTTAATGGTCATTGGGCACAATGACATGTTACAATTTAAATTAAATCAAGAATAAACAATATGAACGCAAAAGGCACTGGACATGTTAAATTGTGTCACATTGATTAAGCTTATCTCAGTTGAAGCAGTGAGTTTAAAACAGGATGATGGAACTAGATTAATGAAGAATCTCTCTTTGAAATAATTATTAAATTAAGTGTTTATCTATGTCATAGTATGTTTAATAACCTGTTTAAAAACACCAGAATGCAGGAAATAACATCTATTTTGTTCAAAATGTGAGCCCCCACCCCAACCTGTGCCTCCCACTTTTAAAATGGTTCTGACACCCATGTCATATAGGACACTTATTTGGTTGAAAATACAGGACATACCGGCTAACATGGAACAGTTGGTAATTGTACCATATATACACGTATTAGCATGAGTGCTAACATATACTATACTAACTAACTATACTACAACTATATTACCATAATATAAATCTAACCCTGTGACAAGGTCAGGCCTTTTAGTCCCAGGATTAACTGCTCCTCCTTTATAGTCAAAGCCAAACACATTAAAATTTATATGAACTATTTTAATGACACAGATCCAACTGAACCAGCCTGACAATTGTTTTGCTTTAATATACAGTAGATGTGAGTGAGAAAGAAAGATGGGGGTTACTTTCTGCTCACCTTTATTTGCACTGGTTAAATTGAGGCACCAGGAGCCTTTTTCAGAAGAATCTTAACTCTTCTATTGTTTGCATTGTTATTCTCCACTCTCACCAGAAGGTGCCAGTAGTCTCCTGTGGACCCACAGTTTCACACACAAAGGAACTGCCTTTAAAATATTAATAAGGGTTTTCTGTTTGTCTGTCTGCTGTCAAAATATATCATGAATCACTGAAGAAAATAAAATGAAACTTAAAAACATTATTTTCTATGTTTAACTGAAACAACAACATTTTTAGAATAAGATGACCTCAGTGTAAAAACAATGGCATGAACGAGCAATATGGATGTTTTATTAAGAATGTTAACCCTTTTTCTCTGCTTTATGCTAAAAAGCTGATTGTTTAGCCTGTTTATTTTAAGACTGAATTATCCAGAACACCTTGTGAAAATTTTATCAACACCTCTTTATAACCGTGTGCTGCATCCAATCACACGTAGCACATGGTGTGACCGCAAGGCAGAGCTATCAGGGAGAGAATCAGCTGTCAGGAAACGCCTAAAAAAAAAACTTGATGAATCAATAGGCAAAGTCAAAAAGTAGTCAGTGTGTTGTGAACAGATGTGAGATAATCAGTGGAAAGATGACATCAGAATGCTTTAAGTTACCCTGAAGGAAACCTGTTCCATCAATTCAATAAGACAACAGAAACACTGAACATTTATTAACACATGATGGAATAAAAACAGTCAACAAGTGTATCAGGGCTTTAGACTAACTGTTTGCACTGGTGCAACGGTGGCATCAGCACAAAGTTTAGATGCACCCAAATTTTCAACCAGGTTGCATTTAACATTGCAGTTTTACAGGTTAGCTGTTTTATTTAATCACTGTCCATTAAGACAATATCATCTTGCTAATAATTGGTTAATAATTTAATTTCAGAAGTTTATTTATTATAAAAACATAATTATTTTAAGAACAAAATAAATTCTATAAAAAAAATACAAATCACAATTAAAGTATAAAAAACTAAAACAACATCAACTCCTTCTCGAGAAACCATTCGTATTATACTATTTTGTATTTCTTCAACAAACAAACTTTTATCAATCTCTTAAACACACGCATTGATCTGTCATTGTAACATCACTCTCCAGATTATTCTATAATCTTATTCCTTAGAATGAAGAACACTGTTCCTTTAAACTGGTTTTAAATTAAGGTTTTACAAACATCTGTCCCCTTGAGACTGTACCAACTTTCTCTTAACAAAATTTGATTGGATGTTTAAAGGTAATGTGTTTATATGAGTCTTATAACCTGTAAAATATAATCAACAAAACCATGGAATTTCAATAACTTCAATTGATAAAATATTATTTGATGATGACTGTGATGTTCTTTAGGGATTATTTTTACAGCTCTTTTCTGTAAAATAAAAATAGTATTTGTAATTGTTTTACATGCTTTATATCAGAGCTGCCCAAAGTGGGGCCCGTTGGCCAAAATTGGCCCTCCAAGCCATTTGGTTTGGCCCACCAGCTGTTGTCCTGGCTACTAGGTTGTAATCTCCTGTCTTATGTAGAAAACCTATATTTTACACTTTGTCATCCCAACCATTGGTTGTAATGCAGATAGTCTTAATTCATGGTATTCAATTTGTCTTTGGATTGTATTAAGACTAATTATAAAATACAAATAACTACAAAAGACATTTAGATTAGATTTAAGCACACGTCTATATTTGCACACTTTATAAGACCACAAAAACTCAAATTTTAATTTATGAAAAGTCTGATGAGTCTTTGCTGCCCAAGCATATGTCAAAATTTCTCCATCTACATTGGCTAAAAAAATATAGGTCACTGCACTGGCTGCTAGTATAAAAATAAAACAACTTTACTTAAGAAGTATTTGCATTTCATGTATTAAATTACTTTGGCCCGCAGCCGTCAGATCACTTTTCATTTTGGCCCTTCCAGGGAAAAAGTTCTGAAACATTTACTAAATCATTCACATGTAAAATAAATAACTTTGGTTCAAGCACAGAACCCTGAGGAACCCCACATGTGATGAATCAGAGTTCAGATTTTGCATCATTTATTTGTACAAAGTGTTTCTTATTTATCAGATCCTATAATGCCATATTTATTTATTTAGTTTTTCAAGAACAATACTGTGGTCAAGAGTGTTGAATGCTTTTTTTAAATCGACATAAACAAAATACTGTTTTTGATCAACAGCTGTTCTCTGTTTTGTTAAATTCATGAGAGCCATTGATGTTGAATTATTTGTTCTAAACAGTGGTGGATGCTGGTTTTTGAAGAATGGGAAGCTCAGTTTCAGCCTACATCATAAAATGTGTCAGTTTATGTCTATCCTCCGTTCCTTTTCAAGAAAATGATCTGTGACCCTGTCACAATGTGACAGGGTCACAGATCATTTTACTGCACTTCCAGTCAGCCAGATCACTTTTTCATACCAGGACAGCTGAAAAGACCTGTTACTTTTCAGTACAGACCCAAATGTAAGTAAAAAAAACCTGAAAAAAGTTAATTTTGCATATTTGGTCCCCTTTAAGGAGGTGGTTAATCAATTCCATGCCACCTTATTCATAACGGCAGAGTGAAGTGCATGGAGAGGCTTCAAGGGCAGGTGATGTTCTGCTGTGATGCTTCCTGACATCTTCCTCAGAGGGTTTTCTGCCAACAAATAACAGATATGTCTGCTGTCAGCCTACAGGCCAACTGGTGAGGGAGGGGGGGTCAGGCTTGACACTCTGTACTATGACAGAACACACACCTTCCTCTACAACACACCTTCCCTCCTGTTTTCATCCTTGCAGTCCAGAGCCGGGTCAAAAGCCCAGAATGCACCGGGAGCCGTCACGAGCGATGAGGAGCGATGCTGTTGAGGAGGGAGAAAAATCCCTCTCCCCTTCAGGGGCAATGAAAGGTCAGGAGCCGGTATCACTGGGAGAATTACTCACCACGCTGCCTACCTTGACATCAAGGTGGGGCTGACATGCAGGGAGCGAGACAAAGGGGAGAACAGGTGGAAGACGGGGAGCCGGGGGCAGAGAGGTGGTGAGGGAGTAATGAGTTGAGGGAGATGACAGCATCAGAGGGGCTGAGGTAAGAGTCTATAGGAAGTCAGCATGTGTGTACTGGTGTTTTAAACTCATGGTGTGTGCAGAAGGTGAGGTGGGAGGGTGCTTAAGACATGTCACACATTTTTATTAACTTCTCCTCCTCCAGTTGGTTCTCAGCAGATCCTGCCCCTCTACAGGTGGGACTCACTAGGGTTTGACTCGATAAACACTTCTCATACAGTGGCTATCATGTGGGCACAGGTAGACAACTAATTATTGTGCATGACCAAGCATGCAATTTTCCATGATGTGCACAAACAGGCTGTGATTTTCACAGGAAGTTCACAACATGGCTCACTAGTCACTAGCACACAGTTTGGCAAGACTGCAGAAAATCTGCATTAATTCTCACAGTTTAAAGAAGCCTGACTAGTTTCAAACAGATGAGTGAGACGTCTGTAAGCATTTCATCTGCACCTTCTCATCATCATCATCATCACCACCTCTATGATAAGCATCCAGGGAGGAGGAATTAATAACATATAAAGTCAAACCAGGTACTGATAATACTTCTGAAGAACTGCATCTTTTCCTTTGATGACTTTTTCTTACAATTCCAGCTCTGTAAGTCTGGGTGGTGGACAGAAACTGGCAGCTTGTCAGTTACAGTCAGGAACTGCCACATTGAAAATCTGAGACCATCTGCTTCTCCATACATCCTCACTAAAGAACTTTTTTTTCCATCACAGCTGTCTTGCTTTTTGACATAACACAGTTTTGCATAAAACACTCAAGATCACTAACTGACTGCAGGGCTGTGAGGAGTTCTTCTAATCTATCCACACAGAAAAACAGGGATTTGTAGTGGTAATCTAATGATTTATAAGTGATGTTTTTCCTAATAGTTACCAGCAGTTGGTCTCATTGTATGAGTCTGTTTGTTTGGTTCATTGCTGTTTTCTCAACCATGTATGTGTTTTGTGCACAAACCACTGATGGTGCCAAGGCTGCTGAATGCATCATCCATTGGGAATTGAGTAAATGTTTGGACTAATTAGATGCTAGGGTGACGTTTTTGACAATTATTGATAACTATTACATAGAATATGACTTCAAAAATAAACATGCACACATTTAGGCACAAGAGCACTTGGTGCTTGGCTGATCTACAGTCTGAAGAATTGATCTGCAGTGAGTTAGTGGTTGTGCTGTTCTGAGTGTTTCAGAGTTTTTTAAGGTCACCCTCACTGGAGCCAAAAGGCCGCATCAATTTCTGAGCCCTCATGAGGAGGCACCACATCTCCTCAATCACTCAGCCCCCTGCAGAGAAATGACATCTGAAGGTGCTTGATTTGTGTGGAATCAGGACCGTGCCTGATTGGAATAAAAAACACAAAAGCACAGCCGGGGTAAACAGCTGGATTCAACACGCGGTGCCTGACAGCTTCAAAGAACATGTAACGACTCACAGGTACAGTAAAGAGCCAGACCGATGTCAGGAATATCACTGAGTTTGGTAAATCAATGCATTTACACAACATAAAGTTAAAAAAATCAACTTAACATCTTCAGCTTATTCCAGTGGATTAAACCTACGGTTTTAACAAAAACAAAACAAGACAAAAAGAAGAACTTCAGTTATGTTTCTAAGAAACACTGCATGATTTTAGTTTGGTATTTGGACACTAAATCTTTAAACAATCTAAGATTTTGTTTTGATCAAATGTTTGTTTTGAAGAAGCAGCTCTTCATTTCTTCTGGAAAGTCAGGAGAGATGCTGTAATTTTTTTTCTTTCTGCTTGGTCTAAAAAATTAACCGTTACTGACTACCTCTATTTTTTTTCTTATTTTTTTTTAGTGTTTCTTAAAGCCAGAAAGTTTCCATTTGAAATAACTTTAATTTTGTAGAAATGAAGCAGATCAGACATGACACAAAATTAAACAACTGAATGAACATCCTCTGAGGCTGCTGATTCCATCATTTTGCCAGAGGTTGTAGACCAGATGGAGTTTATAGGATTGGACTAGTTGAAGTCAAGTCTACCACTGGAGTCATGTAAACATATCTCCAATAAGACTGGAGAGCAATGTCCTGATGAAGAAGTAGAGGTGGAGGAGGCACGTCCAGTAGGAGGCATGGACAAAGAAGTTTGGTCAAGTAATGGAGAAGTCCAGTCATCTGGTGATGGATAAGCAGCTGGAGAGAGGATAAATCCTGAAATCCAGAGAGGGCAACAGGAGAAGCAGCAGAGAGGTGTGTTAAACTAGAACTCTGCTGGACCCTGGAGTGTCAATAATATTAGAGGTCAACTAAATCAACCAAATTCCAGCTCCAGTCAAAGTAGGACGGATGCAATCAGATACCACTTCAGACCAGGTTTTCCCCAGAAATAGTTCCAATTATCTACATAGCCCACATTGTTTTACGACACCACCTGGACAGTCAGCGGAAGAACAACGTGACTAAACATGGGGGCGGCTGTGGCAGAGTGGTTAGGGGAGTCTTCCTGAAAGCAGAAGGTCACTGGTTCAATCCCCCATCCAGCTGACCAGTTGTTGTGTTCTTGGGCAAGATACGTAACCCCTGATGCCTCTGATGTGTCCCATCAGTGTATGAATGTGATTGGCACTGATTAGTCTCCGTAGATGATTGTACATGTTAGCTTTGTAGAGACCTAATAGAGTGCTGTGTGAATGAGGACACAGATTGAAGCTCTTTGAGTACCTTGGATGGATAGAAAGGCGCTATATAAGTACAGCCCATGTAACATTTGAACATGTCATTGTTGGCCAGGGAAACTGCTCTCATGCAGTGGTGAAAGTTTACCAAGGCAGCTGTGGAAAGGTGAATTTTCTATAGTGTCTTCAGGAAGAAGAGGCATTGTGAACCTTTGAGATGTGGATCTCCAAGAACTTAAAGCTGGAGACACGTTCAACAGCAGTTTTGTTGATATGGATAGAGCCATGCATGCCTCCCTGCACCCCACTGAAGTCCACAATGAGCTGTTGTCATTGCACCATGTGTTCTACTTCCTCTCTGTAGGCTGTTTCATTGTTGTTGCTGATCAGACCAATCACCCTGGTGTCGTCAGTAAATTTAAGACTTAATTAATTCAAAAATATATTTAAATTTTTAAAATACTAACCTATGTGTACCAAACTGCTTGAATTACACTTATTCATTATGAAAGAAACAGGTTTTCTTATCCAACTGAGTAAACTGTGCAGGAATCTTCTCAGTCCAGTTGTGCTGGTTACAGCAGAACCTCAGCTGCTTGGCCTTATTTGATTGGGAGAAAGTCACAACCTGGATGGAGGCAAACAATGCAGAGTAACACATTCAACCAGTGCCTCTGATTCTATCCACAACAGTCAGATTTCATTGAGACAGAACAACAACCTGAACTTTTACAGCACTTTACCCTTCAATCATTCACATATTCACACATATGATGACAAACTACCCTGGGGCACACTGACAGAGGTGGGGCTGCCATGAACTGGCACCACAAGACCCTCTGACCACCATTAGTAGGCGAGGCAGGTGAAGTGTCTTGCCCAAGGGCTTGACTGAGACAACTGGAATGGGGGATCAAACCGGCAACCTACCGGTTAAGAGATGACTTCCCTAACGACTCTGCCACAGCCGCCCCAAAATACACACAAAAAAGACTTTCTCACAATTTAGAGTTGACAACAAGGCTGCGGTGGTCAGATGTAAGCTTTTCTCTGCTGCTCTTTTTAACTTCAACTTCTATGACCGGGGACGCTCTAGAGCCAAACAGGGTTAGGATTATTATGATTTTATTTATTTATTTTTTGTAAAATTCAAATAAATTTAAAGAACAGATGTACTTCAGTGAAAGGAATAAGATTATGGAATAATCTGGATAATAATTGTAAATTTTTTTTTGGCTCAATTCATTTGTTTAAGATAATGCTAAAAGTTAAACTGTTAAAGAAATATGAAATTGTATAATTTGTATTTATAAGAGTTACTGTTTGTTTTTTGTTTAGTTTTATTATTTGATTACTATTATTTGAAATTAATGTTATTTTTTGAAAATAGGGGCAGATATAAGATTTTTTTCTTCTGCTACCTTTCATTTTATTTTATTTGTATTTTGTTGTTTGTATGTTTTTTAATGAAATGAATGAAGTTACTAATAAGAAAAATAATTAAAATGCTTATTTATAATCTGCAATCAAAATTAAAAGGACTTTTTTCAGTGAGAATCAGTTTAAACAGCAAATTTTTTCCTCACTAAGTCAAATGTTTAATTGCCTAAAGTGTAAATGGCCTAGACGTGACTTTCCCTTCTTTGAAACAAGGAGGTCAAACAGAGTTCAAAGCTACTCAAGATCCACATCCAGGAACACACTTCTGGAGAGCAGTGCAAGGACAAAAACAATGAGGCGTTCATCCCTGAGACAGCTTCAGGGAACAGCAGTGAGTGGGAGGAGAGTGAAAAGATAACATCACAAAAAAAAAAGAACAGACGAGAAGAGGGAGACGATGGGAAGAGGAGGAGGACGACAGTTATCAGAGATCAGGGTGACCCTACACCACTCAGAAACATGTTCTGCCTATAAGCCAAAGGAAAGACCTAAAGTTTGCCTCTGAGTAAATTCTCCTTTGTCAAAGTCCAGCAGATTTGGCCTTGACAATGTTCTGACTGCACTAGGTTACACTGTAGAATTCTGCACATGTCTGAAACATGTTTTGGGCAAAATGTTGGACTAATTTTTACAAGCTCTTGGCAGAAGAGAAAGCATATGTTGTTGAGATGCTCAGGAAGAAAGTGAAAACAGAAGCTGACAGTAAAACAGTCTTTGGTGACAGCCAGGCTCAGCAGATACACAGCTCTACATCCAGAGCTGCGGTTCATCTATCCATGTGAAGACTTCAACTTACATAAAGGTCTAACTTTTCATGAAGTAAAACAGAACACATATCTGAGGTTTGATCAAATAAAAAAATAGAAGCAGCGGCTGTGTTGGTCAAACCTTAAAAATAATTTTATACACAGTCACATTTGTAAACAACTAGTTTTAATATAAGTGAAAAAGGCCTTCCCAATCTGTGTTTCCCTGCTGAGAGTCTTCCTCTGCTGCGGTCCTGTTGGGTTCTCCCCCGTCACTCCTGCTCAGAGTCGCTCTGCAGGAGGTCCACTCGACAGGAGGTCCACTCGGCCAGCTCCAACCGGTAACACCCGCCCCCCAACCCCCACCCACCACATATTCGTCAGCACCATTACCTTCTTCTGAACTGGAACAGGCTGATGATTCCACCACACAAAGCAATACAACTGCTTCCACCGTGAGTGTACAGCTGTTATTGATATTAGCTATGCGCTTAGTGTTCTGGCGCTGACATCACAACATGGCGTCTCTGTTTAATTCAGCTCCTCAGCGGAGCTGTTTAAAACGTTGGATATTTACACAAAAAAAGCATTTTTGACTTATAACCTCACAGAACCATCTATTTTAACGTGTTGTACAATTTTAATCCAAAAATTACGTAAATTAAACTGTGTCATCAACTCTTTAAACCTACATTGCTTGGCTGTGTATTTATTTTATATATAAAATATATATATATATTAGTGCTGGGCATAGATTAAAAATTTTAATGTAGATTAATCTCGTTTTTTTTTTAAATGATCACTACTGTGGCTCAAAGTGTTAAATAATGGTAAATAATAAAATAATGTGTAGGTTTGCATGTCACAGTACATGTGTGACACATT
>JAUBOC010000030.1:9799174-9810030 GCA_032275365.1 Anablepsoides cearensis | reverse complement strand
TAATATAATATAATATAATATAATATAATATAATATAATATAATATAATATAATATAATATAATATAATATAATAAAGGACTGTGCAAGAATAAAAAAATGGTTTTGTTGTAGAGACTGTAGTTACATTAGTCAGAATTTGACATTAGTAATTAGTATTTGCCTATTGTCAGTGCAAAACAATCTCAACAGACTAATAACTGTAAAATATCATAGTGCAGACAAGAAACACAGATGTGCAATTACAGCAGAATTATTTAAATTTTTATTAACTTAAATAAACCACCAGCATTTCTTTACATCTTAAATTAAACTATTTTATTCAAATAATTCTGGATCCTAATTGCTTTTTGTAATTTTGTTTTGAAGAGCTGAATGTTTTGTTTTTCTTCCATACTGCTCAGATCTGTAGAAACATGTAATCACAGTGGATCAACATATGTCCAGACAGGATGGCCTAATCTCTGAAAGCCCTTCACTCTATCCACACCCTAACACCTCACCCACACCCCTCCCACCCCTCTCGCCTCATCCCTTAACATATGGAGACGGGAGGATTTAGTGCAGTAGAAGAAAATAAATTAGTTAAAGAGGCCAGCAGCTTAGATCCTCAACATTCCTTCTTGGGTGACCTGTCTGTAGATTTCCTAGAAGGAAAGCATCTGAGGAACAAACTGTGAGTAAACAAGCTGTTTCCTCCAGACAGAGCAGCAGCTTTTATCAATCAAATTCACTCTGAGTGAGGTTTTGTCCACACAAGAGTGGGTTTTTACTATTTGTTGGTTCTGGCATCATCTTCAGAAATAATTCCTTCCTCATTGAAACAACAATAAATGCTGTATAATTACCTGTCGTAACTGTAGGAACTGACCGTAACAGTAATGTAGCTCCACAACCCTCCCATAAGCCAATGTGAGCAGGAAACTAGACCTGGACCTGGATGATGTTCCCATGTCTCCAACTTTAAACACAAGAAGGACCAGGTCAGGAAGGTCAAATAGACTGACTTCCACTTTGTGTCACATCACACTGTAAAACCACAAACATGTAGGATCAGTCCAGATCCAAGGACATCATGGACACGTCAGACTCAGTTTACAGTCAGGGACTGTTAGTCAAATGTTCAATGACACCAGGTTCATTTCTTTATACACAGCTGACTATTTAAATAATGTAAGCTATTTCTCACATTTACTCACAGAAGTACATCAGTTTTACTGTAGTACCTGCAGTACAAATGTACTGTAGTTGCCTCTGTTGTCCTCAGGGTCATTGGCTGGGGTTAGGGGTGGGTCTATGACACCATAGGTTTAAAAAAAGTTGGGTTTAAACTGTTTACATTAAAACATAAGGATGACTTCAAGATGTTCGGACTCTGGAACACCTAAAAAAGAACCGAATCTTTAGGGACACCTAAAAACTGTTCCATATGGTTTTGAGTTAGATCATTAAAGAATGGGGATATTGTTTATTCTTATTTTTTATGCAGGTTTTTATAGTACTGCCCTTTCACAGCCACAGCCCCAGCCCTACCCCGATGGCCTCCTCATGTGACCCCCAATAACTGGCCCCACCCCAGGTTCCATCCAGATTGTGTTAAATAGGATTAGACTGGCTATCTGCCATTGAGTGGTTTGGACTGGACTTCTTATCTCCTGCCGAGGACTCGCAGGAACAATGACCTACATTAAACAATGCCACATGCAGCTTTGAACTAGACTTCAGTCTCCTGCCAGCGTAGCTATTGTCTGTTCTGGTGCTGGTTTCACTGATGAAGTGTGGGTTAGTAGGCCACGTCTAACTGGGACATAATGACTGGTCACTTGTTTAAAGGCCCTGGTAAAATGTTATGATGTTGATCAATCATTGGTGTGAGACTAATATGTGGTCAGTCATCTTCTCCAGGTTCTTTTCCATGAAAGGATGAATGTGAATGAGCCCAAACCAACACTCTGTACCTTTTACACAAGCTGAGTTTTTCTCTGGGTGTGAGCCTGCAGAGGGACAGTAGTGTCCTCTGGCGTGGATATGACACGTTCCAAGCACCCGCCCAGACTCCCTTCAAAGCAGAGACACCAATTCAGTGGCATAAGGAGCTTTGGAGTCAAATCCCTCGTTGATCTTTATGAAGTTTGTGTCTTACAATTACGTACAGATGGTTTGCAGCTGGCTGTAAGGCTAGTAAATAACTCAGGCCTCTATTTTCACCAGGGATTTGGTCTATTAATCCCTCTCTCTGACAGTTGACCAGATTTATATCAAACCAAGCTTTATTTATTCTGTCATTTTATTCTTCTTTTCTTTCCTCCACTTTAAGCTTGTTATGCTGATTTATCCGTATTTATTGGACACAAGTAGGTGCAGGCATTGCTTTTTCACTTCAAACCCCTTCACTTCACTGACTTTATTTATAATTCAGTGAGGTCCGCATAAACGGTTTTTGGGTTTATAAGTTAAATTAGTTTTACTGATTCAAGTTTAAATGAATCGGTCACAGGATAGAATCATTGTTTGAGTCATTTGATTCACTGAATCCCATCTGAATCACATGCATGCAAAAGCTTTACTCCTAACTTCCTCTGAATAATACTCCTGATACCACTGATATGATCTATTTCATCATGGAAATAGTTGTGAATTATTTAAAGTAGAATTAATTTAGCACTGATACAATGATCAGAACTGAAGACTTTCAACATTGATGTTGTTCTTACCTTGCTGCTCTATGTTAAAATATTTATTTTCCAACATTTTTAGCTGCAGTTTGTTGCTTCAAGCCTATAAGAAAACCTCATGTGACACAATGATCCTGTGAGAGAAAGTAGGTAGAAAATAAAGCTCCACATGTGGAGACTCTGGTTCTGTGTAAAAAGGTTCCTGCAGGCTTCAGCTCCCAACAATAATGACATGGACTTTTGTCTGGTACTAGTTTAGCTTCAACTACCAGGTGCTGTCAGATGTTTGCATGTTCTTAACAATCCATGGTCCATTCAGAAGAGTTAGTAAACAATTGTAATATCATGGTAACCTTTGTTTTTCAGGCCTCAGCACATCCAAGTGTTCTTTGATGAGAGCATGAACCTGACTTTTTCTTTGATCCATTAACAAGTGTATGATAGAGAAAGGCACTGAGTATTGTTGGGTCATTAAAGCTCATGTAATGCAATTTGTTGTGCATAGAAGACCTGCGTTAAGCACATCTGTCTCCTGGGACTGTACCACAGCCAAAAAGGCAGGCAACATGTAATGAGCGTATAGTTAGGACCCTCACACATCCTGGAAGAGCTGTGATCATCAGCTGGTATAAAACAAATTCTCCCTAGGAAACAGCTTGACCCTGATGCTCGTTGTTTCCCCGTCCTCCTGTGGCAATTATTCTAATATATTTATATATTTATATCATTCTTTATCCATCACGAGTTGAAAGAGCTGGCACTGCCACAGCTCATTTGCATAAGACGGTAGGTAAGTACCCTAGAAGAGCCTTGGGACATGAACAGATGGGAGTGTTTAGCAACCTTCCCCACCTACTCCTCACACCCAAAACACACAAACAGCAGAGGGTCCTCACACCCCCACACCCCCCTCTACCTTTATTCCTTCATGTGTACTTGTAGCAACTTGCTGCTGTCGAGCCATACAAAGGTCCACTCCTCTCTCTTCTTCATGATGAAATAAATAACTGCTATAATCTGATAATGTCTCCTGCTGTTTGGATCATAACAATCACAGGTGTGGCTTCAGTCCATCACTGTGACACAGAGGGATGGACAGTTTTATGTTACAATTAAAAGCCTAATATTTCTGGATAGAAATGCATATCATGACAGTTTTAGACTAAGACTAAACCTTATAAATAACATTATTTGTAACTTTGTGCAATAATACTTAATGTGCTCATAGTATTTGTTGTGAATGACTCTCAGCTACAACTTCACCAAAATTCAGCTTAATATCTGTGAAACTGACTTAACTACAGACATGTTTACTCTAAAAATAAGTAAGTCCTTTGGACGAGTTCTTCTTTAATGAAACATTTTTTCTCTTCTTCAGACTGAGGAGTTTAAGGTGAACTCAGCCTCATAAGTGCTGCCTCCACATGGTAGACAAACAGGTTACATCCCTCACCTTGTCCACAAAATCCATGGTGTTCTGTATGTGATGATCTGAAATGCCAACTAATGGACCAAGTACTGACGCCAGATAATTGGAAACATTGTAAATGACAGAGTTAATCATGCTAACAATAGGTCATACCGGTACATCCTGTTTGTAAATTTGGGGTAAACCATAGAGACTAGGAGTGGCCTCACCTGGGTACCGTCTGTGGTCAGAATACGGTTAATAGTCTTGTCCTGTTCTATCTTTTTCAGACACTCTATCAACTTCTTCTTGTATCCACTTCCTGGATCTCTTTCCAGCGGCTCGTATGTGGTTGTGTCACTAAGAAGTGTCATAACCTTTTTGAACCTGGTTCAAAATCACTGTACACCTTCCTTTGTCTGCTGGGAGGATGATGATGTTCTTGTATTTGCTGAGGGTGGTGAGAGTGTCTCTCTCTACTTTACTGATGTTAGAAGGTGGTAACTTGGATCAGTTAGTTATCTTGAATTTACTTGAGTCCAAAAGCTAATTAGTTGTAGATTAACATGTACGGATTATTTTCTGAGAGTTTCAGTTGGTAACAGACAACACACACGTAGATGAACACTTAGACACACACACAAGCAACAACATTATCATCTCATCCTTGGCTTTAGATGGCAAACAGAAAAAAAGTGTGTCTGCTTTCTTTATTCTGACCCACTGCCAGCACAGAACCCTGAGGACTGATCTGCAGGTGAGGTCCAGTAAACCATGGAGGGTAATCATGTCCTCCCAGGAGCTCATCTGATATCCTAACATTCACAATATTTTCTGAAGCCTTTGTTGCTTCTGTCCACTGAAATTCAGGCAATCTGCCTTTCCACAGAGGGTCGCTCACAGCAGGCCTGGCTGTTACGACAGTTTGTTGTTGTTTATAAGGTCATCCTCACCACAGGGGGCAGCATATTCATTCCAGCCTCACCACGCTTGTGTTTGTCTCTGGCAGTCTGTTTCACTGTGGGCTCCTGCCAGAAGGTCAGGGTGTTCTCATCTTGTCTTCTAAATGGGCCAGGGTAGTTAGTGAAATACAAACACTGACAGATGACACAGAATGTGTGACAACCAATCTGCACATGAAAAACATTTCAATAATTTCTAGATTTATTGACTGGCAATCATTGAGCACACCCTAAAGAGGCTGTGATTGTGACATCATTATTACACGTAGCCTGTTCATACCACTACACTCAGGCAGAAGGATTCGGTCCATTTGGACAAGAACATCCCACCGTAAGAACAGTTTCTTCCCCTCTGTCGCCGGACTCTTGAACATTTAGAATCACGTCACTTTATAACTCTGCCTTGGCCACTTTATCGCTTGATTTTAAATTGCACAACCCCAACTATATTGTTTTTCTGGTCACTTTGTCATTGGATCTAATCGCACTAGTCCTACTAAATTGTCTGCTCTGATTACTGTATTGAACTGGTGTACATATACTTTTTATGTATTTTATTATATTTTTATCCGTTATCCTTGTATTTTATTTATTTGTTATATGTTATATTTATTGCACCTTTACACCGCAGCAAATTCCTAGTCTGTAATAAAACTGATTCTGAAAAGCAACTGTGTAGTGAAGTGTGGTGTAGTTTGGTGTAGTATGGTGTAGAATGCTCTAGTTTGATGTAGTGTGGTCTAGTTTGGGGTGTCTGTGGTGTAGTGGTTGGAGCAGCCGGCTTGGGACCCAAAAGTCACAGGTTCGACTCCCCGCCGTGCCCACATGTCGTGGTGTCCTTGAGCAAGACACCCAACCCCCAACTGGTCCCCGGGCAGCTTACATAGCTGCCTGCTGCTCCACTTGGGTGTTTCTCATGTGTGATGGGTCAAATGCAGAACACAAATTTTGTCATTGTATGGAAACATGCATTGATGACCAATAAAGCACCTTAGTGTGGTGTTGTTTGGTGTAGTGTGTGGTACAGAGTGGTACAGAGTGGTGTAGAGTGCTCTAGTTTGGTATAGTGTGGTGCAATTTAGTGCAGTGTGATGTAGAGTGGTCTACTTTGGTGTAGTGTGGTGTAAAGTGGTCTAGTTTGGTGTAGAGTAGTGTAGTTTGGTGTAGTGTAATGCAGTGTGGTGCAGTTTGGTGTAGTGTGGTGTAGAGTGGTCTAGTGTAGTGTAGGTGTAGTTTGGTGAAGTGTAGTGTGTTGCAGTGCAGTTTGGTCCAGTTTAGGGCAGTTTGGTGTAGTGTGGTGTAGTTTGGTGTAGTTTGGTGTAGTGTGAGGCAGTTTAATGTGGTGTAGAGTGGTCTGGTTTGGTGCAGTTTAGTGTAGTGTGGTGTAGAGTGGTCTGGTTTGGTGTAGTGTGGTGCAGTTTTTGGGACAGCCTTAGCAGTAAGGTAGTGTTGGGAGAAGTGGGAGCAGCTAAGTGAAGCTCTGACAGTCCAAAGCAGCGCTGCGACCAGCGTAAGACAGCTCCTTTTGTTTCTGCTGCCAGCCCAGGAAAAACCCACTGACACCTCCCTCTGATCTGCCTCCTCCCCTCCCTCCACCCCACCACCTCCTTCCTCCCTGCTTGTGCCGATGCCTGGAGTCACTCTCCTGGTTGCCACAGTAACTAGCTCACCTCCCCCCCAGCCCCATCAGTGCACCTAACAGGAGATTCTGTCTCAGTCTGACAGAGACAAGGGAAATTAGAGGGGGCTTGCTTCAGAGAGACATGGCTGCTGTGTAATTGTCTTTGGTTTGTCTCCACACACTGATAGACTGCCGAGCAGACAAAGACAGGAAACAGCAAAAACATACCAGATAAAGAAAAAAATGCATTAAAAACAGAAAGGCAGCATGGAGGCACAATAGATCTGTCTACAACCATCCAGCCCCCAGCAGCTAGCTGGTTATCTGTCTCTCCATACTGGTTCAAAAACTCTAATTTCCAGGAATCTTTGATTACATTGATCACCTTCTGGTTTGAACATGTGTTAGTATAGACTGAGTATGATTGATTGAATGAATGAATGAATGAATGAATGAATGAATGAATGAATGAATGAATGAATGAATGAATGAATGTATTTGCAAACATTTTATAATAAACTGTGTAAACTCTCTCTGGGCTGTGACTCTTAAAAAGACAAAGCTGCAAGAAATAAGCTAAATATTTTGGAGCAGTCTGGTTGATTTCTAGATGTTTGCAGCCAAACGACATTTTAAACGGCTAAGTTTTAAAATCACAATGTGTTTTTGTGTGAATGGTTTGTGAAATGGTATCATTGAACATATTTTGTTCACTTCCACTCACATCCCTGCTTTCCACCATCTTTATGATTTCAAAAGCTGCTGTACATTTTTAAAATTAAGAAAAGCCAGTTTTAATTAAATGTCAGCAATGATTATTAGGTATTATCTGTGTGGTTTTTAGGGCAGGACATGATTTTTTGACAGAGAAGGTGTCAAAATACAGTTTTAGCTTTTCAGAGATGAGTATTTGACACATCTGCAAGAATTGCATATTTGTTGCAGAAAGTTTTGGAACATATTCAGAACTCAAGCAACAGGATGGTGCCTATCTAAGAGGAGATATAGGACCACATAGGATGTTTCCATGTGTTTTACAGTGAATACCTTTTGTCAACTAGTCACAGTCATTAAATATGTGCAAAATTCATGGGATTGAAATGTATTTGGATAATTTAACTGCTAAATTGTTTTGTTCTGAGACTGTTCTCTGGCTGCTCTCTCTATATATGTATATGTAAAAACTATGTGTCTTGTTACAATTCACTTCTCAGTTTGATATGTCTCTGACATAACTGGCTCAGTATATCTTTTACTGCATGATTCATGTACCTTATAATGTCATTGCATATATAAGCACTGTTCTGTATGAATGTAGACATATCTATAATCAATGTGAGAAAGCATCAGTAGCATTGCAGCTAAGCAGCTCTCTCCACCTGCTCCAACTGCTCTGACCCATCCCCCTCCTCGCACTGGGCCCCCCTCCCCCCCATTCTGTTTGGCCCTGCTGTTTCTGTGAGTGACAGTCAGGGGGTGGAGGGGGTGTGTGGGAGCATCTTAGACAAGCTGAGCACCTGAGCATCATGTCTGCCTCTCTCACTATAAATGTCCAACGCCCAGTTATGTCCCTGATCTTCCTCATTACTCAGAACACCTCAGCAGCATGACACTGAGATCAGAAAGGAGCAGGATGAAAACCTTTTCTGATGTTATTTGTTGGGTGTTTGTTCGTCCTCTGGGTGGTGGCATGTTAAATGCTCCCTCAGTGATTGTGGTCATTTACAGCCTCACAGTAATGCGGGTGCTCACGGTTAGTTCTCCACTCACCGGCTGCTGCTGTTGCTGCTCAGATTATGCTGAAGTTATAATTGGCTGGTCTAAATCAGGACCATTGCAGCTGATGAACGATAAAAATCAGTTCCGTCATCATTGATTATTGCTTCTCAGAGCTCCCATCAGAAATTAGGCCATCATTTCCTCAAGCTGCTTCATTTACATAAGCTAAAGAGGAACGGAGGCGCTCAGTCCAAACAGCCATGTTTCATTTAGAAGCTGTGACTGCTCAGCTGACATCTCCTATTTACACTTTCCTAATTATTTGTTTACATCAGTACTGGTTGTAAACACAAATATAAAACTGACTTGTACTTAAAATGTAATTAGGCTCTTTAATTCTTGTGTTTGTTTTAAACTGCACGTTAGCTTTGTTCCTATAAAACGTTTAAATCTTTCTAAGGAGAGAAAACTTTATAATAATTATGTTGAAGTATAAAGCACAGCTAATGTTTTATATTTTAAATACGCATTATATTTATGACTGAATTATTTACAAAATGATAGGAAGAACAATGATATAGATTATGATAATGTTGTTTTTGTGAAGAAACAAACAAACAAACAAAGATTGCTGGTTTTTGGGTTTAAGTTGAAATGAAATCTAAATTAATCACATTATGTAGGTTTTATTATGTGGGTCAAAACTCTCTGAACATGTTCTGTCATATTTATGATCAGGTAATCAATCTGTGATTCATCTATGTCCTCAGAGAAGAGCAGAACACCAGAAATGTGTAAATGTAGAGAAGGGATCGGCTGGCCGATTTATCGGTGCAGATTTCCTCAATTTTGGGAGATCGGAGATCGGCCGATCCTCGGATAAGATCGGTGGAGAAGATCGACTTTTCTACCTCTACAAAAGTCTGAAAATCAGCCACTATCCTCTTTTGCGCTGCTGTGAGCACTACCTAATATCCAGTTAAAACAAGTTTGTACTCTTTTAAGGGTATTGTTCAACATATTTCAGTAAAATAACATTTGAACATTGAAGTTGTATTGTGGTTTTATAATATCAGCTATTTAAAAAAATCAGTATCAGCCAAAATTGGAATCGGCAGGTCAGACTTTTTAAAGATCGGAGATTGGCAAGAAAACTGGAATCGGTGCACTCCTATAATAAAAAATTGTACTGCATTTAAAATTAAAAAACAGCCAACATTTTTATATAATGATGTGCTTCTTCATTATGTTTCAGTTTGATTTAATTCAGTTTAGTTTCATTAAAAAGCACCAATTCACAACAAATGTCTCAGAGACGTCAAAGTTATACATTTATTTCAGATTCAAAAATATCTGTATTTTACAGTCCATCAGAATAAATGTAAGTTACTGTAATAAACGTTCAGACCATCAGAACTTGTTGAACTTTTACTTTGTTTCAATCATCCATCATCAGTGACAGCAAAGAGAAACAAGTTCCTTCAATGGAACCAGAACCTGTCTCCACCTTGACCGACTGGAGTCAGAGGGACAGAGTGAGACACAGAAGGACTGGTACAGGTGTAATTTGAAATTCAGTTCAGTTTAGTTTATTTATTCAGCGCCAAGTCACAACAGATGTAATCTCAGGGCACTGTACACAAAAAAATATTAATCTAAAGAAGCAGCAGATTGTGTTGAACCTCTTCATCACAGTCTCCGTCCTGAGCAACACATTGTTGACAATGGAGAGGAAAAACTCCCCTTTAACAGGAAGAAACCTCCAGCAGAACCAGAACCAGGCTCAGGACAGGAGGACATCTGCCTCGACCGGCTGAGTTTGAGGAACAGAAAGAGACACAGACAAACAGGACTGGTCCAGGTGTGTTTTCCTCTGGAAGACAGACAAAGAAAACATATTATTGATGGAAGTAATTATAAAAAACATGTAGGAGAGAGACTACAGGCAACAGCAGAGTGAGGAAATGTGGTCAGTTTGTCCTCCAGCAGTCTATTGTCTAACAGTACTTGTGTCCATACTTGTCCTGTATTCATGGAGTTCCTCAGGGTTCAGTGCTTTAAACAATTCTCTTTACTTTATATACTTTATGCTTCCATTAGGTAAAGTTATTAAACAGCATGGGATAAATTTCCATTGTTATGCTGATGATACTCAGTATCAAAACTTTTTATTAAAAACAAATTTGTTTTTCAGTATGAGAAAAACACAAATTATGCAACATTTTCCAAAACAAGATGCAAAGTGGAATATTTGGCTTGAGGCTATTACAGCCTAGACTAGGTCTAAACTCAGGAAACCTAAGTCCAACTATAGGGTTGGATTTATCAAAAAAGAAGGTCTTCAGTCTAATCTTAACCCTCCTATCTTCCTTAAATATAATAACAAGTTTGGTCCTTTGACCCCAGTGATATTTACCTCGTAAAAATGATTTACGGAATATTGTTGACTACATTTTTGTGACAGGCACTTTG
>JAUBOC010000030.1:9689012-9699051 GCA_032275365.1 Anablepsoides cearensis | reverse complement strand
TTACTGACAGTCTTTGTTACGTTAGTCTCAGCCTCCTGGTGGTGTAGTGTGTTACTGACAGTCTTTGTTATGTTAGTTTCAGCTTCCTGGGGGTCATTTACTGGGTCCCTTGTTTTGATTACCGTTCTTGTTATGTTTTTGACCCTACATGGTGAGATCTTGCTTGGAGCCCCTAAATGAGGTAGATTATCAGTGGTCTTGTAGGTCTTCCATTTTCAATTATTGCTCCCACAGTTGATTTCTTCACACAAAGCTGCTTACCTATTGCAGATTCAGTTATCCCAGCCTGGTGTAGGTCCACAGTTTAGTTTATGGTGTTCTTATAAAGCTCTTTGGTCTTCACAATAGTGGAGTTTAGTGTGTGACTGTTTGAGGTTGTGAACAGGTGTCTTTTGTACTTATAAGTTTAAACAGGTGCATTACTACAGGTAATGAGTGAAGGACAGAGGAGCCTCTTAAAGAACAGTTTACAGTCATGTGAGAGCCAAAAATCTTGCTTGTTTGTCATTGACCAAATACTTATTTTCCACCATAATTTGCAAATATTTTTTTTAAATCAGACAATGTGATTTTCTAGATATGTTTTCTCATTTTGTCTCTCATAGTTGAGGTCTAACTATGATGTCAGTTACAGGCCTCTCTCATCTTTTTAAGAGGGAGAACTTGAACAATTGGTGGCTGACTAAATACTGTTTTCCTCACTGTATATTGTGTTGTTGAAGCTGCTTAGCTGTGGTGGCCAACCTTAGAGCAGGTATCATCAATTACGGTCCTTGAGGTCCACAGCCCTGCATGTTTTACTTTTTTCCCTTTTCTAACACACCTGATTCAGTCAGTGAATTACCTCTTCCAAGTTCTCCAGAAGCCTGATAATCATCTATTCATTCAAATCAGGTGTGTTGGAGCAGAGAAACAAGTAAAACATGCTGGGCTGCGGACCTCGAAGTTACTCTGTTGTAAATCTATATCCAATATTTAGTTTAATTTAAATCTGACCATGAAATACTATTTCTTTAACAGTCACTTTTTGTCCCATAATGTAAACAACAATACAACAAACTTCATTTATTTCATGTGTAAACATCCATCCTGTTTCAGGAATCAAGCGCCTCCTGGTTGGACAGCATCATCAGCCATATCGCTGACATCATCCTGCTGGAGGACACACCCTCCATCCAGATGGAGGTGGCGGTCCTCGTCAAAGAGTTCCCAGATATTAGGTGAGCACAGATGAGTTGCACGCGCGCACACACACACACACATGCACCATGGTTGTTCTGTATGGTGTGTGGCTATAAACAACAACTTCACACCAGCAATGTTCTGTTTTCTGTCACAACGGATGGAAACAAAGAGCAGCAACATTCCTGAATTCCTTTATCTATTTTTGGAGAAGAGTAAGAGACAGGGGGACCCAGGTGACAGTTAGCTGTCTGTAACCACACATGATTCAGAACCGTCCCAGGAGCAGACAGGAAGCTGCTGCCGAGTACTTCCTGTTCCTGCCACACACCAGGCGACTGACTGGTGCCACAAGTGGAATTTTGAAAAACGGGGAGGAGTGGAAAAGTCCAAAAGATGATGCTCTTTATCAGAGACCCACGGGATCAAAGACATGTCCTCCTAAACATGCCTGGTCCTTTTACGGCCTGTGGGAGTTGAGTACTCTAACTGGACCACCTTGTGAGGGTCTTTTACACATCCCGTTAGTCAGAAAACCTTTTCATTGAACAGTCCAAGTCTGACGAGGATTAGAACAGAGACATCAATAAAAAGCTGAGGAACAGGGTCAGTTTGGTCAGTTCTCGTCAGACCACATGAGCTTCTTCCATTGCTCCAGAGTCTAATCTTCATGCTCCCTGGCAAACTGAAGGCTTTTGTTCTGGTTAGCCTCACTGTTTAGTGGTTTTCTTAAGGCTACACAGCTGTTCAGTCCCAGTCCCTTGAGTTCCATTCACATTGTGTGTGGAAATGCTTTTACTTTCACAATTGAACATAGCCTGGCGTTCTACTGTGGTGAAATCAAATAGAAGAAAAACATTTCTTCCTTGAAGACAATGGGTCCCCACTATTTTTCCAGTTTTTAATAGTGTGTTAGACAGTTCTTAACCCAATTTTAGTCATTTCAAATGTAGTTGTTCCTCCTTAGATGTTGTCTCTGGTTGATGCCAATGATTTGACCCTTCTCACACAGACTGACATATTTTGCATAACCATAGGATGTGTCTTTCAACATGGTTGTTTGAAAAATGAGAAGCAAATCATTGCACCAGTTGGGGTTTAAAAACTCTATAGCTAAAAGATAAATCACCCATGTAGTAATTATCCAATAGGAGTCTCAGACAGATTAGTTAAATCCAGGTGGAGACTTTATTTTTGGTCAGGCAGTGTAGATTCTCATGTTATTCTGTCCGAGCCTATTCAGAGAAATTTGGTCCTATACAACCAGCTAAAGCATTTATACAGCAGTCGGTTTGACCACTACCAGAATGAGTAAAGAGCAGGTGCTTATGTTTGTGTAAGGAAGCAGCAGAACATTTTTACAAGGCCAACTGATATTTAGTCAAGGTCACAGACTTTATTCAGAGCCAGGCTTTTGATCAAACAGATCAACTCTTTTCCTTCCCAGAAACAAATCACATCAGTCAGTAAGGTGTTACTCAACGTTAGAACAGGTCCTGACAGCATGAACAGGACCAGTTCCTCTAAACGCTGGTCTTTAGTCACTTCCTTCTCATGTCCTTCTGCCCCGCAGGAAGAAGCACGTCTCCACCCTGCTCAACGTGCGAGGGATGATGCGGCAGGCGGAGCGGCAGGAGATCCTTAACGTTGTCAAAGACTTTGAACGCAACGGTGCCCATTTGGTCCAGAACCATGCCTTTTTTTCTGACATTCCCATCACCTCAGAAATGCACTGCATCAGGCTGGGCTTCCTGCGCCTCGCCATGAGCGTCTCCAACTGGTTCTCAGAGCACCGGCCGAGACGAAAGCACCAGGCTAGTGGCCGGAATGCAATGTGTCAACTACCTGGGAGTGTGGAAGACATGAGCAAAGTCCACAGAGAAGAATAGGACACTAATGAGATGTAGACGCACCTTCCTGTCAGTTTAACTTCACCTGAGGTACTGCTAAAAGTGTTCTCTTTTTTCAGTCATACATTTTTTCAAACAAATCTGAAGCAGACTGCACATTTTATCATCACTCTGATTTCATTCTTTTCAAATTAATCTACACATATAGAGGCGTATTCAAACAGTATAAAATATTATCAGTATGTTACTAGTTCAGTCCTTTTTACTTCTCTACAACTTTGTGGAACAGATATATGATGACGCACTGACTGACAGCATACACTGACCAGCCACTTTATTATGTCCACCTGTTTAATTACTACAAACAGCTAATCAGCCGATTAGTTGACGTGCTGAAGACGAGTTGTTGGAAGTTCAAAACCAGAACCAGAACGAAAAAGGATTTGAGTGACTCTGAATGTAACCAGATTATTGGTGAGGATCTTTTACTAAACCATCTCTAAGGTTTACAGAGAATGATCCAAAAAGAGAAAATGTTTAGTGAGAGGGTTTCTGATGATCAACCAGGCTTGTTGATGTCAGAGGAGAGCAGGCAGAGCAGTTTGGAGCTGACAGAGAGGGAACAGCAGATCTCTTGTTCCAAACAAAGGTCTTCAGAACCACGACAGGTCCATCTGCTTCAAGGTTAGAGGCTGAGAACAGGAAACTGAAGCTACAGCTCACACAGACTCACCAACTCTGACAAAGAGAGACTGAAAAACCTTTTCTGCTCTGATGAGTGTTTGTGAAACTCCCTGCAGACCAGCAGGTTCTGAACAGTGAGTGGATATTAATCTAATCATATATCTTGTACATACTAATCAAAAGGTATGTTTAAATATCCATAACTCCACAACTGGCTTATCATCCCCTGATCTCAGCAACATGTGGACTCTGAAACTGGGACCAGATCTGCATTATACTGGATCAGGTGTGCCACAAAGCCTGGTTGTATTTCCTGTTTTTTACTGGATTGTTCTTGTAGTTAATGGATGAATACATGAATTAAAGTGTATCTTGCTTTATTCCTCACTTTGCTTGGCAGCACAGAAGTGAAAGTGAGGACTCTGAAAGGTGTTGCTCTCACTGTGAATGAAATGGATCCATTGTTGGAAAGTTAATAAAAGCCCACTGAGTGGGTAGGCTGAAGGATTCAAGTGTTCTGTGTGCTAAATCTTTTTATTAGAATTACTTTGATTGGATTTCTTCTGTAGAATCTGCTCTAACACACTGTGACGTGAACCTAAGAAAGTTCTCAGCTCGGCTCACACCTCCGTTGAACAGTACAAAAGTGAAAAGTAGACAACAGTAGATTCTATACAGCTCCTAAACACAAACACTTTGGCTGTGTCTCAATTCATGGCTGCAGTCGATGTAGACTCTGGTTGATGTTGTCCACAGTCTACTTGGGCCGTAGGTCGCTCATGTCAGCTGCATAATTGTCTGTGAAATGAGACGGTCTTGTTTACAGAAGACGTATGTTTGTGTGACCACAATCTGCCTTCTTACAATGGTGATATGTTCTATATCACATTGCTTCTGTTGTTTTTTCAAAGTATAACTTCATAAAATTCAATTTTATTAGAAAAATATTACAAGTAAATAAATTAAAGGCATTAATAATTTGGGTCTCATCAGAACTTGTAACTGCATTTTATTTAGCATCTCATAGCAACAAAGCTTTCTTCGGCTGGCCGTGTAGGATACTCAGATATAGTTGATGTTTTCAGGGTCTTGGCGGCTGCATTTGTTGGCGCCTACACACTGGGACAGCCTGCCGCGCTGGGCAGTGACGTAAGCGGCCAACAAATGCGCCCGACGTCGGCTACAACCCATGAAATATGACACAGCCTTTGTCTTTGTTGTTTATCTGAAGGACATGAAACTTTTTTTAGTAAACAGATTTTGAGGAGAAAGGGTGTGCCACAACAAAGAGGGTTGTCGACCTGCAGGCCGACAGCAGAATGGTTTGTGATAAACAAAGATTTCCTGTTGTCCACTGAGGTGCCAACGGATGCTTTTATTGGAGCCAAGTTTACATTCTACACCAGGAGGAAGCTGCAGAGCTGTTTCATGTCGGAGCTGCTCGTGTGCTGTTCAAAACAAAGCTGACCTCCCTTCACATGGCTCCCTCTGCACCCTGACCTGCTGAAGCCACAGCTCTGTGTGTGAGGAGGAACGACAGGCAGGCCGGTGGAAACACAGCATGCCGTCAGGTCACAGGTACAGCACTTCAGCTCAGGAATATTTCCTTGTTTTAATCCAATGTTTGGATAAAATCAGTATGAACTACATCTGTTGACATTCCTGAACGATAAAATCCTTTCATGGGATTTTTTTCCTGACTTGTGTCACTAGCTGCATTTCCATTGCAAATGTCCGCAAAACTTTTGTCGAAAAATCACAGTTTCGCAATTGCGGTGTTTTCATTAAGTAAGAAATGCTGTTAAAGTCACACGTGAATATGCTTGTTCTCGCGATCAGTCATTGCAAAGATGGCAGCAGTGGATGTAAACAATCATGCATATAGCTACCACAACACAAGCGCTCATCATGAGCCATCGGAGGAGATGTCGGCGTCTTATCGAGGCTTTCGAGCGACCAGCTCCTTATACTTGGGAGCAGATATGTGTGTGGCGTTTTTGAGAGATTGTAGTCAGTGAGTTTACTACTTTCTTTTACAACTTCTGCGAATTTACTACTATTTCTACTTCCCGTTGTCATCTTTTTGACCAGTAGAAACAGACGGTTTTTGATCACGTGACTCCCGTGATGCAAAAAAAGTGTTTCCATTACAGTTTTGCGAAAAACACTAATTTCGATACGTCTGAAAAACCACCTCATTCTAGCGTAAAACCATTTTGTCGAAAAACGTAAGCTTTTTCGAAATTGACGTGTTTCCATCGGGCAAATTTTTTTTTCGAAATTCTAATTTGTGCATTTTCATGGTCAATGGAAACACAGCTACTGTTTCAGCAGCATGTTGTAACTATCAGTGTTTGGTTAAAAGAACCTAAAAGCCCTGTCACACTATGACATTTTAGACAACTTATGAAATGTTTGGAGACATCTACGTTGAAGATGGAATTTAAAAAATCACCTGGAAGCCTGTTTTAGGTGTGTACAAACTGTAATGCTAATAAATGAATCAAATATTCTTTTTTCAGATATTCACACAAGCATACAACACTGATGGCTTCAGATACACACACCCCTAAACTCACTTACTCCTCTGGCTAATAAATGTGCTCTATGCAGAGGTTTTTATAAACACCATGGTGTGTCACATTTTGTTGGTCTCCTCATCTTTCCTTGTGTGGTTTTTAGTTTTTCTTTTAAGGGTAGCGCCTCCTCATGATGTCTTCATGAAGATGATCCTTGTTACAGGGGTCTGTGGCTGAATAACCCAGGGCACCTGTTCTCCTCATCTTATCCTAAATATCTAACCTTATCTATTAGTAATTTAGTGGAAATTCAGTTATCAGAAGTTGTCTAAAACGTTGTAGTGTGACGTGGCCTTTAAGAAGTTGTTTGTGTTTTTTGGTTTTGTACTGATCAACATGTGTGTGATCTCTCTGACCTTTGACTGCTCAGTGCACTTGATTTTATTTTTATGTGTTCCAAGAATTTGTGGGACAGAGAGGAAGTACAATAAGTAAAGTTGGCATAAGTTGAATGTTAAGTTTGGCAGTGTGACCTGTGAGTCATGAGTCTATCTGCAAACATTATCAGACATCCTCTCTTATAGCAGGCTTCTGGCGGATGCTGGAGAGCAATTTTCCAAGCATCCCAGGCGGGGATTAACCATTCCTGACTGAGGTGGACAGATTGGCCAAACTCTTGGAGGTTTCCCTCAGTCAAGCTGCTAAAGGTAAAACGGTGCACAGGATCACAATGCACTCCCTGGGAAGCACTCCCCTGCTTCCTCTCATTAACACGGCGCTGCAATGGAAAATCCATCAGGCTGGATTCACTGTTTGTTTTCGGAAGCAAGCCGTGCCCTGCTTTGTTCACACTGTCATGCACTTTTCATGCCTCCACTCTTCTTGTTTGTTTTTCATACAGTGTTCAGTATATTATTAAGTACTTAAAAGGTTGTGTTGTGGCTAAAAGGGCCACTTGTCTCGAACCTGACCACAGTTTAATAGCTTGTTTAGTCTACGGCTCTGATTTCCAACTTGATGGACTCTTATGTCTTATAGAAAAGCCTTTTTACCGCAGTTTGCATTAAAAAGTGAACCTAAGTACAAAACTAAGTTAAACTTAGCAACAACGAGAACAAAAGTCTCCCACTTTAATAAAAAAGAAAACTGTAGTGGTTGAAATGAATGGATTTGTCTGCCTCATCAACACATTGATGTAAGTCTAATGAAGCCTCTACAGAAGACGTGGGTCGTCCAGTTCAGGCAGGTTTGGTAATTAGATCATGTTTTGAGCAGCATAGAGCTGCACTGCTTAGAGAACTTGTGTGCAAGTTGGTCTGTACTCACTCTGGAGTAGTGGGTTTTCTGGTTTCTCACCCACAGATCAAAAACATGCATTTGACAGTACGGACGTTTGGAAGTGTATATGACCCCCACACATATGTGAAGCACCAACGCAGCAGAACTCAGAAGTCTGTTTCCCTAAGAAACTTCATGCTGCTAGATGCATCCCAAAATGTTATTGTTTTGGGTGGAGGTCTGTGGTGAGGGGGTGTCATTTGTGGGCCTGGTTGATAGCCCTTCATCAGAGCTAAACAAACAAATCTGAAGCTCCTATTTTAAATAGTTTTTGAGTTATATGCATGTTTGCATGTCCAAAACCTCCTTTTTAGATTGAGTCCCCTCCTCAAATATGGAGTCTATTATACATCCGCTGGCTGGAGCAGTGTAGGTCGAACACATCTACAGTCCTGCCAAATTTCACATTGATCTGTGCAGCTGTTTCCGTACTGACCAAAAATCCTTTAAAAAAAAAGATATGATTATTGTTTGACAGCTTTTCTCAATTCTGTTCAGATTTGACTAATTGTGATTTGATTATGGGATTTTAAGAGCAGATAATTATCTTTGTTAGACCACTGCTCTTTCTCTGATATTCAATCAAAGCTGACCAAACTGATTAAAGCCTTTATGAAAGCTTTAAAGTGATTTATCAACCCTGATGAGACTAGACTCTGGATTTATTTACAATCATTTCAGTGTACAAGTCTGTAGTTTTGTTACAAATAGTTTCCTTTTCTTTTTATTTAAAGCAAACAACACTCCCCAGCACAGCATCCCCCCTGGTTCTGCAGGAGGTTCTTTCCTGTTAAAAAAGAGTTTTTTCTTTCTACTGTCGCCTGTGTGCTGCTCAGGATGGGAGGTTACAACAAAGTGATTTGATGCAATCTGTTGACTTCCTTCCTTAGATAACTTTACTAACTGGCATTTTATAATGCATGTGAATGTTTTTGTACAGTGAGTCCCTGAGATAATATTTGTTGTGAATTGGCACTATATAAATAAACTGAACCGAATAATGTACAGAACTATTTGAGACCAGAACCTCTTCCTCTTGTGAGGTCTGGGTGGTGAACTTAGACCCAGAGTGCGACTCGGAGACAACAAAGTAAACTTCAAAATACTTTAATAAGAAAACAAAAAGCTGCAGAAAAACGTAGAGACATATAGGAGAAAGAATCATCAGGAGTAAAAATGAAGTGTAATGATCTGCTGGTGTGAGAGGAGACTGATGAGGAGTGACACCAGGTGTGAGCCGGGATGACTGATGAACACACAGCAGCTGAAACACATCTGACAACCAGCAGCAGCTCCTGAGCAGCTTCAGTACTAGTGTGGTGAATATTCATTTCCTGAATCAATATCTACACTAATGTTACATTTTCACATTGTCTGCAAAAAAGAAACTCATTTCTTATATAATCAGTTAATTGTGCACAAAGTCATCTTTTCTTTTCCTCCTTGCAGCTCATGTTTAATAAAAAGAGTCTGGTCTAATAATAAATCAGAAAAACAACTCCTGCTCCTGCACAGTTCATGTATGGTTCATCCATTGTTTTTTGTTTTTTTTACTTATTTGGTTTCAAAATAAAAAATCCCAAAAAGAATACAATTGTGTTGTTGATTTTTTAGTTTTCTGTTTTGTAAAATGTAAAATCAAACTAATAAAATATCCAGTGTTTGATTTTTTGTTTTGCTTGGCTAAATACTACTACTAATAATAATAATAATAATAATAATAATAATAATAAGAAGAAGAAGAAGAAGAAGAAGAAGAAGAAGAAGAAGAAGAAGAAGAAGAAGAAGAAGAAATGGTTGCTTTAATTTGTAGTGGTACTGGAAATAATGAAAGTTGTCAAAGAATAAGAGTTTATATTGGCTGCTTATAAACATAAACCATCCTTAAAGTGTCTGTAACATATTTTTTTAATAAATATGAAGGCATTTTTTGAAAGATAACATTAATAACATATTGCAACAATAATATCCCACTGCTGAGAAGAACAGTTGTTAAGACTTTTGCCTGGTAAGTAACAGGAAGTGATGTCAAAGGGGAACATCTGCATATAATTACCAAATAACCTAAAATGCGTGCAACAAAACTCCAACAAGTTTAAAAACAAAGTAAATAAAATTGTGACAATGGCAAACAAAATAGTGAGAAAGCCTTTAAATATGTGATCCACCTGTATACTGACAGAACACAGAGGAAAGCTAAGATAATTATTGCAGATAGTTTATACTCTTTTTTTAGTCAGTTGAGCCTCTGAAGTCTGGGAAACACTTTAGAGTTCCTCTGACAAAAAGTTTTTTTTTTTTTTTTTTAATATTTAGTACTAAACGCCATCACTATGCACAATCAAACCAAGTGATAACATGTACATCTGACTGAACTGTAGCATCATGGGGATATTTAGATAGATAGATAGATAGATAGATAGATAGATAGATAGATAGATAGATAGATAGATAGATAGATAGATA
>JAUBOC010000030.1:9642198-9656380 GCA_032275365.1 Anablepsoides cearensis | reverse complement strand
TATGCCCAACCCTAGTATTGAGTATATTTACTATATATTGCATTAATTTACTCTGCATTTTGCCAGACTATGGTAATGCTGGGGTCGTGATGATGGGGCCCTTGAATATTGTTGCCCGGGGTACAGCGAAGTGTTAATCCGGCCCTGATCCCAAGGAATGTGATGTCTGAAGCTTCTTCAATAATTTAATTATTTCTGTGTATTTGAAAGGTGCTGTCAACTGGCCTTGTTCTGACTGAGAAACAAATGGAGACTGTTTTCATTGTATTCAGAGTGAGTCCTCAGGCCACTAAGGCCAGTGTCAACTGCTGCTCAGATCTCTTTATCAGAGTCTCCCTGGGCCTGAAGGCAGACCAACATCATGTTTTTTTACTGACACAACCTAGAAGATATTTGAAATGGAACATTAAAGTTTTAAATGAGCAGAGTTATTGGAACAGATGGACTTCAAATAGTAGATGAACCTAAAATAAACCTAATATATATTTTCAAACATCATTGATCTTGTGATCCACTGATATCAAACTTTAACTTTCTTCCTTTGTGACGTGTTTCCCGCCTCTTTCAAGGGTTTAGGAGGTTTGGCTCTAAAGGTTTAATGCTGGAGATAGACTACAAGGTCTACAACCTTCTTGCCTTAGTTTCATTGTTTTTTTTTCAGTGTGTTTTTCTTCTTTAAGTTGGCAGACTAAATGTGTCTGTAGATTATAGAATGTTATCTTTGATAAACGTCTATATAATGTTCTAGGCTCAGCTCTGGAGTTTTGGTAGATTCCGGTCTGGCCTTGCTGTTCTGTTCATCTTCTAGCATAGCCTCTGTGCTGTTGTTGAGGATGTTTTCTGTGAATGAAAGAAAGTGATTCCTTCACTCCTGCTCTCTGATCATTGTTGCTAACAGTTAGGTTGCCTTTCAAAAGTCAATCAACTGCTGGTGTTTCCTCAGTCTTACTGTTGGACATCTGTCACTGAGTCCACCAGTAACTTCTTCTCCTGGACAGTTCAGATGGTTGGACCGGCTATGGCCAGTGTATGAGACATCTCTCTGGTTTTCATGTTACCAGAAGGGAGGTGTACACAGCCAAAACCCACATCTGAAAGTGAGAGGACACTTCACTATTTAACTTATTTATTGTTTATTCGATGTAATACGACACACCTGGGCAACATAAAGAACACCTGTCAGTCACATGTTCCAGTACTTCAGTGTGCTCCAGATGTAAACACCAGGAAATAAAACCTGCTCTCATGTCTCATATTAACCTTTAAATGTCAAACTAAATGCTCCGGTACTTGTAGTGGGACGTGTACGTGCACATTACATGTTGTGTCAACCAAACTTCACTGGAGTTTCATAACACAGTTTTGGCTCAGTAGTGATGCTGGCTAAAACAGTTAAAACTAGATATTTTGCTAACATTACTACTGTAGAACAAAAAGCTATAACATTTGACAACGTCTACTTGCACATTGCTCTGTTTTGCTGTTTTTCTTCTTTTTTTAACCCTTCACCGTATGCCGTTCCTTTTCTACCTACTTTTGCCAGAACCTTGAGAGAGTCCAGGTAAAGGTCGAGGAGTACAGTGTACAGAAACAACCTATGAGGTGTGACTGGGGTAGCCAGTATGAAATGGGCTTCTGCTCGTTATCCCGGCATCCCAGTCTGCCCTACTACCAGTCCAGCCCTGGTTTTGTGCAACAAAATGAGCATTGAGTGAAAATGTAAAGAAATAGCCTTCAGGACAGCGGTAATGTCTGCATGCTGGACTGATTGTGATTTGTTTCCCTGTAAGATGCTCAGTGTTCTTCTCATCATTTGCTTGTTTGTTGTTGGAGCTCATTTGTTTTCTTTCTGTAGAGCATCAGTTTCTGAATATCATCTCATCTGGAAGCAGAGAATCAGTTTTTTTGTGTTCTAAAGGATTTACCTTTTCTTCGGTCTGCCCCGCAGGGTCACAAATGAATCTGAGGGAATCAGGAGATTTGCGGTCACAAGGTAAGTGGCTGTGTTTCACATGCTTCCAGAGACCATTAATGCCAGCTGTAGCTCAACTCCTCCTTCTTTCCTAGTTGCCATCTACCTGGGTATCAAAAAGCGTCCGAGCCCGGGGCCGTCGGACGTGGCTGGAATCTGAGAGGATGTGGGCGGCGAGACCCTGTGGAGGTGGTACTGGCTTTGCGGGAGGCGGCGCTCGGATGTGGCTGCCAGGTCCACCATTCCGGCCCCTTTCTGCTCTCCTGCACTTATGGCACTGCAGGGGGCCGTGTGGCTTTTGAAGCAGAGGTGTGCCACCTTTCCACGGGCACACCAGAGACTTCTAATGGGGTGCGCTACACGCGACTCTGGGGGGCGCCACTGGCATTTCGGGACATTGCCACTCAAATCTCGAAGGACCTTGAACTTTGAAGGGGTGGGGGTAGGGGTGGGGGGGTTGTGTTCCAGTGTGTGTTTTTTGTGTGTTTTTGTGTGTGTGCAAAGGGAATTAGAAAAGGGGATGGGGACAACAAACAGGGCAAGGGGCTGGACCCTTTCAACACGAACCCTCCCCCCCAAAAATAAAAACACACAATCACACATCTGTCCCGTAAAGTAACGCAAACAGAAGCGCCCCCCTGTCCACCCAGCTTAGCCAGCTTCTGCAGCCCTGGATCTGGATCAGATGGAACCAAGCTGAATATTTTTCTTACTGCTCCGAGCCATAATGACTCTTTATTTAGTTTCACACTGTTCTTTCTTTTCATCTTTATCACTCCAGAAAAACATCCCTCATCAGGCAGACTGATCGCTGATCCCCCAGCAACATTCATTCCTCATTCTTTTTCCCTCCCAGAGATTATCTGCTGACCTTTGAACTTTGGGGGACAGTAATGTGCACATATGTGGAAACGATCCAGTTCAGTGATCCGCCGAGCGTCAGCAGAGTGCTCATTGCTTTCATTCCTGTTACACACTGTGGTGACGCCTGCTTTGGATTAAGGTCAGTGGGAGTGGATGTTTTTGTAAGCAGCCAATCAGAGAGCAGAGTGGAGTAACAACAACCAATCAGAGAGCAGCGTGGAGTAACAACAACCAATCAGAGAGCAGCGTGGAGTAACAACAACCAATCAGAGAGCAGCGTGGAGTAAAAACAACCAATCAGAGAGCAGAGTGGAGTAAAAACAACCAATCAGAAAGCAGTGTGGCATTAAAAAAAGACAATGTGGTAGAATAAACAGGCATGTAGGGGTAAATTCAGACCCCAAAGAGCCAGTAAAATCTTAAACTTAATGAACTGATTGCTTTGAGAGCTTCTCATTCACATTCCTCTGCCCTGACCACAAATGGAAACATTTTCCGAACACAAAAAAATGTGTTTTTCTATAATTTTGCAGCTGGGTTGCTGTTATCTTTAGTCTACAAAGTGCTCATAATAATAATCACTCACTTCTCTTACATTTATTGACCATCATAGTCTTATCAGTCAGTTATATCAGTCTGACAGGTTTACTAAAAAACTCGTTCAACTTTTCTATAACTTTACTGCGATGCTGTTTTATCATCTCTCACCCAGTTAAATTTACTGAAACAAACTAATTGTACTGGATACTGCACTTAGATAAACAGCTAGTTATAAATTGTTATTGGGAAGTGAAGAATAGAAAAACTACAGAAAATATATTTTGACTTAATGAAATGTTCTCAGTCCTCTGCAGTGGAACAGCACACTTGTCTGGTTTCCTCTGGGAATATATTGGTTTTCCTCCTGGGGGCTGCAGATTATTCCCACAGTCCAAAAAACTCTGTAGGTTGAATTATTTAGTGATTTTATTCATCCTGAGCTGAGGTGTTTTTTTTCCACTGAATAGGTTCCAGTTCTAGACCAGGTTCTTAAATGGTTCTATTTAAGAACTTGATTGTTTTTTCACAGCCACAGAGCTAACTCAACTCAGAGCTACATCATTACATCACATTAAACATACGTATCTTCCAATAAATGACAGTAGGAAACTTTACCTCAACAGATCACAGAGTTTGGGTGTTAATATCACTCATGTTTGAACAATGCAGTAAAGTTTTCTTTCTGTTACCTGTAAATAGAATTAAACACCTGTGCAGCTGACACACAGAGGAGGAGCATAAAACCCATTTGAAATGTCTGACAGGCAGTTTTATTCTCATTGAGAAGAAAACAGTGATGGATCAGCTTATTAAATTACTGCGAGTCAGGTTTGATGACTCCTCAGGTGGAGGTGTAACAATGATCATAAACAGCTGTTTAAAGTTGAAACTGACAGCTGGGGTGCTGCTGCGTCCATATGATGCTCAGTTAATGATGAAGTATGAAGGAAAGGAGCACAGAAACAAACCTGTGGTTTGATAAATCTGAATATTTTTGTGTGTACACACTTTGTGCACTACCTTTCAGCATGAAAGCTGCACTCTTTGATACACGAGGCCTCAGGTTTATTTACAAACACTGTTTGAAACAACAGTTGCTGTTTGTGGATTCTCATTTCTGATCTTCAGTCGTATTTGTAAATGCTGCTGCAGACAGGAGGTACACACAACGCTTCAGCAGAATCCCTAAACACCAGCTGGTGAGATTAAAAGAGCTGAAAATGTTTTTTCTTCAAAGAGTGTTTATGAATTCAGCTGAAAACAGTGATTTCAGAGGCAGTTTTCTGCAGTGCTCCGACCTGCTGCTAATTTAGAAAACAAACACTGCAGGTAGATCAAAAACAGCAAGATCTTATTCCTCTGCTAATACAACTTCTTACTCAAGTTGAAACTGAGTCCAAAATTCTGCCAGGTAAATCTAACTGTGTATTTTGACACTCACATCAGTTGGATTGGTTGTTGGTCTTTGAACCCACCTTCTGATGCTGTTAAGTGTTTTTTGTTGTTGCCCAGCAAGATGTTACACAGAATACACAGAAGCTGCACCGATCCGTCTGTCAATATCACACTCCATTCTTCCCTCACTCATGAACAAAACCCTGAGATACTTGGACTCCTTCACTTGAGGCCGAACTTCACCTAAAACCCAGAGAGAGCAATCCTCCCTTCACAGTGGGAAGACTGAGGACTATAGACTCAGACTTGGAGGTGCTGATCCTCATCCCAGCTGCTTCACACTCAGCTGTGAACCGCTCCAGTGAGAGCTGAAGATCACAATGACGCCAACAGAACCACATCATCTGCAAACAGCAGCGATAGAATCCTGAGACCACGGAACCAGACTCCCTCCTCCCTCTGGCTGCACCGAGAAATTCTGCCAATGTAAGTTATGAACAGAATCTGTGACAACGGGCAGCCCTGGAGTCCAACTCCAACTTTGAAGGGGTCCGACTTTCTACTGGCAATGAGAACCAAACTCTTGCACCTCTTATAGAGAGACTGAATGGCATGTAACAACGGACCCCTAATCCCACACTCATGTAGCACCCCCTACAGTGTACCTCGAGGAACATGGTCGAACGCCTTCTCCAAATCAACAAAACACGTGTAGACTGGCAAACTCAGCAAACTCCCATGACCCCTCGATGACCCTAGTGAGGGTAAAGAGTTGGTCCAGTGTTCCACGGCCAGGACGGAACCCACATTGTTCCTTCAGAATCTGAGGTTCGTCTATCGATCTGACTTTCTTCTCCAGTACCCCTGAAAAGACCTTACTGGGGAGGCTAAGGAGAGGGATGGCCCTGTAATTGGAGCACACCCTCTGGTCCCCCTTTTTAAAGAGAGAAACCACCAATCCAGTGGCACTGCCCCCGATGTCCATGCGACGTTGCAAAGGCGTGTCAACCAGGACAACCCCACAACATCCAGAACCTTGAGGAAATCAGGGCGGATCTCATCCACTCCTTAAGCCTTGCTGCCGGGGAGCTTTTTAACAACCTCAGCGACCTCAGGCCCAGTTATGGACGAAACAGACTACAAGATCCCAAAATCATCACTGGTTGAGGTCAACAGCACCCCACCTTCACTGAGCAAGTGTTAGTGAAGTGCTGCTTTCTTTCAGCCACTGGGTGATTTATCAGAATCTCCTTGGAGCTGATTGAGAGTCTTTGTCCAAGGCCTCACCAAACAACTCCCACATCTGAGCTTTTGCCTCAGAAACTTCCAGGGCTGCGGCCCGATTGGCCTGCTGATACTCCTCTGCTGCCTTCGGAGTCCTACCAGTCCATAAGACCCGATAGGACTCTTTCCTCAACTTGACAGCCTCCCTCACTTGGGTTATCCACCACTGGGTTCAAAGTTGTCTATTGTTAGACGCACCAATAATCTTGTGGCCATTGCTCACATTAGCCACCTAATGGAAAATATCCCACTCAGATTTAATGTCCCCCACCTTTGCTAGGATGCAGTTGAAGTTCTCTCAGAGATGTGATGGGTTCTTGTGCCAGACATTTCCCACAAACCCTCTCTACATGTTTGGGTCTACTGGGTCTGTCCAGCATCTGAGCTGTTGCCTCACAGCAAGACGGATACAGGATCGCTCTCAGCCTGGGTCATTTCTGTGTGGAGTTAGCATGTTCACCATCCCTCCACACTTTCATCCATTTTTCTTCACCAACTTTTTCCTTTTTTGGGTGTGGAAAGTTGGTTGTATCTTCAGCAGTTATTGTGTGAGAGGTGGGTTACACCCTGGACAGGTCCAGGTCTCCAGTCCGTCACAGGGACACATAAAGACAAATGAGACAAATGACCATTCATCTTTCACCACTGCATTAAAACCAGTCATATGTTATTTGTTATGAGATTGGGCTAAAAAGGTTTAATGTGCAGGGGCCTGTTCTTTACAAGACCACTGTTTTATCATGTAGTCTGCAGCTCAGAAGAAAGAAAGACCCTCTGTTCTCTGATGAGTTGATTCCTGTGATTATTTCATCCTTTTTTCCAGATTCTTTACTGATCAATCAGCAGCAGTGTTCCAAGTGCTAACAAAGGGTTCTAACCCCAAACTCTCAGCTGGTACAGCTCTGACAAAACATTACACTAACCTTAATCTATACAGCAGTCCGTCACCACTCTACCGAGCAACTAACGACTGTAAGTCTGAGTTTCTTTCAATGCAATGCAACTCTTTCATAGTTCTGTTTTGAGCTGTGTGATTTCACTTCACTCATCACCTATTGTCGATGAGAAACACCAGAATGTGGATCAGTCATGCTTATCTTTACACACAGAGGTAATAGGTTCACCTGTTTATCCCTTTGGCCCAGTTTACAAACAGCTCAGCCCAGTACTGATGACCCAGTACTGATGACTGGTTGGATCAGAGGGATGCTATCTGTCTAAGAAGACACCGGGAACGCAATGTGGACACAGTTTTATTCTTGTTAGTCCAGCTGCCTTTAAAGTGAACAGCCCCCAGCACCTTCATATGGTACATATTTAATGTAACAAAAAAACGGACAAAGCTTTCTATCCCTCCCTGTATTATAGTGAATAATGTACTGTGATATTTGCGTAGGCTACAGAAGTCATATTGTTTGGCTGCTGATTTACTGTTACTACTATCTCTCAATTGTGGCTTTACTCATGGTGACTCCCCCCACCCCCTGCCCCCTAGCTCCCCAGCCCCCAGACCTGTTTCTACCCATCACCAAGTCTCTAAATTTAACTGGGATGTCGACCTCACCTGTTTGTCACTGTCAAACACCAGGAAGTTTTTTTCTATCTGTCACAAGCATTCAGCTTTGTTTCCAGAGGGGGAGCAATCAGCCATCGTTCACTCCTTCATGCTGTGTGGCACCTTCTCAGTCCGTTTGGTGTGTGCCGTTCCCTTTAGTCCAACAGGGGGGCTGTTTTTGACCTGCTGTACCCCTCAGGTTGAGAAGCAGACACCAAAATGGACACTAGGGGCCTGTCCTTGTCCTCTCCCTGGGCGTTTCTCATTGTGGTGTATATTAGCATTAGGTAATATAGACCTCAATGCACTTTGCTTTGACTTGAATCAGCTCCCTCTGGTGTACCTGTTCAGGTAATGCCCAGAACTCGTCACCGGAGGGCGCCAATGTCTTAAATGTGAAACACTTCAATTTGTGGATATTTGCACAGGTACTTTATTTATTTTTTAGAATAATATCATTAAAACTGGATTTATATCAGTCATTTGATGGCTGTATATAAAATATATGAATATAGTATATATCTTAGAGCTCAAGGTTTATTTATAGCTAGATCAAGGGAAGTAATACTAGATTAAACCAGTTTCTGTCAGTGACACGGAGGAACTAAACCAACCTGCAATCCTGCATGACTTTGGGGTTTTAGTGTGAAAAAATAAAACATGATGTACACCACCTTTGGAGGCTTAATGAAATGCAGATATTATCAATTTGTAGAAATAAATTGTTGAGTGAAGATTTTTTTTCCCCTTTCACAAAAATAAAGAGAAGGGCTTCAGTGAGATGCAGTGACTTTACACTAACTTGTTGCTAGAGGATGAAAATCTAACGTGATTTCACAACAATCCTGAGAACTCCATGGCATGCTAAACAACCCTAAGTTTGCAGTCAAGCCATAGAAAAGTTGTGCTATTGTCTTCTGATCAGAAATATGAGTCAGGTTGTTTGCAGAGTATTTTAGTGGTATTTTTTGATGTAAAGTGGAAAGAAGGTAATAACTTGGAGTCACAAAACTCTCTTATAGTAAAAGGCAGATTAACATTGTCTTGAAGTGAACATTACTGTGAATTTTTTTTTAAGTATTTGTTGAGTTGAATGTTAAGAAAATGCAGAGAGTGGTCAGGTTTGGTGAAACGGGACAGTATTAACACCCAGGGGGTTCAGTGTTTCACATCATTTCTTAACTAAATTTCAGAACAGTTGATGTTTTATGCAAAAGAGACTTAGAAATACCCACAGTGTGACTATGAGTTATTTTACTCTTAACTGAAGTACTTTTCTTTCCCTCAGAAACAAACTGTAAACTGAAATGAAGTGGTTTTGGTACACAAAGAGAACATGGAGCTGAAGTTGAATAAAATTCACTGATGTTGGCATTTTTTTTTTCATTTTGGTGTCTTGTTTACATATTTATATCACATATTTTGTTTTTGAAAACTCGGGTAAAAAAGACTTCCAAACATTTTTCATGGGGCAGTTTTTATTGAACAGTATGAACAGGTTCAGCTATCGTTACTTTTTACAACAAAAAGTAGATGATTCCCAGGATGTTACCCACCAACCCTGGAAAACTTGACAAAAAGACGTGAAAAGAAAAAGAAGTTGGAAGGAAGAACAAAGGATGGCAGAGGCAAGAGTCTCTAGTTGAGCGGCCGGTCACTGCTCACCCGTCAGACGGCTCCATCGTACATGAATGGTCACAAGTGAAAGCAAAGATTGTCCCTCTTTACTTCTGTGCGGGGATCATGCTGTCAATGGCCTCTCCCTTCTCAAGCTTCTTCTCCATCTCAACCATCAGCTTGACACCATCAACCACCAGCTGGACCTGATCTACCTCAGAGGAGCCCAGACGGTCAGCGTTGGAGATATCAAACACACCACCCACAGATGCAGTGTCCACACCACCTGAAGGGAGATCAGACATTACAAACCCGTCACATCTAGCAGACATTGAAGGACGGTCAGGCTGATGGTAGCAACAACTGTGGAAACATCAGACAGTCTGTGAATACCTGTGCCACGCTTCTGCAGACGCAGCCTTGTGAGGATCTCCTCAAATTTGGGATGTGTGCTGAGCTTGGGCAGCTTGACGTGGACACCACCGCGCAGGCCGGTACCCAGGTTGGAGGGGCAGGTCAGGATGTAGCCGAGATGCTCGTTCCACATGAAGCCATGGTTGTGCTTCTTGAAGATCTCCTCAATCTGAGAGATGTGATAGGAGAGTCAGGCATACTGTAATCATGATATGACATAACCTGACTTTTTTTCAGCTCCTCTGCAGCGTTTTGTCCCATCGTGTACCTTCTGCAGGCCAACACAGAAACGCCTGAAGACCTCCCTCATGTTGCCACCCTTTTGCATAGAGATGACACGCAGGTGATCCTCCTCGTTCACCCAGACCAGGAAGGTTTTGTTGTCGTTGTGCCTAAGAACAGATCAAAACACAGATGTAACTGAATGCTTAAAACTATAAATTGTCACTGAGAGTTCAGAAAAAATATTTACTAGAGCTGGTCTACCCACAGGTACCCACACTCACCAGATACCTCTGGCATCGGGCCAGTCGCGGGCCATACCAGCGCAGGTAAGCAGGGGAGAGACGGGCTTGTCAAAGAGGAAGTGATCATTGATCAGCTGTTCCTGCTCAGCATCAGTCATGGATTTCAGGGGGTAGTACTTTCCCTTGAACTCACCATCCAGGCTGGTCAGAGCTGAACAGACAGACTGATGGTTAGCTGTTTTAACAAAGGTAAGCAGTGCTAGTCTGTGGTGATGATTTGCTGATAACTGAGGTATCAACACAGCATGCCTCCTGTCTGCTCAACCCTTTCCATACAAGTATTTACTCAAAGAATCGCTTACCCTCAATAGACAGCTTCTCAATAGCTCTGCGCTCGCCACGGCTGTTGTGGGGGGGCAGGGTGTATCCCTTGATGCTGCGACCAGTACGAACACGACTGGACAGGACATAGTTAGGGTCCAGGTCGTCACCACCCTAATGACAAGATGACAAGAACAAGTCTAAATGTGATCTTTTTGAGTTGTTTAAATGTTAGTGGCTGATAAAATGTTCTGGTTTCAGTTTCTTCTTGATTAACCAAATCACATTCTGCTATTTGACAGGTATAGTTCTGTACCTTCAGGTTCTCAAAGTTGAGGTCTGTCTTGTGCTTGTCAGTGGGCTTGTATCCACCATGACGGTCGGAGATGACGGGGTCCAGCAGATCCTTAAAGACCTCATAGGACTCCTCATCACCAGCGACACAGCCAACAGTCATGATGAAGGGGTGACCTGAACACAAAAAACAAGTCAATTCAAGGAAAATAATGAAGTTTTATAGTTTATGAATACATGTTTTGTGATATTTCTGCTTATCCTGAAACAAATTTGTATAATGTGAAATGTCTCTTGGCCTCACCAGGGTTGTCAATACCAGTCTGGATGACATCATCCAGAGTGTAACCACTGGGTGTCTGCTTGTCCCTCATTTTGCCATACAGCTCCTTGGTCAAGACCTTAGCCATATGGTTATTGTGCTTGGACAGGTCTGGGAACTCATCCTCAACTTTGTAGTTGAGCTTGAAGTTGTTGTGGGTGTTTCCGAAAGGCATGATTGCTTTCTAACACTACAGAGAGGAAGAAACAAGGAAAAAACAAACATTACTATCAGAAGATTTGCAGCTTGAGACAATTATGAGCCAAAGTGTCCTAATCTGGCCCTATGCTGTGATTTAAATAGCTTTAAAATGCAGTGAAATGTTGGACATGAGTTATTCTCTAAAACAGCTGCACATTTCCTACAGTTGAGGAATCCTGGTAACAAGTGTCACTCAGTTTCCAAAGGCTCATGTGTCCCACTGAAATGGAGAGTGGAGGAAGGAGTGCCCGTCCATTGGTTATTTTTAGCACCAGCACATCTGACTATATTCCCCTTATGTACTTGGCAAATGCCATCTGTCCATTAATTATGTAGTACAGATACAAAAAGACCTTACCTTTACTTTTATATTACTAAAATCTGTCACTATGCTGAACCTCAGACAGAATTCTAATGAGTTGTAGACGGGTTTCCTTACTGTCCACCACATCACAGGTTTCATTAAAATTATCTACTTTATTTTGGTCTTTGTAAATAGACTGAACTTATATATCACCCAAATCTGTAGCCTCATTTACCCATTCACATTCATTCATCACTCTGCTAGACCTCTACAAAGCTAAAAGATTAATCACAGTAGTTGGAAAAAGTATTTTTAGTGAGACAGTTAATAAATGGCTAGGTTGTAGGACGTGTAGTCCGTTCAACATGGTCAAACATCAGAGCATATAGATGCAGAGATTCAAGTTAATGCATGTAAAACCAAATCCTTGAAAATTTGCTGGTATTGCTAAAACTATCCTAAAACAAATTTGACAAAATTCAGAAACTGGTTTATTGGAAGATACAACTTGAGGATGAACCTTTGATCTTTAGTTTTCCTTTATATCAGTAGAAACAAAGCTTGTGCTGTTAGCTACCTGTGCAGTTAAAATGTTTCCATTCTCTGTTTTAACCTGTTTTCAACACAGCAGGTCCTAACACCGGTCACATTTTCTTACCTGCACACACGACAAGAACAGAGGTAACAGTCCGTGGGATCAGATCCTGTTCACAACAGCCAAAATAGGGGTCACCCAACTCTGAAGCTCCCTGCTCCCTGTTTATATACCAGACAAACACTCAGCCATTGGTTTGGCCATGTTAGTGCCTGCTGAGCCCTCATTGGCCAGAGTTCCAGTACAGATACTCGAACAGTTTATGAAAGGGACGCCTTTGCTTCACTGGCGTCCAACACAGTTGCCGCAGCTGTACCCTCACCCCTCACCCCACCTGGATCCATACATAGCCCCAGTAGTATGACAGGGGTCTGTGAGGGGAGGAGCAGGTCATACGAGTAACCCTGACGGAGGTGGAAGTGTCAGAGGGGAAGCTGGATGGCATTAACTTGGATTTCAGTATTAATGTGTAGAACTTTGGTGTGACATTTGACCAGGACACCAGCTCTAGTTTTTAAAGCAGCTGTACTCTTTAACATCTGTGAGAAAATGTTCAGGATGTTTGATGAATCTTTGGAGGTCAATGCTTTGTTTTTTGCAGATCTGGTTGTTGAGCCTGTTGGTATCCACCACCCTCAGTCTGCTGGCCCAGAGTGTCACAGCAAAGACAGCAAGGCTGTTGGGATGAAGCTAAACCCACTGACTGGGAGGAGGGTGTTCAAAACATAATAAAAATAACCAATAACTGAGAAAGATAACTGAAAACTTAATGGTTTATATTTTGATATGTTCTATATAACATTACTTTTATTGATTGATGTGCCAGTTGTTATTATTTTCAGTGGGGTTATATTATTGAATTCATTTCTTTTGGTATATTTTATTTTCACTTACTCATATTTTTAATGTACATATAGAGTGCTATCACCCTAGTGATAATAAATTATATTTGAATTTATATTTAATTAGCTTGAATTCCATATTTTAGCTTTGATATAGAAAAAAACCCTGTGCACTATGAAGACAACTGAAATATGTGAAAAATCTATGTGGGTACTATTTAATACAACGTGGTCTAATGGTAGGAAAAACACTAATATTCCCCAGGAGTTCTGACCAATCCAGCATGACATGGAGGAGTATCTGGTGTCTCAGTCCTCTGTCTTACTATTGTCCTTCTTGTCTTTTAGTTGGTGAGGATGACCACCTCTTGGTGGATTGACACATTCCCATATTCATAAAGTCAAAAGTAGGGGTGTCCGATAATATCGGCCTGCAAATATTATTGGTCTGATATCAGCATAAAAATGTAAAATCTCTACATATCGGTATCAGCTTTTCTTCTGATAACAAAAGCCTGATAAATTAACACCTGGATTTGACCAAAATGTGTTAATAAATGCTTGTGACCCAGAGACGTTCACCAGTGTGCGATTGATGACATCATCAAACTGGATTATCTCAGGTAGAGCATGATCCAAATTATTGTTTGAGACAAACTGTTTTTTCTCTAACTGCAGTTAAATATTTTTTTATTTTGCACAGACAATGTTTACCTGTAGAATGCATCTAGTGGGGTATTACAGTAAAAGCAGGCATAATGTCACTGACAGGAGATATGTGATGTCACCTTAATATCAGTTAATATCGGAATTGGAAATTAAGTGTTGAACAATATTGGAATATCAAATATTGGCAAAAAGTCTTTGAACTCAACATGTTTGACTGCAGCTGATAGTTTCTTTAGTTCGTTTTTTCATGATGAACATCCAGAACAGATATTTTTTAACAGCATTTATTGGAAGACCAATATTCATCTGCCTCCCTCAGATGAACCGGGTCCAAATGTTCAGGGACAACCCAGGAAACTGCTGGAACACCAACAGTCCACTCATCTTTCCAGGGTTGCTTCAGTTCTTTGAGGAACTAACCAACTGTTCATGAATTAAAGATGATTAATTCAGTTCAGTTCATTTGAAATGGTGTGGTTGGACTTTCAGAGAGCTGAGCAGAAGCTCAGCTCTCTGAAAGTCCAAC
>JAUBOC010000030.1:9430945-9454782 GCA_032275365.1 Anablepsoides cearensis | reverse complement strand
ACGTGCTTTTTTCTGAATGCTCCATGGGGGACAGATCACGCATCAGGCCCGGAACGACGCGTCTTGTGAATCAGGCTGATGAGAGATACGTGGATTTGGGTGTGGCCTGAATTAGAATCTGATTTTCTTTTCCATCTGCACTCTGTGTTCCATTTTGTTTCAACAAAGCCTGTTTTGCATCCAGATTGACTTATCAGCTTTGTGCACTTTCTTTAGTTGCATCAGATTCATAAAATTAGACCATTAATTCTGCCCAAGACAAATTAAAACTGAGTCCAACAATCTGTTGAAGTTTTCATCATCACTGGACTGTGGGAACTGGCCCATACTTCCATCTTGAGGCTCTGAATTTTATTCAGCAAGTGAATGAAATCCTCTTTCAACTCTTTCAAGTATTCTGACTGTCGTTTCATTACTTCATCTCCTCCAGTGTGGATGACAAGCTTTTTCACTGTCGGGTACTCAGTTGTTATCTCCAGTGTCTTCTCTGTGAGATCAGACACCATATTGTCAGCAAAGCTAAGAACCTTGGCTTTTTTTTTTTTTTTTTTTGCTGTTGCAGAACTGGGGTCAGAATCAGTATTCTGACTGATAAACTTCTTCAAATGGTGTGAATTTGTTCTGTTGTGAGATTCCTGTGTTAACAATCCACTGTTTTCACTTTGACATTGGGGTAGAGAATGATAAATGCTCTGAACATATATAGCACTTTATCAAGCTCTGTGGGAACCCCATTCACCCATTCACACACTGATGGTGGTAAGCTACATTGTAGCCAAAGCTGCCCACAGTTTACTCTCTGTTCCATCAAGACAGCCTTTTCACTGTTTTGACTTATTGGCAGATTGGGTTCGAATCCATTTACAGAATTCACCTCTTGAAGCTGATCAATAATCATTTCCAACCTGCTTTTTCTGACCCTGCTGACTTCTTCTGTGGTGAAGGGATACATTTTGAAAGCTTGGCTGTCCTCAGCAGTTGACTTGTTATCAGAGTTCTCTTGTCCCATTGCTGCTTGTTCAACGTCAGTCAAAACAAAAATCTGGCAGAAAACATCAGAAGCTACAGCTCTGGTCTGACCATCCTGATAATAATTATTGAATAACTGGGCCTACCTATCTTCATTTCTGAAGAGTATTCGGTATAAATCATGAATAAATGAGCTTATGCAAAGGTGAGTACATGTTGGTTGAAGGCTACAAAATAATGTTCATAGCCAAGGATTGTCTTTGAACTTGCATAAAAAAATTAGGGCAGGATTTTGAAAAAGTGGCGTCAGCCACACGGATTGCAAACACTGCAAAATCAGAAAGACTGTTGACCTCTGTTTCAGGTAATCAATGAGTGTCACCATACTGCAAATTAAAGTGCCTAAAATAACAATTATCTGTATCATGTACGTGCAGTAATAACATGTTGTACACTTCAGTTGCCAAAGTAACAATGAAGTTATGCACAAGCTAATTAGGCTCACATTCTGATTCTGTTTTTATCTTCTGTATGTGAACTGTTAACGAGATTATCTATATATGCTTTTTATTTTCACTTTTTAAGAGATAATCTTACAGAGTCTCACCAAACAATAAGTCAGAATCAGTGTGTGATGATTGAAAAAAATTAAATACCTTCTGCACAAAAGCAAAAAGTAGTCCAGATGTGTACTGACTTGCATACTCTTTTTTGCATTTTTTTCCTGCAGCTAATTCTGTTGCTGTGACATATCTGAGCATTTTTTTTATTTTACCATTGTTCCACTGCACACACTCATCACTCTTTCTATGTAATCCACTCAAACTCACTCAGTATTCAGTTTTGTAACTTTTCAGCTGGAAATGGTAAATGGTCTCTACTTATATAGCGCTTTTCTACCCAACCAGGATACTCAAAGCTCTTCACACTACAATCTGTGTCCTCATTTACCCATTCACACAGCACTCTACTAGAGCTCTACACAGCTAACATATAGAATCATCTATGGAGACTAATCAGTGCCAATCACATTCATACACTGATGGGACACATCAGGGCCATTGGGAGTGAAGTGTCTTGCCCAAGGACACAACTGACAACCTATTCCAGGATGACTCCCCTAACCACTCTGCCACAGCCGCCCACACCCTGCGGGTCTCTCCCTCCATTGTTGTGGTGTTTCACCAGGAGGTGTGTTAGCTTTGGTTTGTGTTCTGAACCATGTTTGTGACTGGATGTTGACTCAGTAAACAGGAACAGTAATGGGTTTGGGAGAAAGCACTGATGTCAGTAACTCATTTAACAGTTGGTCATTGTTTGAAAATACTAAAATAAACTAAGTACATAGCTTTTGCACAAAGCTCCACCCCTTTTTGTATAAATAACCTCTCCACTTTGGCAATAAATGGAGCTCTATCATATGGCTTTAAATCTCTAAATGTCGAAATAATATGACCACTCAGACAAACACTTATTTAATCTCACTGCAGATTGACAAACAGCATTATATAAAAACTCTTTCAGCACTATGGATTAAAGTTCATCAGATTAGACAGCAGGTATAGGACCTGTTAGTGGACTCTTGTTGGAGATGGAGATAGTTAAGATGAAAAACAAGGTCTTCAGAGCGTGATTGTTTTTGCAGGACTCCTGAAGCAGATGACTGTTTGAGGGTGGCCATCAGGACTGCAGTTTCTGTGATTCTGGTAGCAAAAACTTGCACATGGGTGGAATTTATGGAGGCCATGGAGAAAGAATCTTGGTTGGCCTCATGAAGGTTCTGGCAAACCTTTCAACAACCTCATTCCAGGTTATACACAATTTGGGTAGAGAACTTCTGACTCAGACTGAGAATGTTGCCAAACAGTGTAAGGAACTTTTTGAAGATCTTAATTCAGCAACCATGCCCCCGTTCGAGGAGGTGGAGCATAGCAGAGGGCAGTGGCAGTCCATTACAGTTCATCACCTCAAGGGTCTTAAGGTAGTTAAACAGTTCTTTGCTGGCAGAGCTCCAGAAAGTTCCAAATGTTGTGGGGTTATCATTGTTGACACTTCTCTTCTACGTTGCATAAAGGACTGGAACAAAGCCTATTGAGGGGCAGACCTGTATGATGGTCCATTTTACAATGAAGACCCAGAGACTTCCCCAAGATATTTTACTCCAGAGTGTTTGGAAGGAGACTCAGACCAATTATTGACCCTCAGATTTAGGAGGAGCATTGTGTGTCTTTCATTCTGGCCATGAAACAGTGGACCAGATCTTTGCCCTTGCAAAGGTGCTTAAGGGCTTGACCCTCCAGTCTACATGTGCATTATAGATCTAAAGGAGATTTATGAGTGTGTTCCTCAAAGAATTCTGTAATCAGTGCTGTGGAATTATATGGGGTTACAAAGATGTTTAAAGGGCTCTTTAGTCCCAACTCAAGAGCTGTGTCTCTATCTTTGGAACAAAGTCAAGCTCATTCTCAGTGTGGTTGGACTCTCTCAGAGCTGTCCATTGCCTCTGGTCTTTGTAGTGTTCATGGACAGGATCTCAAGGTGCAGTCATGGAGAGGAGGGTGTCTGGTTTGGAAATCTCAGACCATATTAAGATATTTTGCTTCCCATCAGGGAGATTTCTGAATTCAAAACTGGTGAGTGTGAAGTTCGAAGCTTTAAACTGCATGAGATACTACATTAATGCAAGCTAAATTCACATGCAGATTCATGCACATGCAGATTAATCACACTCCCCTCCCACCTTAGAGGATCAAAGTGCAGAAAGACCTTTTATCTTTACAGATCACAGGGGTTTTGTGTTTATTCCTGCAAACAGATGTCTAAGTACCACCAGATGTTTTTATAAACAGGTTTAACTATCAGCCTGTGTCAGTCTTTTTGATGGATCATTTTTGGTCTATGATTGCTTTGTGAACAATGCAGCAAACAGGAGTTACACACAGCATCTCAGCAGGTTCCCTGAACATCTGCCAGTGAGATTAAAAGGGACAAAAATTGAACAAACAGAGCTTCAAAAGGTCTTTATGAATTCACTTGAACACAGCGATTTTGAAGGTTGCTTTGTGGGATAGCTCAACCTGACACCAGTGCTACGTGACAGCCAATTTAAAATACACACACATGCACAGATATAATGTAATTCCACTGCTAATTTTACTTTATATTCATGTTAAAATGAAGCATTTTGTCATAAATTGGGCAAAGACAAACTGCTTGTTTTTAAACATGTTAATCACTACATTTTGATTGGTTGTTGGTCTCCATGAACCCATCCAATGGTATCATTGCACTGTTGTTGGGCTGAGTTGGCACTAACTTTTCAGAGCTAGAGTTTAAGGTGATGAATACAGGTAGAGCTCTAGGGAAGTTCTGGCTCTGCGTAAGAACCGGCTCCTGGTTGGTGGAAGCTCCACTCCACTCCTACATGGTGGTGTGGGAGGGCTCCTCAGTTTAGGAGAGTTTGTGGGAAATACTGTACCACAATTCCCACTTTTCCACACCTTCAGTCTTCTTCGCACTCTGACCATTAAAGCTGGCATTTATTTTTTGCTTACATGCAATCTGGTTGGAAACAGGGAAACCTTGGTAATTTTTTAGAGCTTGACATATTGATATTTCTATTAACTTTCTGGAGATGGGATTAGGGCTCACTCCAAATAATGTCACAACTTGGTTTTGCGGAACACCAGATTGAAGTTGTGCTGTCGGCTGGGCCCTATTCTTCCAGAAGCTCAAATCAAGAGTCAACAGCAGCAGCTCAATAAGCTGTTTGGTGAAGAAGATTTGGCAAATTTGTCATGTTCCCAACCCACATACTCAGCTCTACTGCTCATCCCATAAATATCCTGTATGTTCCTTACAAATATGGAAGCATTTAAAAAGGAGTTTACCAAGCTTTCCAATGGTATAAGATTTATTGCCAAGAAACATTTTTACAGCAAAGAAATAAAACCCACATTTCCTAGTTTATATTGTAACTGCACACATACTGTTTAATCATAATGTACATCTGTAATATGTGCATGTACATACAAGCATTCCCATGTACATCCTATAGAACTAAAAGTACATTATTATGACAAATATCTGAATCCCAGTTAAATTCTCAGAGTTGAAACCAGCAGGAAAAACACTGAACCCATTGGAAATAAATAAAACCTCTGTTGAATTTTACAAGTTAATGTTTTTGTCAGATTGCTCTAATGTTTTTACAGACCTGTTATCTTTATTAGTGACATTAAGACTGAATCAGAATCTGGTTAAGGAACTATGTCAATCAGATCCTGACAAAAGACATTTTACAGTTACTGATAATCATGTGTAAAACTGGACACGACGCTCCAAATACATTTATGGCTGTTTCTGGTATTCAAGTTCACTTCCAGTCGTTTGTTTTTTGACACCTGCTTTTTTATTGATTTTATATACAAACATACTTATAATTTAGTTTTCTTTGTGTTTTTCATTGTGATAACAACATGTCCTTTACGTGTAATGTTGCCAGATGACTGCAGAGCTGAAACACAGGTAGATATGAACTGTTCAGACTGAGAGTACGCTCAGTGGACATGAGGATAAATAGACTGCAGAATACTGACACTGAGCATCTCTATCGGTTGCAGTGAAATCTTTACATGGTAGTAAAAGTTATTTATACTTTTAAAGTAAGAAATCTGCAGCTCCACCTAAATATACAAACTGGATAAGAGAGGTCATTTATTTTCATCAGGTTTGGCTGATAAAACTGTATAATTTGAATGAATCTGGAATCCTTTTCTTCTCTGTTACCTCTGCAGGATGTCAGCTCATTTTAAACTGTGGTGCTCTGCTCTGTGTGGGGTGGGCACAGTGTGTGGGGGATGTTTGAGTGCACTTGATGCTCGGCTTAAAAAACGTTTTTCTGAATTACAAAAAGTTTTGCTTTTGGTTCGTATATGCTGATGAGCTTTCTGTTTCCCAGGAGGCGTGGTATGAGTTCCGCATCATGGCCTTAATGGATGACATCATCAGTGAGCCAAGTAATGTAGTCGGAGTATCCAGCACAGGTGAGTTTTGATGTCTTTATTGTGTGTTGGTGAATTTTCAGTGTAAATGAACAAACATCTTGAAGCTTTTTGTGTTGATGCTGGTGAAACGTTTTCATTCATGTGAGCCTCTCTAACCCCAGGCAGGCAGGCAGGCAGGCAGGCAGGCAGGCAGGCAGACAGGCAGGCAGGCAGACAGACAGGCAGACAGGCAGGCAGGCAGGCAGGCAGACAGACAGACAGGCAGGCAGACAGGCAGACAGGCAGACAGGCAGGCAGGCTGGCAGGCAGACAGGAAGGCAGGCAGACAGACAGGCAGGCAGACAGGCAGACAGGCAGACAGGCAGACAGGCAGGCAGACAGGCAGGCAGGCAGGCAGGCAGACAGGCAGGCAGACAGGCAGGTCTCCTTACATTTCTCAGATGAAGAGCTGTGTTACCTTGGATGTATTGCACATGCAGCAGCTCCAACTTTACATTCTGCTCTGTCAGCACTTTTAAATTTCAGCTCAATTTGCATGCACAGGGCTTTGAAGCGTTCTGAAGAGTATGACATCACTTCTCAATTCACTCCACGTCCACGGAGCTGCTTTGTGCTAAAAATAATAATAAATGTTCTTTTTATTCTCCAGTCTTTTGATCCTAAATGAAAGCTCTCAGAATGTGATGTCGCTCGCCTGCAGAGGTCACAGGCTTCACATCATTTGGTTTAAACTACTGTTGGCAGCACATGCAGAATCTTCAGGTTTGCAGACGTGCACTGCTTCCCCCTAATGGTGAAACTGCACAGCTTTGCAGTTTGACTCTACAGGTTCAGTGTTTGAGCTGAATTTTAAGAATATTGAGAATTTGATCCATCGTTTCAAGGATGATGAATAAATAATTATTCTTTTATGTTCAAGATGGTGTGAAGCTTTGATTTTTTTTAGTTATTCATTTGAACAAGAGGATTTTGCAGGAGCTGAATCATTGTGTCTTTGACAGAGTCTTGTATTAAACAGTATTATACAGTTGTTTCCTGCTGCATTTTATAAAAAATATATATTAAACAGGAAAATGAACTGCATGATCTAATGTTGGCAAATCTGTACATTAAAATAACACGATGTAGCAATAAATGAGCAGTATTTAAAACAAAACAATCCTACTTTAGATTATTTAAAAAATTGAATGAAAATTTTAGATTTTTTTATTGTGGTCTGTTTTCGCTATAATTCACTAAAAGTATTTTAGTCCTAAGAATTGCCTGATACTGAGATACATTTATACATAGTATTTTTAAAGTATGATGAACTCTCACTAAGTCTTAGTCCAGAGTTTACATACTCAGTCATTCATAGATATTTTCTTACAACCCGTCTAATATTTGTTCACAGAAACCTCCAGAGTTCCCAAGAAACTCCAAATATCCTCTGCTCTTTTATTTTTTTTTATGACAGTTTATAATCTTTCACTTGAGGACCTGCAATCTGGATTAACACTTTTTTTATTCTTACTGTTGCTTCATTATAAATTCCTAATTTCATATAGAAGGGTCCAATTTTCACTGTTAAAATATTGTCTGTATCAATGTTTAACCAAAATGTGCTTCTACTTTCCTTTTTTATATGATATATAAAACGTAAACCTCTTTAATATTATTTAGTTTTTGCCTTTCTTTAATAAAATCAGTCTGATCCTCGGGGCTTCCTGGAACTCAGCAAATTTGAACGGTTGGAATATTCTCATTGGTCAGAACATCACAGTCAGTCAGTCTCTGCAGGATGTTTGTTTTATAACTGACAGGAAAATGAACCAATCACATTTCAGCGTAGAGTGGGTGAGACCAAAAAGTTTAGCTAAGTCTTTGTTTGTGTACAGATCAGTTATGGGAAACATGAACTATGCAGCTAGCTTGTTAGCATCAACTTTTTCAAAGTTGATCTGTTCCAGAGAACAAGATTAGATTTCAAAAGGAACAACATATTCCAGGTGTGGAACTGAGAACAGAAAAGGAGGTGGAAGACCTTTTCAAACTAACATTTATCTTAAAAACTTTCAGTTTTGACTGAAAATGAATCAATTGTTTTGTTGGAGCTACAAACAAATCATCAGCCTGGTCTGTCTCTGGATACAATCTGAACCAACAGAACTCTCTTCAAGCTGCAGTGAAGTTAAATGAGTGGATCATCAGAACAGGTTCTGGTTCTAATGAAGGAGAAATACTGTAAAAAGACTGCAGGAGGACTGAAGTGTCCTCAAACAGTGTGAGACATCCTGTTTGTATCTGAGTGCAGAGACCGCCTGCAGTTCTTGTTGTGGACCAGAAAACCCAGTTCTTCTTACAGAAACATAAAGATTCTGAAAAGCTTTGAGTTCTTTCTGCTCACATCAACTCAGTTTCTGCATTTTGTTAACTAAGAAGTTTGATTTGAAGTTTAGTTTGTTGAGCATCAGAGACTTTGATCAGAACATGATCAGTTTGACTGTGTCAGGACAGAAAGTCAAAGAGCTCCACAGAACCCAGAGCTACGAACACTTTGTGCTTGTTTCTGCCTACATAACTTATACTGTTTTATTCTTTACATTGTGAATCTGTAAATAAAGATTTATGTTTCTTCTTTTTAGTGCCCAGTTTCATTTTACCCCTGTGGTCAGACAACCTGCACTTAGAGAAATACTTAATGCTTCTTTACAGATTTTTGATGGAATTTTACAGAAACATTCAGTTACTGTTAAAGTTTCCGTGGATTATTGCATTGCTTTAGCTAACGATAGTTATAATGTGTTATATACTGATTGATTTGAACACACGTGTCTCAGAATATGTGTATACCCGTATTTTAAAGGTTTGATTGAAACAGCTAAAACCTATTTCTCAACAAAAAATGATTTTTGTTCAAACGTTTAACATGCAATATGATGGATGATGTGCAATCCTTCAAAATAACCTTTAATATCTTAACTAACTTCCTTAGATTGTCTCCTAATATCATGTTTGTCCTCCTCAGTGATGTTTTTCTCACCATGTCATGACTGTTCAGATAGTTTTTCATTTTGGACTGTGGTCCTGCAGACTTCTTCCCACCTCCGGAGCTAGTGGAGGAGCGTGGACTGACCCGGCCTGTAGTTGCCGGCATCGTCGCCACCATCTGCTTCCTGGCAGCAGCGATCCTGTTCAGTACCATGGCTGCCTGCTTTGTCAACAAACAGCGCCGCAAGAAGCTCAAGAGGAAAAGAGGTAAAGAGTGTAAAGTTTGTGGGACTTTAGCAAAATCATCCAAAAATAAAATAATAAAAAACTGCTGAACATGGGGCAATAACTCCTGATTTCTCTTTTATTCCTTGTTGTTCTGTTTCCATTTGTTTCTCTGTTAGTAAAACAACTAGCAAAACTGCATTTACTGTATAAAAAATGCAGATTGAATCCTGAGTGCTGAATAACTGATGAAACTGGCTGATGAACCTGCTGAACAGGAGCTGAAAGCTAAAACAAAGTATGCAAACCTAGCTAAAGGGTTGCAAAGGACTGGCTACATTAGCAAGATTAGCTAAAAGTTACAAATGAGTATCTATGGAGTAAAGTGGTAAATAAAAGCAGCCTGAAAAGACAGAAATAGAGCAAATATACCAAAGCAGACTTTGAACAAAACACTGTTTTTAAAGCAAATTAATATATTTAAAATGTATTTCTAAAGATAATTGCATTATCTAAAGTGAAAGATTTGAAAAGTATAAACTAAAAACAAAGGTCATAGTATCCAACTTGTAAAAGACATGAACGTTTTGACAAAAGAACGTTTTAGAAGAAGTGGTTTGATTATTTGATTACAAAACACGTAAAGAACCATTAAAGACTGAGTATTTCTTAAAGGAATGCATTACATATACACCCCACTTCTCATCAAACTGAGTTTCGACATGTGTCAATCAATGTTTGATATCAAAGGTCACCAGTGTGACCCTCATGAGTTCCCATTGGAGGCAGTCTGACCTTAAAGGTCATCTTGCTCTTTATGTGCAACACATGAAGAGTTTTAATCAGCTGTTCTGAGACTTCCTGCTGTATTTAGACAAACATTCTGTCACATCAGGAACTAGATTTACCCTCCAAGAACAATAAAATAATTATCTAGGTATCTGAGCACTGGCAAAACAGATAATTATCTATTATTTAGACAAAACCGTTCTGTCACATCATATTAACTAGATATCCCCCAACATTCAGCCCCACCAGTGCTCACACGCACACTATTCAATGAAAAAAGACTGATGGGATTTATATTCCTTTAATTAATCCTACTGTGTCCCAACATTATTCTATCATCAGTATTTACTGTTGACGGCAGTTTCAGAAATGGTCAGAATAAAAAGGTTTAAGCCTGCAGCTGTGGAGGAGGCTGGTCAGGGCAAAAACACAGTGAAGAACAGACAGCCGTCATCACTTCAGACCTGAAACCTTCCATTCCTGTCGCTGAGAAACTTCAACTTCAACTACGTTAAACAAGAATCCCATTCACGCCTTGGACAATCCTTCTATAATGACCATAAATGCCTCAACATCCATAACTCTGGACAACAGCTCACAACTTTGGCTGCAGATACTGGTGCTCTAGTTTGTGAAACCCCTGTCTCCATCTATCATCACTCTGACCAAGAGGCCAGTGGCCCATAGAGAAGCATGTTCTCTCTGCCTGAGCTGCTGCACTAGGAGTGGTCTGTGGAATCGCATGGATTCTGTGGATCATGGGAGGATGTTTTCAGCTACAAGAGAGGCTTTTAAAAGCAACCTGTCAGAGTAAATCTCATTGACACATTTAGCCCTGCTTCTGGGGAGCTTTTTAACCATCTTCATGACCGCTGCTTTTGTTATGGACTCATCTTTATGGGTCTTCTAACTTTGTCTTCTTAGGGGTGGACATGAGACCCTTGAATTGCTCCTTCCATGTTTTGGCAGTATCCCTACAGGCAGTTCCCTACCCAAACCAGGCACAACCTGGGACGAGGCCCACTATTCATATCTGAGTTGCAAAAACTGTTTCCCACAAACTCCTCAGAGACAAAAATCCTTCATGGCCTCTGATTTTCCATGCTTAAGCTTTTTCCTTCCACAACCATAGATGCTGCAGTTCTTGTGACCACCCTGTACATGCCAGGATCTTCAGAAGTCTTCCACAACAGCCAAACCTTAGAGGCCTCAATTTTCTCCATCTGCACAATGACAGATATCTCCAGTCCAAATCTCCTGGAAGAAGTATCTACAATAGAGACCCTGAACATGGTACACTAGGATTCCACTCCATTGCCAGGACATGTAAACTGATACTAAGTAACCTATTCTTGAATAACACAGTGTTTGTAATGGACAGCCCATGCCTTGCACAGAAGACATATAGCAAAACACCACATGGCTTCAGATCAAAGAGGCTGTTTCTCTCATTGCCCACATAGAGCCAGTGTGAAAAAGGAATTGATTAGTGATCACAGAAAAGCAGTTTTCATTGTTCAAAAGGGGTTGATGGAATGTTTGGTTTAACAGGATAAATATGAGGTAAAGCAAGCAAGAGGAATACAACAAGCAGAAGGTTTAGACAGATTTAAAATTCAGTGCAAACTTACACTGATGTCATTAACTGGACAAGAGATTGTCACTGTTGAGATCTAATGACCACCTCTGAGGTGGTTCTAAGCCGGCCCTTCTCAGGGAGATAACTTCCAGAATCCACAGTGTTTATGTGAGCCTTACTGTATCTCATAAATTAGGTACAGGAAACTGATCCACACATCAATATTTATTTCTTGACATGTAAATTTATCACATCACATCACTGTGGACTATTTCACCCAGACCCTGAGGGGAAACTGCAGACCTTCATATGGTCTCCAGATAAATAACCTTTACAAAGACAGGACCTGTTTCACACACGCCCTCTATCACTTTGTTCTCTAAATGTTTTATCAGTTTTTCTGTGTCTGCCAGGCTCCACGAGGTTCATGTTGCCCCTAAACTGTAAATGTGTGACATGATAAATAACAGAAAACATTGTTAACAACAATAAATACAAATAAAACAAACTACAATTGATTTGGGAAAACCTTTTTGCTGAGTTAGCAATGTTATTTCTTTGTTTTTGGTTCGTTGTTGACATGAACACACTAGATTCATAGTGGTGCAACGTGGATATTTCAGTATATTTATTTTAATGTGTGAGTGAATAAAAATATATCAGTTGGAAAAAATAAATTAAACTTTATTTTCACAAAAAACACACAAGGCACTCATAGCAACACACACAACAAATTAAGATACACAGCACAACATAACAAAGTAAAAACACAGATAAAAGTTGCAGCATGCTAACTGTTTTATTCTAAGTTTTAGTCAAAAAGGAAATTACAAAAAAAAAGAAATATTTCTAAATGAGCATTGTGACACGGCTGAAAATATTTTTTTATTCTGTCCAGCCACTGTCCCGTCGTTGCCATTAAAATACTTTCAGTGTTATTTTTAGGATTTTAATTTTTCTGAAAGGCTGTTGGCAGTAATAGTCTCTTTCTGTTTTCTCCAGATCCTCCTCTTTCCATAACCCACTGCAGAAAAAGCATGGAAACACCGTAAGTAACCTTCCCATAAGACCTCATTGTTAGATCTCACATAACTAACCAACTTTAGTATTTCTTAATTTGATCAGAAAGTGTTGCTTTACAAACTCCTGAAACTGGTGGACTTTAGTAATTTACCAAATTAGCCAAATTTACACAGTATTTTTTTCTCTTTAGTTTTCATTTGTTGTTCATAATATTCCTTTATTGAAAGGAAGTAAAAAAACAATCAGAAAACAAAAACATTTATCTTCTGGCCCTCAAAATATAATAGCAAAAACTTGCAACTCCAATTATCACTGCTTAAACTACACAGTTGTTCAAAAATATAACAAGTGTAGTGAGAAGGACCTATCTCTGATGAGATCCGCCATCTTTTTCCTGACCTCTTTGTTCTCTGACAGATAGGGATGAGAATTGACAGGAATTTAGCAATTTCAAATTAATTCTTTATCAATTCTGTTACTAATTCTCGTTGGGTTAGGCAATAAAATTCATTATTATCCATACAGTTCATTAAGTCTTTAATACTCTTTAATCAAAACAAAACTAGAATTGGTATGAAAAAATAAAAATGATTAAATAACACTAATAACACACTAAGATTTTAACATAAAACATAACTGCACTTTTCAACTTTGGCACACAAACTAATTTTGTGCAGAAAAATGAACATGTTGGTCAGATATTTCTGGGCTTTTAGTATCTCCAACTGGGGAGAACACCCTCTCAGATAGGGTGGAGGATGTTTGGACACAAATACTTCACAGCTGTAGCTGATAACATTGACAGTGTCCATTATTCACCACTAGAGGGTGGTGCTGGAATGGATGGTATGCTTCTTTACAGCTGGACTTCCTGATCCACCCTCTGAAGTACAGAGATGAGGCACTGTCCTCTTCCTCAATAAGATAAGATAAGATAAGATAAGATAAGACGCAGCTCCCGTTGTGCAAATAATCAGGACATTAAAAAGGTAAAAAAAAATTAGGTAAAAAACGAATAAAAAGTAAGATAAAATATGATAAAAATGTAAACAACCGTAGCAAATAAATCAGAGCATTAAGAAAATAGAATAAGAGGTAGATAAGTATAAAAAAGTGAGATAAAATAAGCTTTAAATAAAATGTAATAAAAACAACAGTAGCAAATAATCAGAACATTGCAACAATAATCAGAACCTTGCAAAAGGTAAAAGAAGATGTAAAAAAACTAATTAAAAGTAAGATAGAATGAGATAAAATTTAAGCAACAACTGCAGCAAATAAATCAGAACATTAAACAAAAAAATATATATAATAGCGGTAGAAAAAGATCAAAGAACTAAGACAAAATAAGATAAAAATTTACACAACCGTGGCAATAAATCAGAACATTAAAAGAGATAAAAATAAGAGGTAGAAAAAGATTGAAAAGTAAGATAGAATAAGATTTAAGAAACAAGTTAAAAAAAGACAACAGTAGCAGCCATATCAAAGTGTCAGGTCAGCATTATTGCACATAACCGTGTGTTACTGAGCTAACCATGTGTGTTTAGAAGTCTAACTGCTGTTGGATATGCTGTTGAAAAAGTTTTTCTACTAAGTCATTTGCAATTTTGCAAATTTGAAGATTGCAAATGTGTCATTTTTTGCAGTATAATTGGCATTGCCTTTAAAGAAAATCAAGATTTTTTAATTCAAATTCTTGTGTTTCCACTTTTACTTTCAATATTTCAGGTGTTAATTCCCCATATGTGAAACATTTTGTGCAAACTACTTGCTCTTTGATTTTACTTATCTATTTCTTTATTTTCTCTTAAAAAGGTCATCCTCAGGAAAGATGAGTCCAGAAAGCATTCGTTCAAAAGCATCCCCATCAGAATCATCTGAAGACAGTCATGACCAGCGTGGGAGAAAACCACCCCCAAGTCCAGGGAAGAAGGAGGAATTATCTTTATACAAGAAGACTAGAAGAGCAATAACAAGCAAGAGGTACAAGTCAAAACATGAAGCTGAAGCAACAACTCCAATTGAACTCATCAGCCGAGGCCCAGATGGACGATTTGTCATTGATCCCACTGATGCAAAAATGTTTGTCAAACCTCGACGGATTGAGGGCTTTCCCTTTGTGGAAGAATCTGACCTCTATCCAGAATTCCGTCAGTCAGATGATGAAAATGACGATCCCAGACCTCTTCCGCCAGTTATGGCTCCACTCCGACCTTACCAGATATCCCCAATCTCTAGTCAGGAATCCTACCTTCAGCCTCCAGCCTACAGCCCCCGTTTCCACAGGCCGTTTGAAGGTATGACCATCATGGAGAGCAGTCAGCTCCACGCCACAGGGCAGATCCGAGGCGCTCTACACCACAGAGCTTTCTATGGCTATCTAGGGCACCCTGGAGATCATGATCCCCCTCCTCCCTTTTACATGCCGGATAGCAGCCCACTGAGGTCTGTCATGTCTTCTCCACCATACCTGGCTGAGGGTCCTTTTGCACACCCCATTATTCCTGAGGAAATGGGAGAGGGGGATTTTTCACAATATGCTGTTTCCAGTTTCCCTCTTCCTCTGACACTGACCTCCTCCTCTCACTCACCAGAAATTTGGCAGGGACTAGATTTCACCTTTTCAAGTCTTGAAGGTCCTCAGTTCATTTTTCCACCTCATCCCCCTATACACCTTTGTCATGACCGCCCCTATCCCTCCCCACCTCATATTCGTCCTCTTAGTGCTTTCCCATCCTCTTCCCTTCCAATGCCCACCTACCCAGCTGTCCTGCCACTAGTGACCCCAAAGAGCCGCCCAAGCAAGTCTCCCAGCAAGGCCAAGCCTCATGGCTCCCCAGCCAGGCATTTAGCTATGCAAGAGGCACACTTAGGGCAGCTAAGACATACAGGTCATGGTATGGGTGTGCCTGTTTTGCCTTACACAGATCCAATGGCTCATATAGTTCCTAGCACATTCAGTAGCCTGGATACACGGTGGTTTGAAACTACCCCTCATTTCAGTCCCAGGCAGACTCGTAGAATGGATTGTGGCATGCATCAGGTGGTTCTCCAGCCTTCTCGACTTTCACCCCTCACTCAAAGCCCTCTTACCTCTCAAGAGGGTTCCCCAGAGATTGTAGTACGCCCTAGGCCCCGTGCCAGCATTGTGCAATCTCCAATACCCCCAGATGTATCTGAGATTACCCTCCTCCCTCCTTCCACAGCCAGCTTCTCAAGGAGATCATCCCCATCCTCTTCACCTGCTCTAGGTCACGGTAGCAGGAGAGCTAGCCCCAGCTATCGTTCCCACATGACTTTTGCCACCTCTGCAACCAGCTATCCAGCTTCCCAGTCCCCATCACCCCTGATGGAAAGCAGCAACATATTTGGGCAGATGCAGACTCAGAGGAGGACTGAGAAGGAGATTCTTCCATCTGAGCCCTCTCCGCCCCAGTTATCAGCTTCAGGGTAGGTCTGTTAGGCATGCAGAGAGGGATGCCATTTGTTTCATCTGCCTTACTTCATTATGCTTTGATGTGGGAAGTTGCTCTTACATTTTGGGTTTTTTGAGATTTATATCCACTCTTTTTTAAAATGATCTCCTGGCTAGTTAGTTTGTAGTTTAGCTTGTGTGTCTTGGGAACACTAATTGGTTTCAAAGAACCTGTTGTATATAATATTCATTAAAGTCATGGGAGTGGTCAGTGTAACTTTAGTAAGGGTTAATACTGCTTTTATTGTCAGACATTTAGATGTTCATCGTGGTTCATGGGTTCCACTGAATTCATGAATCACTGTTCTAAGTTGACTGCCCAGAAAAGAAACACTTCTTAAATGAAAACATCACAACGTAAAACAAAAATATAGATATGTGCGTCATTTGAAAAATAATATTTTGTTTTTACAGATTTCATTTCATACCTTTAGAGCTACAGTTTGAATTAGAAACAATATGAACATATCATCAGAATTCCTAATTTGTTCGGCGACAGCCCCTAAAAGCTTGGTAATCTGGAGACATTATACAAGATACCAATTTTTCCATCCATCTAAATCTCATGTTGCCCTGCTTTCATTTGACAGGAGGAATCCCATAATATTTATCCAGTTGATTCCCTTAGCAAAACATCCATTGTTATGTGTAGCTTCAAGCCTTTGAAAGTGCCTTTATCGTGCAGAAGGATGCTTTAAGAAGAGTTCATCTTGGCAGGCCCTGCGGCCCATCCTCATCCTCTTACCTTCCAACCTCTCCAATTTTCCTTACCCCCCTTCCTTTTAATGTTTTGTAACTCTTGTTCCCAAACTTTTAAACGTTACCAGGTCACCGTCAAGTCTGGCTACCAAGGAGAGGTTGTTGGGCAAAGTGTGTCACAGGGCCTGTCCACTTCTCATGTACTGCAATGTCTCCATCATCATAAATTAGGGTCAGTGTGGTGGTTCTTAATAGCTCCTGGAGTCTTATCTGCTTTGTTTTTGATTGATCTCAGCTATCTGGGCAGCGTTGTTGTGACCAGGTCCTCTACACCGCAATAGGTAAGGGTTGGATCCATGTCTGAAAGGGGGGGGTTAGCAGGTGGGACTTTTTGATCACCTCGTCCTTTAAAGGGGAATACAAGACTTTGAGTGTTTGTTTGATTTGTTCCTTATGTTAGTTAGTACATGTAGTTATTTTCAGTTTTTTATATTTTTCTTTTTGTTGAGGGGCTACGCATGTTAAGTTCTGCAGTCTTAAGTACATTATGTAGTCTGACTGATTTGCATAGACTATCTGTTCTATAATAAATTAGATCGAAGAAATGTTATCCAATATAACCTCATGTTCAAGTTGTTTGCTAACTGAGCACATTCACATGGAACTTTCTTTCCAATATTAGAAATACCCACCAAATTGTGATCTTCTTGAGTTAGAACGAGGTAGAACAAGGTTTCATTAGCCTTAAAAATGTTATATTTATGTGCACACTTATTGGTAACTTGGTTCCCATTTTAGGAGACATAAATCAAGTAAAAGGTCAATCATAATTATGTAAAACATTTTGGTAGCAATTTGTTATACAGCCTTGTAAGTACCTGTTGCATACAGTGTATAAACCTAGTAGATACCTGTTACTCATCTGGTCTGTACGGGGTACATACCTATTACTTACAGGGTGCATTATATAGCCAACAAACAACATTGATGTAAATAGCAGCATTCTTAGATTATGTTCAAAAATTATATTCTTTGTTTATTTCATTTATATAAACATTTCTACATACAGTCATATGTCAAAAACAACTTTTTGTTATCTTAGGCATGACCTGCTCTTTCAGCTCTGTGCTAACTTTGGTTCTACCCATTTTACTTACATATGTTTTTCAGTAAGTCTACCAGTCCCTAAAGCCTAGGTTTTATGATACCACGCCAAGTTCAAGAACAAAAACATGCACTCTAAATTTTTGCCTATTTTACAGGTGGAGGCCCAGAACATGGCCCACTCGGACTCAATGTCCTCCACCTCCCCCAGAATATGTTCAAAGTTCTCCCAGAGGTGTAAGTTGAAGCACAGTCTGACAGGAGACTCTTCCAGACATTATCAGCAGACCCTCACTATACGTTTGGGTCTGTCAGGTCTGACCGGCATCCTCCCCCACCATTGAAGCCAACTCACTACCAGGTAGTGGTCAGTTGACAGCTCCTCCCCTCTCTTCACCTAAGTGTCCAAGACATGCGGCTGCAGATCAGATGAAACAACAACATCATCGATCATAGAACTGCGGCCTAGGGTGTCCTGGTGTGAAGAGCACATATGGACACCCTTATGCTTGAAAGAGGAGTTTGTTATGGACAATCCATGATGAGCACAGAAGTCAATAACAAAACACCACTCATGTTCAGATTGGGGAAGGGGTGGGGGGGTCCTTCCAACCACTCCCCTCCAGGTCTCACTGTCATTGCCCACATGAGCATTGAAGTCCCCCAGCAGAACGAGGGAGAGTGAGTAAACTGAACTGTTGTTTGGCGCACTGGCACAAACAATAGTCAGGACCTGTCTCCCCACAGGGAGGCTACCCTCTTGTTCACGGGGTGAACCCCAATGTACAGGCACCAAGATGGGGGGCAATGATTATGCCCACTCCTGCTCGGCAAAGGCAACTCCAGAGTGTCCTACCCCTATTGAGGAGCTGGTTCCAGAGCCAGAGCGGTGTGTAGAGGTGAGTCCAAATATATCTAGTCGGAACCTCTCAACCTTATACACCAGCTGAGGCTCCTTTCCTGCCAGAAAGGTGACATTCCACATACCTAGAGCCAGCTTCAGTACCTGAGGACCAGACAGCCAAGATCCTCGCCTTTGACCACTGCCCAACACACATCGCTTCCAACCCCTACGGCCCCTCCCACAGGTGGTGAGCCCATGGGAAGGGGGACCCACATCTCTTCTTTGGGGTGTGCCCAAACGGGCTCCATAGGGGAAAATCTGGCCACCAGGCACTCGCCAACATGCCCCACCTGCAAGCCTGGTTCCAGAGTAGGGCCCTGGTTACCCATGTCCAGGCAAGGGAACACTAAGTCCATTGTTAGAACACATCATAAGGGGTCTTTGGGCTGCACTTTGTCTGATCCCTCACCTTTGACCTGTTTGCATTGGGTGACCCTACCGAGGGCATGAAGCCTCTGACAACACAGCTCCTAGGATCATTGGCACATTTATTTTTTAAAATTTATAGACAGTAGAAGCGGCAGCACGGTGCCTCAGTTGGTAGAGCTGATGCCTCTCAGCAAGAAGGTTGCCCTGTCACCGCAACAGGCATGATGACCTTCAGGTTCCAGGAAGCAGCATCTCCAATAGAGGCCCTGAACATGGCCCATGTCGGATTCCATGTCCCGGACTTACCCCGGGATTTGTGATAAACTCTCCATGAGGTGAGAGTTTAAGATCACATGGACAGGGGGCTCCTCCAGATGGTCCCATTTCACCCTCACTATATGTTTTGGTTTACCAGGTCTGTCCAACGGCCACCCTGCCAACTCACCAACAGGTGGTGATCAGTTGACAGCTATTCCTATCTCTTCATTCGAGTGTCCAAAACATAGAGCCGCAGGTCATAAGACACAATTACCAAATCGATCATCAACCTTTGACCTAAGGTGGCCTGGTACTAAGTACATTTATGGACCACCTTATGCTCAAACATGGTATTCAGTATGGACAACCTACGCTTAGTACATAAGTCCAATAAGCGAACACTACTCGGGTTTAGATCATGGTGACTATTTATCACCCCCTTCCAGATAACTCTATTGATGCCCACATGGGCATTGAAGTCACCCAGTCACAATCCAGAAACTCAAAAAAGAGTGGGTAATCTGATCTGGTATTGGGTGCATAAGCACACAAAACAGTCAGTACCTTTCCTCCTGCAGCAAAGAGATGTATAACAGGGAAAACTCCAGCACCAAGGCATGCAGCCAGGGGCTGCTTGTAAATATCTCCACAGCCACCTGACACCTTTCTCCCTGGGCAACTCTGAATCAGGAAAAAGTCTGGTTCCAGGAGGTGCCTCGGCTTTCTTTTTCCGGGTGAGGTTTCCTGATTCAAATGCGGTTTTGTTCATCAAAGGTTTTATAACCCCTAACACAAACAAGTTGTCTTCTGTGAGACAAGTTTAGTCTTTTTAACATGAGCCTTTTAGTATATTTTTATTCCATTGGGAACCATCTTCATCAGGTCACACTCAATCATCGTTTGACTGTGTAAAGTTTCCTATGTGCCAAAGCTGCTACGTAGAGTTTTTCTCAGAGTCATTTTTGCCTGTCTCATATACAGTGGTATGAAACCAAACTGATTTCAAATTGCTCCAACTTATGTTGCGGTTAAAAAACAACACTAGCACTATAGGTTGAGCTTAAAACCCCAGAGATGTTAAAAGGCCGTTCCTCTAAATAACCATATGGTCTCTTCATACTTTAAAAAACAAACCAGTAGTTCTGGTTTCCTCTACATTTGGCATCAGTATTTTTTAAATCATGTTCTTACCCCAAGTATTTCTAGGACTAAACAAATCTTCAGATACAATTCTGTTGGATGCAGCTTAAAACTCTGTCTGCACTTTTTTGATCAATATTTTGTATCCCAGACATTGAATCTGATTCAAGAATAGCTTCCAGTTTTCCAGTTTGTTGTTTCATTTGAATAATTTATATTCTGATATTTAATTTTTAGAAAGAAAATGCAAATACGTAAAAGGATTATCATTACCATAGACTCTGCGTTAAGTCTATGTCTTTAGTGACAATCAAAGCATCCCCTGTCTGTAGAGTAGACCAGGTACAGTTGAGACAATTACCATGACCACACAAAAACGAAATACATAACAGAAGGAATTTCTATATGGAATGTTTTTTGCACATGTATTAAATGTAATCAATCAATAACAAAAAAGGAAAACATAAAAGTAGTTTGTTATTTCCATAGTTAGGACACAATTTATGGTATTCAATGATCTAAGTTAAATTGAACAGTCATGAAATGAAGAAAATAAATTATTTTGTGGGCAGTTTTATTTTTTGCCAGTTTCTTTGGACTGGAGAGAGTCATATCGATTAAGTTCCCTACACTGGAAAAAGAGGGTAATACTCATTCTTATAACTATAAATCAGGCATGTTGCACCCGCAGGTTACTTAAACTGTTTTCTTCGTAGCTGATCTACCTGACGTGGTATATCTGAGCTCCTTAGTCTGTACTGCAGAACAGATCTCACTGCCATTCAAGAGTCAGTGTTCTGCAAGCAGCAGCTAACTTGCTTGTTTAAACGCTAAGGAACAAATATTTTTTGCAGAATTGGGGCGCTGAAAAGGGGGAGGGTATAAAGACCACCCTTCTCTTAGACTGTTAGAATTCTAAGTGCCCAATGATGTGCTTTTGAATGTATTCCCCTTTAAAGTCATGTTCCATGTGCAAACTGCCATGCATGCCATCGCTAAATATCGCTTTTCCGTTTCCAAAACAAAACAACTCTATGGAAAAAAAAAAATTGTTACATTTGTTGTCCTGGTGCTTTGCTTTTCTTTGGCTTACTTTTCATTATGTGACTGTTCCTGAGTAGTCATTTTCCCCTCCCGCCATCTCTCCCCCTGTCAGCATGGTGAAGCCCATTGTAGACAGTATCCATGTCTATGAATACATATTGATGATGCTTTGTCGCTCAGCTGTGATTCTCTCCCTCTACTAACAACACTTAGTTTCTTTCTGCAGCCACGATGGGATGATGGCCTCTCTGTAATGCTAAATGTTTTCTGTGTGTTTGTGGCAGAAACCTTTGGGCTGCCCAGGTACACATGCCTCCATAAACAGGAAGGAGTTCATGAGAAGCTGCAAAATCAACACTTTTTATCAGGGAAACATTTGCATCTGTTATTTTCAGAGTGGGGTTGCTTCAGTACACTAATTATTAAATCTGGCAACAAGTTCTGTTTACACTTGGTTCATAATTTTTCTCATTGATGGAAATCATTGTTGTCTCTGAAACCAACAGTGCAAGTCCATTTTTAAATTTTGTATCCTCTCAGAAACAATTTTTAATAATCGGATTTACGCCACAGTGACACACAGATGATGTTAGAAGCTATACATTTTGTGCTTTTCTTTGGATGTAGATTGTTTGGATCAATTTGAGTGAAATGTTATATTACTAAAGGGCACAGATATTAAGAGTGCACAGATTTAAATATCATCTGGATTTAAATTTAGTCAAAAATGTTGTTAATTACTCCAAATCAAACTGTTTTAATGCAGATTCTGTAGAAGATAATGGTGATATTAAAGTAGTCCCATTCTTTAAAGTTTTTGCTGGAACTGAGACTTCTGCTGTTTTGGTGACTCACATTGATCCCTTGGCAATGTGTTGCACCTCCTGCTTAGCACGAGTAGAGCTGTTTGGGGGCTGTGTGGGTTCTCATGTGCTCCGTAGTGCACAAACACACTGTGATCAACAAAGTTTAGTCTGGAGTTACCTGTTTCTCTCTCTCTCTCTCCCTCTCTCTTATCCAGAAAACGTCGAGGTGCGACAAGTGCTCATTTGGGGTCTGAGAGGATTGATGCACTGAGATACCAGCGTGTTAAAAAGACCAAGAAGATGACGATGAACAACAATAACTTCAAGTCCACAAAGAAAGCAGGTGTGCAGCCTGTTCCTCTCTCTTCTAACCTTTTAAGCAATGATGTAATTTTACAACCCCAACTTTAACGGAGTTGGGTTGTAAAATGTAAATAAAACAAACACCATGATTTGCAAATCTCACAGTGGAACATTTATTGTAAGCAAATCAAAGGTTGAAACTAAGAAATTCATTTATTTTGAATGTTATAAAGTCGAAACCATGTGCAGCAAAAACTGAAAAAGTAAATGATGCAAATGAGGAACAGCTAATGGGGCATTATGCAACTAATTATGCTGAATGGAAACAGGTTAGTTAGGGGACTGGGTATAAATAGAGCATTTTAAAGAGGCATTTTAGAAGTGTGAGATAAAGCTTTATCATGCAAAGATAAAGCCGTGTTTATGTGTATGTATTTAATGTTTAAAATAGACTGAGGAAAAGTGAAGAGCTGTTCTTTACTCAGGTTTTAATTAAAAACTAGAACTGCGAAGCAGTTATGACTGGGGTCCAAGCCCCTTCATACACGTCAACACTGGCTCGTATCATTTTCAGCATTTTGTCGAACTTGTGTCCCACAGAATTGTGGCATGATGGGGAGTTTTTATAACGTCTGTTTTAAGGCCAATTTGCTACAGCATCTGTTGAGCTCTTTCTTCATGAGTGTACAAAATGTGTCTCCATTTTTCGTTCAAACACGCTTTTGGATCTACCTGAGCGGTAGTTCCAGGAAGGTCAAGCTGAATATTAACTTTACAATGGAGAATGGGCTTTTGTAAACACTGGTCCCAATTAAGTGGCTTTTGTGAACATGTGTCCCATGTAAGGCATAGACAAATATAGGTGTTATAGGCATGTGTGTCTACATAAAGTGGGAAATCTAATATGTGTTTATTACCCTGTAAATGAGAAAGTCAAGGGTGTGTGCATGTGTACTTATATTTGTTCCTTTGGTCAACTGATTTTGGCAGTTTTCCCCAGAACACATAGACTTTTGAGAACTCACATTGTATTTGGATCAAAGCATGGTCCCCTAACGTGAGGTATAAAAGCAGCACAAAGTCCCCATGAGTATATAAAAACAAGTATGTGTGTGTGTGTGTGTGTGTGTGTGTGTGTGTGTGTGTGTGTGTGTGTGTGTGTGTGTGTGTG
>JAUBOC010000030.1:9036537-9047024 GCA_032275365.1 Anablepsoides cearensis | reverse complement strand
CACAAACACACACACACACACACACACACACACACACACACACACACACACACACACACACACACACACACACTTACCCGTTCCTTTCTCTTGCTGGTCTCTGGTTAAGCTAGTTTGATCTCTGACGCCAGATGAACAACCGTCGGCTCAGAACCCCGCTGGGAGAGACACGTTGCTAATTGAGTTCTTGCTGATCATTTGCTCCTCACAAGTGAGCAAATAAAAAGGAGGAAAACTTCAGCCTGGTCTGCCGAGGCCATGGGAAAGAACAGTGAAACGCCTCCCCTGTGTGCACCAAAAGAAAGAAAGAACAGGCAATGGAAAGCCATTTAATCCACAGGGAAGGAGGAGAGGAAAGAGGGGCTTATGCCTGTTTGGCTGCTAAAGGAGGTAAAAGACTCCCCGTCTAAAACTGCTCCCTCTTTAGACCACTACTTCCTGTCTGTGAAAACTTAGATTTCTAGGTGTTCACTTAAAGTTGTAAAATAATAATAATAATAATAAAAAAAATAATAATAATAATAATAATAATAATAATAATAACAATAATAATAATAGAAATAGAAATAATAATAATAATAATAGTAATAACGTTTTTTGCTTCCTAGCTCACTAAGTAGATTTGAGGATTCTTTTATTTAATTGTAAAAATACAAAAAAAAGGGAAAAAAATGGTAAGAATTGTTGAGATGATTCATGGTCTTTATTTCAGTTGTCAATTTACAACAGAAATCCACACAGTCAGGCCATTTTACAAAAAAAAGGCAGACTCATTAAACAAATTTAGAAACACTTTAATCTACTTATATCACATTCAGACTCATTACATTATAAAATATTGGTTATTCAATGGTTTTCTAGCAGACTGTGACTAAAGTTCAGCACCATCCTCCTGGGCTGCCGTACCAAAAACAATACAAAAGTTTCTCTTATTATCTTCTATATTAAAAATATAAAATTCTTACGTTATGAAGCTATCTTTTCAGGCTAAATATAATTATTAAGCAAGTAGAACACATTTTCTTGGCTTTCTTGAAACCAGTTTTTAATGCACAGCTCTGAGTTAAACCAAGGAGTCTGACCTTCTTTTTCAGAAAACTAATGGAAGTGATTATTTTCAATTTAGCTACAGCGTTCTCTAATCACTGAAGGTGGGGCACGTCGGCGAGCACCTGATGGCCGGACTTTCGCCCATAGAGCCCAGTCGGGCACAGCCCAAAGAGGAGACGTGGGTCCCCCTTCCCATGGGCTCACCACCTGTCGGAGGGGCGTAGGGGTCGGGTTCATTGTGTATTGGGCAGTGGTTGAGAACCTTGGCGATCTGATCCTCGGCTGCAGAAGCTGGCTCTAGGGATGTGGAACGTCACCTCTCTGGTGGTGAAGGAGCTGGTGTGTGAGGTTGAGAAGTTCCGACTAGAAATAGTCACCTCACCTCACCTCGACGCACCGCTCTGGCTTTGGAACCAGTCTCCTCCAGAGGGGTTGGACTCTCTTCCACTCTGGAGTTGCCCATGCTGAGAGGCGCCGAGCAGGAGTGGGCATACTTATTGCCCCCCATCTTGGTGTCTGTATGTTGGGGTTCACCCTGGTGAACGAGAGGTTAGCCTCCCTCCGCATATGTGTGGGGGGAAGGGTACTGACTGTTGTCTATGCCTATGCGCCTAAGATTACCCACACTTTTGGAGTCCTTGTTGGGGGTGCTGGAGGGCCCTCCTAATGGGGACTCTCTCGTTCTGCTGGGGGATTTCAACGCTCACGTGGGCAATGACACTGAGACCTGGAGGGAGGTGTTTGGGAGGAAGGAACCCCCCCACCCCAATCTGAACCCAAGCTGTGTTTTGTTATTGGACTTCTGTGCTCGTCATGGATTGTTGGTAACAAACACCATGTTCAAGCATAATAGTGTCCATATGTGCTCTTGGCACCAGGACACCCTAGGCCGTGGCTCGAAGATCGACTTTGTTGTTGTTTTATCTGATCTGCAGCTGCATGTTTTGGACCCCCAGGTCCAGAGGGGCGGAGCTGTCAACTAACCTGGTGGTGAGGTGGCTCGGGTGGTGGGTGAGGATGCCGGGCAGACCTGGCCAACCCAAACGTGAGGGTCTGCTGGTAATGTCTGGCAGAGTTTCCTGTCAGACGGAGCTTCAACTCACACCTCCGGGAGAACTTTGAACTCGTTCCGGGCGAGGTGGGGGACATCGAGTCTGAGTGGGCCATGTTCCGTACCTCCATTGTAGAGGCGGCAACCCTCGAACCTGCTGGTGGACATCGGCGGTGAGGGATGTTGTCAGGCTGAAGGAGTCGTGGGACTCCAGAAGCAGCCGATAGGTATTGGCAGTCCAAGCAGTTTGCAGCTCGGGTGGTCGATGAGACAAAAACTCAGGCGTGGGAGGAGTTCAGAGAGGCCAGGGAAAAAGACTTCCGCACGGCTTCAAGGTGATTCTGGTCCACCATCCTGTGTCTCGGGGGGGGAAAAGTGGTTCGCCACCAACACTGTTTATGTTGAGGATGGTGCCCTGCTGACCTCAATTCTGGACATTGTGGGTCCGTGGGCGGAATACTTCGAAGACCTCTACTCCTCAATCCCACCGACACGTCTTCCCATGAAGAAGCAGAGCCTGAGGACCCTGGGTCAGACTCTCCAATCTCTGGTGCTGAAGTCACTGAGGTGGTTTAAAAACTCTTCGGTGGCAAGGCGCCAGGGGTGGATGAAATTCTCCCAGAGTTCCTTAAGGCTCTGGATGTTGTGGGGTTGCGTTGGTTGACTAGATTCTATAATATTGCGTGGACATCGGGGGCAGTTCTCCTGGATTGGCAGACCGGGGTGGTGGTCCCCCTATTTAAAAACGGGGATTGCAGAGTGTGTTCCAACTACAGGCGGATCACACTTCTAAGCCTCCCTGGTAAGGTCTATTCAGGGGTCCTGGAGAGGAAGGTCTGTCGGATAGTCAAATCTCGGATTCAGGAGGAGCAGTATGGTTTTCGTCCTGGTCGTGGAACAGTGGACCAGCTCTACACCCTCAGCAGGGTCCTGGAGGGTGCATGAGAGTTCACTCAACCAGTCTACATGTGTTTTGTGGATTTGTAGAAGGCGTTCGACCGTGTCCCTTGGGGACTCCTGTGGGGGGTACTCTAGGAATACAGGGTACCAGGCACATTGATACGGACTGTTAGGTCCCTGTACGACTGGTGCCAGAGCTTGGTCCGTATTGCCGGTAGTAAGTCGGACTCATTTCCGGTGAGAGACTCCACTAAGGTTGCCCTTTGTCACCGATTCTGTTCATAACTTTTATGGACAGAATATCTAGGAGTAGCCAAGGTGTTGAGGGGATCTGTTTTGGTGACCTTAGGATCGCATCTCTGCTTTTTGCGGATGATGTGGTCCTACTGGCTTCATCAAGTCATGATCTCCAGCTCTCACAGGGGTGGTTCACAGCCAAGTGTGAAGTGGCCGACTTGAGGATCAGTGCCTCCCAATCCAAGACCATGGTCTTGAGCCGGAAACGGGTAGGTTGCTATTTCCTGGTGGGGGAGGAGGTCCTGCCCCAGGTAGAGGAGTTTAAGTATCTTAGGGTCTTCAACAGGTGATCAACAGGTGGATTGGTGCTGCATCTGTAGTGATGTGGGCGCTGTACCAGTCTGTCGCGGTTTACCGTTCGTTCTACATTCCTACCCTCATCTATGGTCACGAGCTTATGGTAGTGACCGAAAGAACGAGATTGCGGATACAAGCGGCTGAAATGAGTCCCTTAGAGATAGGGTGAGAAGCTCTGTCATCTGGGAGGGACTCAGAGTAGAGCCGCTGCTCCTCCACATTGAGAGGAGCCAGTTGAGGTGGCTCGGGCATTTGGTTGGGATGCCTTTTGGTCGCCTCCCTGGTGAGGTGTTCTGGGCACGTCCCACTGGGAGGAGATCCAGAGGAAGACCCAGGACACGCTGGAGGGACTGTTTCTCAGCTGGCCTGGGAACGCCTTGGGATTCCGCCAGAGGAGCAAGCCCAAGTGGCTGGGGAGAGGGAAGTCTGGTTCTCACTGCTTAGGCTGCTGCCCCTGCGACCCGAAAGCGGATAAGTGGCAGAAAATGGACGGACGTTCTCTAATTAAGTGTAGAATGATGACAGTGACCTGACATGACCTTTTGACCACCACCGGTCATGTCTCCCGACTAACTGAACTTTGTTCTGAAAAAGCCGTCTAAGAGACAGATTCTATTTAGCTTTCAATAGTAGGTTCTTGTCATGCAGATAATGCTGACATGACAATCTGTTTTAATCTTTTGTGATTCATAAAAAACAAAAAAGATATTCCATCTAAAAGTATTTCTATTTCAAGTGTGTATTACCATACTGTGATCTGAAGATGATTTTTGAACTGTCGTTAATTTTCATACCAGTGTAAATTTAACTGACTGTTCTCTTTTTTTTTCTTGAGCAGGAGAAAACAACACCTGTGTGTGCGCGTGACACTCTGTCCATTAAACATTTTTCTCTCAGAAAGCAACTTTGTGTCTTCTGGGACAAGACCTGGTATCAATGTTGTGTCCAACAACACACACAGCTGAACGTCGAGTGCAAACTGGTAGAAGCCAGTTTGAGTCAGTGCAGAGCGGTATGACCTGATGATGGGTGACCACCATCTGAGGGGAAAAATGTAAGGTTTGATTACTGCAAATGAGAAGTTTTGCCAACTCAGTGAGGTCTGGTAAGGCTGTTTGTGACGGGAAACCAAGCCGTCCCAGAGTCCAAGTTTGTACAAACCTATCTGCAATGACCTCAGGGCAGATCTGAATCATCTGGACCTCAGTGTCCGGCACACCGAGCCTTTGTCTCCAATGAGACAATGTCTCCAACGTTGTTGAGCTAATGAACTGTAACCAATTAAAGACATTACACACAAATGGTTTGCAGAACAACTTGCTTAAACAGCTGAGGCAACATTGATGTTGTTCTGACTTGCAGTAAAAATTACTAATAACCAATCTGACCAAGATCTTAACACCTTCTCTCTCAAATTGACAAAAATGTATAGGTCTTAACCTGGGTCTATTGTAAATTAATAATAGAGGATTTTTTGTCCTTTGGGAAAAAATTGTTTAATTATAAAAGGTTTAAACATTCAGACCTTATCTTAACTAGACGTATAACATCAAGTCTACAATAATTTCCATTTTAAACTGTTTTAGAAACTTTGTCTTTCATGTTATCTTTACTGTTTTTAGTCACAATTCAACAAAATTGATTCTTTCTAGATTTTTGTAATAAATTATCATAAAAGACAAAGATGGTTCATCTTTGAATATCCCTGCATATCATATGAAATTCACTTTGGTAAATATGAGTCTAAAAAAGTGGAAAAACATGAACCATTGTTACAGACTGTCCTTTGTGGACAAGTAGAAATCACACTTGTTGGTAGATGTGAATTATTTGAGTTGCAGATACACAAAGACAACAGGTCTGCTGATGTTAAATGAGTCCATTCAGACAGAATGATAACTATAGCCTAACATGTTGGACATTAACATGGTTCAGAGCCACTTTTTCCTCTTTAGAAAGGTTTGTTACTGTGAACAGATGTTGTGTTCACACAAGGCATCATGGTGAAGCAGAGGTTTCTTTGACTTTGAACAAAGATGTCATTGTTTTTTATTTTCTGTATTTTATCTGAGCTCTATTCAATCTTCAAATTGAGGTCAACTTCCACATTAGATAATTTACTCTCCAGTTTGAACCAATTATTCCTGCTGCTTTGACTCACTGAAACCTCTCTGCATTAAACGGGATCTATCAGACTTTGTCCCCCCTTTATATCCAATCAGTCACTAATTTTAGTTTCCACAATAGGTAGCGAACACACCAAGATTGGCCACATTGTAAAACTGATGGACTAACCTAATGAGCGGGGGCAGCAGTTACTGCGGCCACTTCAGTGTGTCCTGGACTCTTTCTAGAGGCAGTGAACAAGCAGGACATTGTTAGCGTGCGTCCTAGGGGGTGTTGCATAAATAAGAGCACTCATCCAGTTGATTTAAATGTGTGTAATCTCATGCCTCTTTCCCTTCTACCTTTGTTGGCTTCAGAAAAAACAGGTCAGAGTGGGTCAGTGGAATGACACATCCACACACGGATTTTCTGCGTGGAAGCTTCTATTTATTTTTCTTTGGCTGTTTTTGTGGCCCTCCCTTGCAGATTGCAGCTAGTTCCTCCCTCCTATTTTCTGAGGTGGGGGGGGGGGGGGGTGATAGGATCCCAAACACAGCACCTAAAAACCATCAGTCTGAAAATGCACTCAGGGTTTCCCTCCAACAGATCTCACTACTCCGTCTCCAGCTCTCCTGGTAAATCCATGATCAAAACAAGAAAACTGTGGGTGGCTGGACAAAGTGGTGCAGTTGATTTAGTAATTTTATCAATAATTCTTTACTGATGAAGAAAGAAGTACATGTAATCCAATGTTTGCTTTAAACCATATTTATAAAATCACCTTAATTTTACATTAATCTTTTATTTCCTTTTGCAGCTGAGATGTAGGTTAATAATTCAGTGCCTGATTAGCATATATCAGAAGTTTTATTAATGCAAAAATGTTCTAAAGCATCCATGGCTGCCTTTAAATGCATCAGATCAAGTTAAATGTATGTTATGCAAATGACCATTAATTGGGTGTTGGTAAATTATGTTTAGAAGTAAAGCTTATTAACTTCACCCTGGCCTTTGTTTATCAGGCACACTGTAATAATTGCTGTTTGAAGTCATTACTAGTCTGTTTTTTCTTTTTAAATTACGGGTTAATGTACCCTCAAACGTCTTTAATCTCTTCTGGGGCGGCCACCTCTGTTAGTTAGGGGCATATTGACAACAAGGGAACAAAAGCAGCACTTGGAAGGAGAACTGAAGAGGCCAGGAGTCAGTAATTAAGTAGTTCATAAGCCAATCTTATTAATTATCCCCTTCACCAGTTAGTGCATTCTCTGAACATCCTGAATACTTGCTTACTGACTGTGAATCCTACCACCAAATGTTCCTCGCTCCACTTTCTAATGGATTCTGAAAGAGGAGTCATTTACAAATGGCTTTATTGGGCACAGCACCCACACGGACTCTAAAATGTTGCTTGAAAATGCAATTTCACCTGATGTTAGGAGGAGGCATTCATGTACTTAAGCAGAGGTCATACAAATTGCAGCGTAATTAGCACTTTCCTTTTTACAAAGTCTGATTCATTTGAAAAGCATTACACACCCTTTCAGCACAATCAGCATTAATCATTCATGTTCACTGATAAATTGCCAACTATACAGGAGACAAAATGTAATTTTGTCTGCCCATAGTATGAGGCTCCTGTCATGGGATTTTTTCCACATACTGGGTTGAAGTTGAAAGTTTGTGTAATGTATTAACCTTTCTCAGGAAAGGATTTATGATTTTCTGTCAAGGGGAGCAAGAAGGTGATTGTATTGAAGGTAAGACCCAGGAACACAGACAGACTCGAGGAATTCAAAAATAAAACTAAACATTGTTTTAGCAAAACAAAATGGTTTTAAAACTTACAAAACCAAGGAGCAGCACAAGGCACTAGACATGCAAATTCTAAACTGAAGTGAGAATGGAGACAGGAAAGAAATGGACCAGTGACAAGCAGGAAACAAACAGGCTGCAGGTGTGAGTGGGCGGGGCTGAGGGAAATGACTGACGACTCAGAGGAAACACTAAAATGCAAAATATATAAAGTAAAAATAACCAAAATGAGGAAAATAAACATTTAAAATGTACAAAAACAATGGTTTGCAGTTATTAACTTATTCCAGAAACCTTGGATACTCCATTATAGAACTCAGCTCTGCCATATTGTCTCTGTCGGTCAATCACAAGCTGTGTTTCCGTTCACCATAAAAATTGCGCAAATTAGAATTTCGAAAATAAGTTTAATGAAAACATGTCAATTTCGAAAAATACATATGTTTTTCAAAAGAAAAAAAATGTTTTGTGCTAGTATAAGGTGGTTTGTTGGCCATATCAAAATTAGTGTATTTTGCAAAACTGCAGTTAAAACACTTTTTTCGCATCACAGGAGTCACGTGATCAAGAACCAGATGTTTCTATGGGAGAAAAAGACAACAGGAAGTAGAAGTAGTAGTAAAATCATCGAAGTAGTAAAAGATAGTAGTAAAATAACTGACTACAATTTCTCAAAAATGCAGCATAGGTAGCCGCTCAGGTATAAGGGGCTTGTTGCTCAAAAGCCTGGATAAGACACCAACGTCTCCTTTGATGGCTGATGATCACTAGTGTCATGGTAGCAATATGCATGTGTTTACATCCGTTGCTGCCATGTTTGTAATGACTTGTCATGAGAACAAGCATATTCACGCGTGACTTTAATAGCATTTATTACTTAATGGAAACACTGCAATTGCAAAACTGTGTTTTTTTCCAACATTAACAGAATATGGACAAAGTTTTGTGCACATTTGCAATGGGAACAACACAGCTACAGTGTCCTCTTCTGACCAAATATTCACCTACAAATCCACTCTGGACTGAAGACCTGTCCAGAGTGGACTCCGTCCCCCACACAGTGACTGCTGAATATGGGCACCATTGACCCCCATGACCCTGAAAGGTAGAAGAGGGTATAGATAATGGATGAAAATCAAACTCACATCAAAAGTTAATATTTTATATGAAAAAAAAAACTTTTCCCTATTCAAAAACAGTGTTGAGGACCACTTGGGGTACTTTTAGAATCGGCTACCAGTTACATATTTTGATCAAGTATCCTTACACCATATACAAACTTTAAGATTTAAGTTACAGAATGTGGTCTTCATGGCAGGACCTCAAGGTGCATTCATGAGTGTGTATATTAACTAAGTAAATTTACAGTACTCAAGTGATTTTGAGGATTTGTAATTTTACAAAGTTTTTATAGTAACTTGTACTTTTATTTTATTACATTAAAAACATAAAAATTATACTTTAGTACTTTACTTTAAAATGTAACACCTAGATACATGTTACAGAATTAAACTTGATCAAACTCATTATGAAACTCTAAAAAACGATGTGTCGATTTTACTCAACCAAGTTACGTTAACTATTCCACTAAATGTAGAGCTATTTACTCAGTTTGGTTCAGTAAATTCATCACTTCATTGGGGAGAGGGAGACCTGCCACCAGCCCAATGGACAAAGTTAAGGTAGGTTAGGTTAATGCACCGACACTCAGAGACTGACACAGACAGAATAAATACACACAGGGCTAATTAGGGGAAATGGAAACACCTGGGAGGAAGAGGACACAATCAGAGGAGACAGAAAACAGGTGAGAAGGAAAGGCAGAAGCAGACAGAAGAGCCAACCTAAACAAAGACAAATAGTCCCACCATAACATAGCCCCCGCCTTAAGGGGTGGACTCCGGACAACCCAAAACACAGAAAATACACACCCACACATAAGAAGGGAGGAAAGGTGGAGAGAAGACAAGGAGGAAAAAATCTGGAAGAGAAAAACTTTATTCATTTCTTTAAAACAAAATTAAAACTATGTACAATAAAAATAAATCAAATACAATGAAATTAAAGGCAACAGAGAGAAGAAAAAAATCTCTACACCATCAACTCTAAATGGAATATTAACAGCTTGTCTGTTTGTAAACATCATATAATTAGTTTTATCCAAATTTAATGATAATTTGTTTAGTTTAAACCAATTTGGTATTGTAACAAATTCCATTTTTATCATCTCTAACATGCATTCTGTCGTTACCCAAACAAAAAGCAGTATCATCTACAAATAGTATGCATTTAAAAAGCCCTGATATTTCTTATTAATTTCTTATCTTATTTACCATAAAAGATAAACAACTTTTGTCCGAGTACAGAACCTTGAGGAACTTCACATGTAATTTTACAGAGGTCAGACCTTACATCATGTACTTGTACAACCTGTTTTGTATTTTCCAAATAGACAAGATTTCTCTAAATTAAAGTTATTGAAAGAGAAATCTACAACAGAGGAAACACATCATTCATCCACTCTGATTGGCCTCGGCCCGCCACCAACTCACCGCTGCCATTGACTGTCATCTCGGCCTGCAAGTGACTCACCACTAGTGGGCCGAGCTCCCCATTAACATGAAGAGCTTATATATACCTTAAGAACAAAAATATTATTGCAGTACAGAAAAGAGCTGTAAGAACTATCACTACATTATTTTATCATTTGAAGTTATTGAAGTTCAATGATTTGGTTGATTGGAGTATTTTATCAGTTATGCATAGGGCTCATAAAAACGCATTACCTTTAAAACATCCAAATTTAAATAAATTTTGTTAAAAGAAAACGTTTTTACAGTCTCAAAGGGACAGATGTTTGAAACCTACATTCGAACCAGTTTGAAGGAACAGAGCAGTGGCGGATCTAGGATTTTTCTGAGTAAGGGGCCATCAAGGGGCCACAATATTCATAGAGGGGCCAATGTTTTCA
>JAUBOC010000030.1:8921885-8931936 GCA_032275365.1 Anablepsoides cearensis | reverse complement strand
GTGCTTTTTTCTGAATGCTCCATGGGGGACAGATCACGCATCAGGCCCGGAACGACGCGTCTTGTGAATCAGGCTTACATCTCCATTAGTTTCTTTTTAGCTCTTCTCTGTAGATCACTGGATAGATAAAATGCTAAAAGCTACAAATCCCCATGTGTTCATTAAACTGCTGTTCTGTCTGTTCCCTCGCCTCTTCTCTTCCAGTTTTATCATTAAAGACATTACCAAAAAATGGGTGAAAAAAAAAGTTTCACTGTGTTCATGCTAATGCTAATCATTGCTCTGCCTGCTGTCCACATACGGTCCCAAAACACAAGCACAGAGTGCACGTCTTATTACCTACACTCTCATTGGCTCTAGGCTTTGGCCTTTCAGTTCAACACGCTCGGTCCAAATGAGCTGAAAATCCAGGTGGTGTAGTGTATCACCTGTCAATAACTCGACCTCACATACAAGACTAAAGCCCTATGCTGCTCTCTTTAGGTTGTAAAAATAGCTTAATTGGAAGGATTCCATTTTTGTGACTGTTTGAAGCTGTTCTAGATTTTGTCAAAATGTGAAAGATTTAATTTAAGGTTTCAGAGAGAAGTGCTTCACTGTCCCTAAAATTTAAAAAAAGATATGAAAGCTAAGCACTTCTGTCTGTTCAAACATGTTACACACACATCAGCAACCCTGGTTTGTGTTCAAACAGGTACGTTTTAGGGATACGTTTTATTAAAACAAGTTATTGGGCTCTAGATACAAACTTAGATGAGTGAGAGAGATTCTGATGTGCTTAAGGGAGGGGCAGAGAGAGAAAGTAGCGGAGCGTAAATTGCCTGACAGAATGTGGCATGAATAGAAGGTGCTCTTGATGAGTATTAATGATATCAGAAAGGTGCAGCCAAACATGAACAGGGATAGGACAGAAGAGACAGCTTATAATGGATGAGGCTCACTACAGAAAGTAGAGGACCTCACTGAACTGTAGAACAGTACAGTTTCTAAATATTAAAAATTAGAACTATTTAGGTGATTTACGACAACACTGGGGTGTTTTAACCCAAACTCTATAAGATGAATAAAAGCTGGGGGGAAACTGAGCCAAACCAGGGGGTCTACAAAAGAGTGGAGGCTCGACCTGTGGTTTGTAGAATTTTATACCCTAAAGGACTCACTTTGTGACCTCCGCTGCACCTTTTTCAAAGTTATTTTAATCCATTTTGGCTGCGTGCCGTTAGCCTTTGATCAATATTCCTGGGTTTGTTTTTTCTCCCTTGATAAGTTTTGGTTTGCTGCTTCATTTTTACAACTAAACATCCAGCAGGCCTTGAAGGACCCACCAGCTTTCTTGACCTTTTTCTTTTTATCTTTTACACTAAAATCAAAAAAATAAAAATAAAACCTATGGGCTGAGTAGGAATGGAGTAGCCCCTTTGGGTGAAACTTGTAAAGGATGTTGTGCACCTCATTTTATAATGTAAGAAATGTGTTGTGATGTGTTAGCTCTTGGAAAAGGAGTTGAGAATGACTCATCTTCTACGACACTAAATATAGCTCAGAATCTGTAAAATTGGTTGAGCTGTAGCCATTATTGTTTTGATTATTGCTGAAATCCATGCTCAGACCCCTTTATTCATCATTCTCTACTGACTAAAACCTACTAGCAACCTCTCCTGTAATTGATTCAGATACCCTTAAGGGAACTAACACCATTTCCTCCAACTATAACCGCCTAGAAAGTCAACAAGAACCAAATTACAATGAAACCTGCGAGTTCTCCAGATGAGCAGAATTTTAATTAAAAACCAGTTTAAGTAGAGTGAGACAGGAAGGAAGAGAATCCCTTGCATCATCAGCCAGGAGGCCTCTCGGAGGCCTTAACGAGGACACAGGCTGCTTGTAAGAGCTGCGTGTCTCCAGAGAACTCTGAGCCTCCTCCGTCTCACCTCTCCAAAGATTCAGGATGACTAATCCTGGAAGGGTCTACATAAAACCCCATGTTAGCTCAGCTGGTGTGCTTTCTCTGTCAACAGGCAAGAACCAATAGATTAAAAATAAATAGGAAACATTCCAAGGATGCAAAAATAAGCAGAAGAACTGATCAAAGGTTAACTGCTCACAGCATGAATTAAACATTTAAAATGAATGTAGTGGAGGTTAAAATTTACATATTATATTCATCTATAACTACAACATAAAGACAAAAAGGCTATACATGACTGCTAATAATGCAAGTGTACTAACAGGGTAATATTCTCCAGCAAAATTTCCACAAAAAAGCTTTCTCTGCATGTGCTTCTTGTTATTTATATAACCTACTGATGATGATAAAAAAGACAAAAGAAAAAAAACACAAAGGGGATACAGTATGCTTCTTTCTCCCTTCAGACTTCTCACTCTTCAAGGCCTATCCTTATTTCAGATCTCACTCCCTCATTGGCTGCTTGTGCTGCATTGCAGGATTTACAGTCTCCTGTGCAGGAAAGGTCCTGCCGGATAATGGAGTTTTCTGATCACAGGTCCAGCCTGTACCTGTTCATCCATGTAGGTCTGAAGCCATCTCTCAGTCCAGGCTGCTTTAGGAAAGTTGAACCAAGAGTTTAACTGTGAACCAGTTTTTATTGGTAGGCGTCTGTCATTCTGCTCCCTCTCATGGAGTCTTTCTGGTGGCTCACTTCAGGTTCTGTGTCAGTATTGCTCTCTAGTGACTCCTCCCCAATAGGAAAGAGGCCAATCGTTCTTCCACATCACTTGGCAGGTGAATTCAATATATTAAGACATCTTCAATTCCATTACTCATCAGTGTGAATCTGCAGCACTGCACATGTCTGGTATCCTCCAGTTTCCACCACTGCCCCTCTCACAAGCTGTGCTTTGGCTGGTGTTGATTGGCTGTGGAGGCCATTTTAAACTACTCCAAAAGTTAGTTATTTACAGAGGAACAATCATTAACCATGTTTCCATCAAGGCCTTTTGATGCGCATTTTGAAGTTACGCATAAAAAATGGTAGATGGAAACAGCAAAATTTGAAAAAACTTCCTCTATTTCGCAAATGAGTTATTACGCTCGAGGTGGTTTTTTGAATTTTACAAAAACGAGTTAATGTGCAAAATGTGTGATGGAAACACATTTGTGGAGTAAATTCTTACGTAGTAAACATTTACCTCACATGGTTTATCAGCTGTTCCCGCTGTCTGTCCAGTGCCAGTACCAGCTTTGGCTCAGCTGCACCCACAGCTGCATGTTGCTAATTTAAGAATTTTTCTAGAAAAAATAATTAAACATTTTAAAATGCCTGACTTTTATGTTGTGTAGCAATTTGTTAAAATTTGTTTTAATTAGACAATGTGTTCTGTGATTTTTACCTCTGTAGGTCAAATGTGTCATTGTTAATATTTTTTTAGTGTGTCATTCACAAACCATGCCCACTTTTGCTAATCATTACTATATTGTTTAGAACAACTCAGTTTGTGGTCCTGAGCAAGTGTAGACGATTTGGTAGCAATTGACATTAGCATTTTTGAGATATAAACATGGTGCACTTTTTGCACCCCCCTAGAGTTTGGTTGATATAAAAATTTAAATACATGCTCAGAAATATTCATTGGCTGCATGGTATGAGTTTGACGTGAACATGTGGTAAAATACATAAAAGACTGTCATTTTTGTTAATACTAATGAGCTAGCTTTGTATAAAATTAAATGTAACTCAGTCATACAAAAAAACAAACCACTTTTCTTCCACATCCTTTGTAGAGACACTAAGCTAGGTGCTACATGAAAGGTTTCATGGTAATTGGAGATGCACATTTGGAGGAAATTGCAATTTGCATAAACAACAATACATTTTTTAAACAATCAAAAATACATTGGAAATGAATGATTAAGTGGCCACAATGTTTTTAATAATTGGGCTAAGTATACAGGAGTTACAGATCAAAATGTTTCACACATCAAACTAGAGCCACTTATGCAGTTTTTTAGTATTATATAGAAGTTAGTGTGCTTTATATTTGCTGTTAAACTCTCCTCAAAATCTCTACCGGTTTGGGCTCCATAACTGATTTTGTGAAAATATTCATTTAAGAAAGTATAGGCCACACCCACTTTATTTGTGCATAATGACCATTTAGACTTAATTTCAAATCAAGGGTCTGTAGGTCTATGTCTTTTTGTGTAAAATTATTTTGTGGCTTATAGCACCCCCTATGCCTTAATGATTTTAAAATTTGGTCCACCAACTTAGAACTGAGTCCTGTACTACATGCATGATTTTCATCTGGTTTTGTAGTACTGTTTTGAAGTTATGGCCAAATTCCTGTTCAGCTAGCTTGCCTAAGCTTTTTGCCTAGGCATAACTCACACATTTTAACATTTTTATATTTGTCCTTCAAAACTTAAAATCAGCATACTAACTACATATAGGACGGTGGGTTTTGTGGCAATCAGACTTGAGATCTTTAAAACAAAGCCAAAAGTAGTTGTCATGTTCCCCTGAGCTTGGCTTGGACCCCTAATAAACACAACAGTAGTTACAAGCTAAAACCACCAAAACAGAAGCTATAAGTTAAAATTAGGAAAACAGTACATAAATAAACAGTTTGACTGGATTAGACTTTAAAGCAGTTTGTCAAAGATTCAAAGGGATCTCAATGCTTATGTATCAAAAAAGTAAAATGGCTAATGCTGAATCAGCATTCACAAAAGTAAAGAAATGATCAAATTTATAAAATGCATCAAAACATAATTTTTTATATGTTTCCTTGCAAATGTTTGTTTAGTTAAGCTAAAGATCTGATAATAATTAATAATATGAAACATCCTCAGGAACTTGTCAACTTTTAAACAATTTCATGTTAGTCATTTATAGTTCAATGACATGAAAATACAGATTTATAATCCATGCACCCGTCATAGAAAAAATACATGAATGAAACTGCTCAGTCAAACCAATAAAACCTTTCAGAGTGTTGATCTAGTCCAGTCAGTCCACTGTCAGTAACTTTCACCCCCCAAAATCACTAACCCACTTATAAAGGTGGTAACAAGTATAAGACCACAAACCCTTAGTGAAGAAATCTCCTGCTGAGCCCTGATAAAATGCACTGCTTCAGAATCACCCTAATTATTTTTACATCTTGTGTTTTCATGCTTCTTATCCTTCGTTCAGGTTTTCTTGTAGATTCATTGACACACACCGGCCCGGTGGGGTGGGGGTTACCAGGGGGTTATAATCTAATTTTAGATGCATCACATCCTAAACATGGATTTTGAATCAATTTTCAAATATCTAGAATCAGTTTTCCTAATCTGTGCTGCCACCTTAAGTGAGTGAGCAGAGTAGCTGCGGCAGTGAGCCGTTTGTCCCAGTGGAGCTCCTGTAGACATGAGGCTTCACATCTTTTTCTTCTTTTCTTCCCTGAACTCTGAAGAAGATGTGTCTAAAAGTAATAGATAAATCTATCATAACGTGACTGTTTTTAGAAATGACACTGAAACTTTTGATTTGTGTTCAAATTTCTAGAGGTGTTAATCATAGTAGGGTTAGAGGCAAAACTGTGAAGTTTAGTAAAATAGTGGAATTCAAAGATTTAATGTGTCACAGCTGGGTATTTTACCCTTTTTCCTTTTTTACGCCAAAACCTGGTAATGAAACATTCTTTTCTCAGTGTACTTTTTTGTTCAGGGAGCTTTTTTGACAGAACACACACCCTTTCTTTGACACATCCCCAATCTGTTGTGCCATCACAGTTTAATTTGAAAGGGTTATAAGATGGGAATTATGGTGACAGGTGAACTCAGTTTTACAGAATAGATGCACAGTCCCTCCACATTAATTCATCAGACTGAAAAAAAAATAAAGACCCCGGGAAATCAGGATCTCTGGCTACGTTTACACTGTAGGCTGTTTTTTTATGACAGTCTGAACATGACAAATTCAATTTTTTTCAAATCTGACCTAGGCTCTAATGGCACTAACCTTGAGTCCCACTGTTTAAATCTGTAGCTCCACACATCTCCAGCTACAAAACACAAGTCCAGTTGCTTCATATTTTTTCTTTTCATTTTCCGTGTCCTGGTTGACTGGAAATCCGCAGAAACATATGATAGTAACATCCAACTTTAGTCTTGAACCATATCGATCCGAAAGTTTGATACTTTACTCTGAATTAGGGCTGCCACAAACGATTATTTTTATAGTCACCTAATCACTGATTATTTTTTTTCGATTTGTCGACTAATCGGATCATACGTTAATTGAATATAAAACATACAGCTTATTGCACCAGAATGCAGCTGCTATTATATAACCATCGTTAGATTTTAGCTATAAGCTAACTAAAAATAATAGCAGTGGAAGACAAGTTCTGCCTTGCAGATTTTGCATTGCACAGGTTTTTCTTACATTTTCTTAAAATGATCCCACACTTTTGAGCTCTGTTGTCAGGTAGCCATGATACCAGAGCCTGTCTGTATACTGTCTTGTGACGTCCACGGCCTGCCCTGTTAGCACTACTGTGCATGTGTGTCGAAGACAGAAAGACAGGTGCGGCAGTGGAAGGTGTCAAAAAACATTTGGAGAGAAAAACAAACAAACAAAAAAAGACTAATCAACTATTAAATTAGTCGTCGACTATTTTAATAGTCAATCATTTGTTGACTAGTCGACTAATCATGGCAGCCCTACTCTGAATGTTTCGTCATGTCTTTTTCTGCATGTGTGTCACGTCAATTCCATGTAGAGTTCACTCTGGAGTCTGATGGAGGTCACATTTAAAATCGCCACAAAAAAAAATGATTTTTTTTCCAAGAATCAGAACTGAGCATGAAGACCTTCAGTTTGAATGTAGCCTCTATTTCACTACAGAGTTTTCTTGGGTAAGTAAAGAAACCTTTAAACCAACTATGTAAACATTGTTCATTTTCACTAAAAACATGAAGCAGGCAGAGGTCTTAATTATGAAGCAAGATCTGAGATTAGTGTTTGTTTAGCTGCTTTCTTTGCTTTTGAACAGTTTGTGTCGACATTTTTTGGGCTGTAATCATTAGTCCTGCATGAGTAAAGAACAAAATAAGCACATGTGACTGAAGGTCAGCAGCCTGTGAATAATGCTTTGTTTTTTTTAGTTGGTGTTAATTATGTACTCTTTAAATGATGAGCACATATATAAATATGTTTATTTGCAGATAGTAAGAGTCATTTGTATAGTTGTATTTCTGTCTCAGTTTCACTGTGTTTTTGGATAAACATCATAAGCCTGTCAGCTGCCACCTGCTGTTTATTCACAAACAATCATTGCAGATAATCAAGTTGCCACAGCCTCTGATTCATAATTGAATTGTCCTAAAGATCCTCACCCCTACCTGGCAGCAGTGCCTCTGGGTCTACAAAGGTTTGCTGTTTAATCAGTGGACAGTGGAAGCCCACTGACTTTATTACCACCTGGACCACCTAGTATTGCTCTATTGTTCTTTTACTAGACCCCCCCCCCCCCACACACACACACACACACACACACACACACACCACTCCCCAGCTGGAGCAGCTGATCAGAGCAGACATGTGAGTAAAGCAGGGTGTTGGATGGTGCTGCCTGTCTGACACTTCATCCTGCTGAGGCACAGTGTTCTGGACACGCTGTAGAAAAGCACACTGTCGCCCCGGGTCACTGCATTGTTGGCTTTCCAATCCACTTTCTACACCTGTCCTTTTATGATCCCACATGGGTCATGGTGGCTCCATAAGATTTCTCAGGACTCGTCTGTGATGGGCAGCTTAGGTTATGGTAAGAAAAAAAAAAATCTGAGCGGCTGCTACTGAGGCAGAAAACCATGAAATTCTTTAAGTGTTGTTCAAGCCTCACAATGACGTTCCCAATTAAATCACCCTCCACCTTTCACACCAGAGTTTCAGATTCATTGAGAAATGATGGAGTTGATGCTGTTTCTCTCAAATGCTGAAAGTAACCCTAATATCCAGCCTGTTAATGCTGTCTGTATGTGTTGTGGATATTTCTCAGCTACTGCAACAAATTGTAGCTGAACATATTCAAATCTGATTGAGTTAAGGCCATTTACATGTTCGCTATGGTCCATTAGCTACAGTGCCCATCCTGAATTTGGTTGATTGGATGAAGTGAATCATTTGTAGATGTTTCAGCTGTTTTATTAAATTCCATCTTGTCATTCAATACATCATTTGCTAACAGACAGGCATGCAGAGACTCAGGCAAACACAGTTCTGTTTGTTGTCTCTCACAGGTGGATAATAAAGCAGAGACAGTGGGATGTGAGCAGTTTAGACTGAGCTCAGGGCTCCACAGCTTCAACAGACCCTCCAGCTGTTCAGTAGCAGGACCAGCATTCAGCCGCTCAAGCCTCAAAATGTTCAGCTCGTTCAGAATCTATTTGCTTTGACTTTGGAGATCCGTAACTGTTTTACAATATAATATAAACTTGATATGCCTCTATTTCTTGAGATTCATAAAAAAATTGTCCACTGATCATTTTAGCTTTTACCTATTATTACGCTGGTTTTAGCTTTTAGCTACTGTTTTGCTATATTATTTTCTTTCTACTATTTTGCTGATTTTATCTTTTATCTACTGTTCTGCTTTTAGGGCTAACTTTGCCTTTTTAATCCTAATTAACATTATGACTTTTATAATTTAATAATCCAGTTTATTCCTTTTTAACATTTAATTTATAAGTGAAGAACTTGTTTATAAAAGGAAGTATTGTTTTAAATTTTTTTTTATTTTATTTAAAAATAATGGAAGGTTTTCTTTAATTCATAAATGAAATTAAGGTTTTAAAGCTCTTCATCAAAGCACTGAATTTTCTGATGGACAAATACATTTCTGGTTTGGCATTTGGGACATTTTTTTTTTACTTTATTTGCGCATCATATAATTAAGACCTGATTGTTGTGAAAACATCTATACAGTAACACACTGAATTAAATTAATCTTAGTCATTTAGTTAAATATAATTTTAAAAAGTTTGATGAACAGAAATTGAGACAAACGGTAGAATCAGACTTCAGATAACTGAGTTCACTCCTGCTGCTTCCTTGGAATAAAAGGGGCAATTAAAGCCAGACTCTGCTGATCAAAGGTATTGATTAACTGATGAGCAGCAGCTGTTTGCTGCTCTGAAACATTCAGCCGTGTGACGTCTTTCCAAGGTAGACACACATCAACAGTGACCTTCGAGAAGCTACTGTTACTGCCCATCCATATGAGAAGGGTTAAAGGACCTTTTTTCAACTATTTAAACTAAATTCTACAGAGAATAATATGATTCACAAGTAAAAAATATTTAAGGCAGCTGCCAACCTTCTCAGGTTTGGCGCTCCCAATAAATATAATCAGACAGAAAACACGAGAGCTCCAACTCAGACTCTACAGGCCTCAGTCAGCAGTTTAAAGACTAAAACTCATGACAGGACCCGTAGCAAAAATGACTCAACAAATAAAATGCTTGTTTTGGTGACTGAATGAAGTAAAGTTTAATCTTTAGTTTAATCACAGCAGCTCAGGGGGAAGGGAGGATGGTTTTTCACTTGACAAAACTTGCAACAAACGATTATTATAATAATTGATTACCGTTTGATAATTTTTTTTCAATGAATCATAAAACAAAATAAAAAATTTGGACTGACATATCACACAAAAAACAGTTTGAGAATTATTTTACTATAAATTGAAATGCATAAATAAATAAATATTTGTCAAATAGCTTCAGTGAAAAAAATTATGTATCCAAAATAATACACAAATGCGTGTTATATCCTTGAAAGTCTTGTCTCCTGGACAGACTCATGGACAGTCTTATGGACAGACTCCTGGACAGTCTCATGGACTGTCTCATGGACAGACTCATGGACAGTCTCATGGACAGACTCATGGACAGTCTCATGGACTGTCTCATGGACAGACTCATGGACAGTCTCATGGGCAGACTCATGGACAGACTCCTGGACAGTCTCATGGACAGACTCATGGACAGACTCATGGACAGACTCATGGACAGACTCATGGACAGACTCATGGACAGTCTCAT
>JAUBOC010000030.1:8720717-8734726 GCA_032275365.1 Anablepsoides cearensis | reverse complement strand
TCTTTTGAAGGAGGTCTTCTGGGACCAGGGTCAAAGACAGGTGGAAGTGTTTATTCCCCCTCGGGGTGACCCCTACACTTAATATACAGGTTTACATGGTGATCAGCTGTTCAGATATGACTCCGGTTCTGTCAATCTAGGTCATGAGCATAACATGAAAAATTGTTCTCATAGTTGCTGTTACATGATGAAAATCATGTTGTTTGTTGTCGCACCATCAGAGAACCATTTCTGTGCAGTAGCTTCTGGCAGAACCTTTTTTCTTGCAGGGGTATATGCCAAGTTTAGTGTGACTGGTCTGAAATTTGTTGACATGTTTATTTGAAAATGTGGGTGAACTGCACTGTTCTCATTTTGCTTCAGTTGCTCTGCTAAAGACCAGTTGGCTGAGGCTGTTAGAAAACATAGCCATCCTTACAATTCGTCCTCCAAAACTTTTAAAGATAGATAAATAAAAGCCTTTAAATATAGTCAATATTTGTGACCCATCATATCGAAATGAGGATTAAGTCAAATTTGGTCAAAATTACCTAATTACATTTTCATATTTCTGCTTTAAAAGCTACATTGATACCTGGATCGTTCTGATATCATAAGCTTATCCAGAGATATGACTTGTTGTCTTGTTGGTTATGATAATATATTACTGTTTAGTATAAATCCTAATTTTATGTAAATTCATTTTTTATGTTAATATAAAAAGGAAATCTCAAATTGTATTTGTATATTAAGATTTCCCTGTTGGAAAAGAACAAAAACTTCGCTAGCTCACAGGGAAAAATTCAAAATTTTAAGGCATTTTTCCTCAAAATCAGGTTTTTTGTTGCTACTTCTCAAAAAAAGCTTCAAAAAATTTTTTAGTATAATATTTCAAACAGTTCATTCAAATGATACATTGATAACTCATGAATTCATTATATTTTGATAAAAAGTTTTTTTTGCAAACGTTTAAATCAAAACCCTGTATTTGGACTTAATCCTCATTTCGATGTGATTTCAATGAAGGCGCTATCACAATGTTTGTGCACAGAGGAGACAGTAAGGAGACACAGGCAGCTGGCTGTGTTGGCTGTGAGAGATTACACCTTGGCCAGGTAGCTTAGGGATGTCTGTCAGATGTAGTGGCGGTCTCTTCATGGCAAATTTGCAAATTAAGTCTTTTCCTTGGGTTCAACTCTACCATCATCCACTAAAAATAAACTCTGCCAAACATGCTGGTGCTGTGTTGTGCTGCAGTGAGAGAGAGTTCTTGCAACACTTTCTCTTTGGAGGTTAAAGTCTATGCAAAAAAACCACCTCACAACTTTGAGTACCGATGTCTTATTCTCAAGTATGCAGTTGCTTTAACTCTCTATACCTCCTTGCATGCAGTCTGGTCTGTCACAAAAACAGGTCAGAGTGAAAACAGCCAAAACATTAGCTACTCACAATTTTTAGGCCCTAAAATTTTACTTTGTTCTGAAGAATGAATACAGAGAGGATTTTAACTTGGTAGTTAACCCCTTAACTGGGACCAATAATCACAAAAGCCCCTTCTCCACTGTAAAGTCAATACTCAGCTTGACTTGCCTGGAACTACTGCTGAGGTAGGTCCAAAAGCGTATTGGAACCAAAAATAGAGACACGTGTTTGGTCAACCTCAATTTGATGAGAACAACATATGCACACTCATAGAGGAGTTCAACAGATACTGTAGCAAATTGGCCCTCAAACAGACCGTATAAAGCTCCCCATCATGCGCAAGATGGACAGGATGCTGGAAACAACACGAGCCAAAGTTAACAGTCGTGAATGGGCTTGGACCCCGGTCGTAACTGTTTTGCAGTTCTAGTTTTGTTTGTTTCTTGATTTATTTTGATTTATTACATTTTGTAAATAAATTGAACAAATAGTAAGTTTGGTCTCTTTACTCATTTGAGGTATAATTGGATTGTCCTCGTAATTAACATGCTTACCTTCAGTTTTTGTTCAGATCTGATGAAGAGAGGGGTAAATAAATAAATATAATTTATATTTGATTTATTATACAAGCAAGAGATAAATGATAAATGGACTGTATTTGTATAGTGCCTTTCTATCCAGCCAGGATACGTTAAGTGCTTCACACAACAATCTGTGTCCTCATTTATCCATTTACATACCACTCTACTAGATCTCTACAAACTAATCCAGATAAGTCAATCTATACAGACTAATCAGTGCTTTAAATCACATTCATACACTGATGGGACACATCAGAGACAGTGGGAGTTCAGGATCTTGCCTATAGCAGTGGAATCGATCTCCAACTCTCGCATTAGAGCCACAGCCACAGCAAATCTGTTACGGTAATCGATGTCAATTACCTGAGCCTTGAGAAGAAGTGCTAATTAAAATGCAGCATCTTTTCTACTTGTTACAAATAACAGCTGTCTTCAATAGTTGAACTCTAGAGAGAAACTGACTTAAAGTTATTAAGTCAGCCATTCTACAAAACATAATGTTCACCATGATACTTGAACTGCTAACATATTCTTGTCTTCTTCTTGTACTATATTCTTGTCCCAGTTGATGTTGGATTCAATGTGTTTTTCTTAAACAGGTGATGGAAATGAGGAGGGAGAAGCACATCAAACACCCAACTGTTTTGACTATTTCATGCACATACTGTGCATTTTCTGGAAGATTCTGTTTGCTTGTGTCCCGCCCACTGAATACTGGAATGGCTGGGCCTGCTTCATTGTGTCAATCTCTGTCATTGGCATTTTGACAGCCGTTATTGGAGACCTTGCTTCCCATTTTGGCTGCACCGTTGGCCTGAGAGACAGTGTCACTGCAGTGGTCTTTGTGGCGCTGGGGACTTCACTTCCTGGTATGTAGGCTTTGGTAACTCAAACATTAAAACGTTAAAATGTTTGTTTAAGTCTTACCTCAATCTCTTACTTTTTAGACACTTTTGCCAGTAAAGTGGCTGCCACCCAAGATCAGTATGCTGATGCATCTGTGGGAAACGTGACGGGAAGCAATGCAGTTAATGTGTTTCTGGGCATCGGTGTGGCCTGGACCATTGCTGCTGCATACTGGGAGGTCAAAGGAAAGGCCTTCCATGTTGATCCTGGATCTCTGGCCTTCTCTGTCACACTTTTCACAATTTTTGGCCTCTTCAGTATGGGAATAATGATGCTACGCCGAAGGCCATCAATAGGTGGTGAACTAGGAGGGCCACAGGTTCCCAAAGTCCTGACTTCTTTGCTCTTATTTGGACTCTGGTTTCTCTACGTTCTGTTTTCCAGCCTGGAGGCCTATTGCCATATACAAGGCTTCTGAGGGAGCGCAGCTGGAGAAAATCACATTTGCACACTGATGAACACTTCACTGGGACGTTCACCATGGATTCTGTTGTGACACTAACTATCTGTAGGAATCAAAGTCACGACGTGACAACTGCTGCCATGCTTCATAAGACATGTACACATACTACACTCACATATGTAGATCAGTTTGAGTCAATTGCACTGATGAATTTCTTTTAACTGAATGCTTGTGATAAAGAAGTAACAGTGGGTTATGCTCTTCCATCTCATGGCTTTGAGGGTTGATGTTTCTCCTCACATTATAAAGTGGGATCATGTTAAAACAACTTAATTCAGCAACTTATAAAATATGCAATAACTTCAACGTTTTTGAAAGTGAGCTGTGTAAGGGTAGTATCTCGCTGGGCTGCAACTGGTTGTGCCCTATGAATTTTTATTATTTCAAAACTGTTTTTCTATTTATTTATTAATATTTTTTATTATTTGTTTTATAGTGTAACCACATTCTGTCACATAAAGGGTCTTAATTTATAGTGAATTAATAACATTTCAGCAAATTTATTTAAAAAATGTTTAAGAATTATACGAAATTTGACAATTATTTTAAAAAATTAAAATTCTTAATATTGGGATGTTGTGTAAAATGTAAACAAAAACAGAATGAATTGATTTGTAAACCTTATAAATCCATATTTTTTCTCACAATGGAGCATAGTAAGTAAGAAAAAATTGTATTGTAGGTTTTTTTCGTGATTTTTTTTTGCATGCGCTGTTTTGCGAAAGCTCTGTGTAGTTTCCTTGGCATCTGAAAATCCATTTCCTCGAAGGTATCTGAAAGGTGGTTCTAGGCCCAACCGGTGGTTTTTGCTCCCCTACCTGGCTGCCTCAGGACACTACAGGATTTCTCAAACATGCATGAATGAGTCAAAGCAAGACTCTGTGCATGTTTTTGATGAGGGTTACAGATGAGGGAACAGATGCTGCTTGACCAACCATTCCCCTCCCAAAACAGAAACACAAACAGCAACAAGCGGGAAATCAATATTGGACGTTAATATTGGCCCAGTTTTACTTATTGGACCGATACCGATGTTAATGCTGACTTATCGTACATCCCTATTTTTTATTTGTTCAAAATCCAAGTTTCTGTGACTTACACAAAGGTATTGAAACATTTCACGATATTTTGTTGACTCCATGGTAAATGTTATTCACCAGTTGCAATTCATTGAGATACTACCTTTAAAGACTTTATAAAGCTGCTCTGATGTTAAAACAATCATGAAAGAACACATTTTTGCTCTTTATTATAGCAGTCAAATCTCATTTTCTCTCAAGATGTTTCTGTTTATCATTTACAACAAATATTTACAGCAAAAAAAGGGAAACTGTGTTCAAAATATTGTTCATTTTTTAAGTTGTCAATGTAATGAAGGCATACATTAACAATGAATTGAAGACTATTTGCCATTTAGCACAGCTGCTTGAAACTGATTATTCACCCCCTGCTGTAGTCCTCTCTGTTCATTTATCAGTGGTATAATTTAATGTCTTCACTGTGCCTGATCTGACAAGAACAAAACTGCAATATCATTTATTTTATGTCATTATTATAATTATGTTGCTATTTTAGGTGACAGTGTTTCTATTTAGTCCATCACCCACACTGTTTTTTACATCTTCAGATGCAGAAGAAGACAAAACAACAGGACATGTCATTGTAAGTGTGTGCATTCAAACCATGAGGATGATGAGGGTTACGAAAGCAGTTTAGGTAAATTTAGATGATGCTTGATGTTATATTTTGTATTCAGTGGAATTTTAGGCAGTAAAGCAGTTCCTCAGCACAGGAGCAACAGACAGGGCCCCCGACGCAGGCTGTGTAAAGATGTCCCCGAGATCCATTACATAACAGAAGGGTGTAAGAGGCAGGCAGGAAAAACATACTGTACATAAAGCACCAAAACCAAGTTACTGGAATATTATACAGGAACATCTGTGCTGTGCTGAATAAAGTGGGAAACTCCATGAAGGGTGGTGGAAAACAACAGGACTAAGATTCTGTGGGACATCCTGTTCTTCAGGCTCCATTTAGCCCGTCAGCCACTACAGTGTTCAGTTGGCAAGCTAAAGAAGAAGGCAGCTGGAATATATTGAGGTATTCCAAATGACTGTAACAAGATTTATATGCCCCTGAAAACACATAGACAGTAAACTATGAAATAAAATAACTGCTTGTGAAATGTAAATCGCTTTAATCAAATTAAATATAATGAATATGAAAAACTTTTTTTGCTCCATTGAATGATTTTAGCGTCTAGTTTCCCCTCTCATCATGACAAACACATTGACCTATCGTTAATCGATCTTTTTACAGTTACTAATTTGCATCAGGCATCACATCCTCAAATAGGTTTATAGCCATTTCCAGCATTCAAGGTTCAACTTTAGCATGTTGGTCCTTTACACCTGCTAAAGTGTAGTTCTACAGGAGGAGCTTCAAGATGGCAGAAATACTACACACTCCAATGGAAGTAACCTTTGTTTGATCCTGATTTGTACATCTAATATCTTCTACTTGTTTCAAAGTCAGATCATGTGAGCAGCAGTTTGAATAGGGAGGTCCAGTCTTCTCGCCCTCTACCTCTATGGGAGGAAACTCATTTTAACTGCATATATCAGTGATTTTGTTCGACAGGTTTATTTTATTCAGTTTATGTTCATAGATCAGCTGAGAGAGATTGTATAGGTCCAAAGGGCAATGCTGCTACTTGTAATATACCAAGGGCAATAATAATACAGTTTAGCATGAGAACCCTCTCATGCTAAACTGGCTATGACAACATGGCTGGCATTGACAACAAAGGGTTAGACAGCAAATAGACATTGCACTAAACATTCACATAAGATTGCTTATTTCTATTATCACCAACATTTTCATCTGATCCTTTGAACATGCGTTGAGTTCCACAATGCCCTTTAAATACAAAGAGTTTGAAAAATACAGTGAAACATAAAGCAATTTTATTTGTAATGAGCATAAGGCTAGTTGTGCTTTTCTGCAAAATAAAATAATCCATAACATTCACCCAGTCACTGATTTTTCTGAAGGAAAGATAGAGATGAATCATTGTTCCTTTTGTCCGGAGGAAGAAGAAACTTTCCAACATAGTTTTTTTTTTCCCTGTACCCTTTTTCTGCAGTTTTTTGCATGATATGAAGGACTGATTATCACCCAGGATAAACAACTTGCCATTTTTTAATATTAATGGGATTTTCTTTTAATATGGATAATCTGCACCCTTTGGTTTTTGATATGGTAAGTCATTAAAACGTCATCATCATTTTCTTCAACATTAGAGGGGTAAGCCATCTCTTCTTAACACAATGGAGCTCCACCGTGTGGAAACCGAGACCACTCAGGCAACATTCTTGGTGACGGTTTCCATTTAGTACAGAGTCCCATTGCATGGCAGGAAGCAATTGGAGCTCCTTCACTGGGCGACGATCCAGCTGCAGTTCTGATCTGCAGAACCACGATCAGCTGTGCAGTTTGTACCTCCTCTCCGAGGGACACCGCGGAAATATATATTAAATAAATGAATAATAATAAAGAAAGAAACACGGAACAGTTTAAATTCACGCTCTTATTTTAAAAGGAACGGGTTCCTGTTCTTTGTCCTGTAGCCCAATGATTCCCAACCAGGGGTACGTGTACCCTTGGTGTGCGCAAGCATATTACAGTGGGTAAGTGGAAAAATTTCCCAGGTGTGTAAAAAAAAAAAAATAAATAAAAATGTGTATCTACAGAGGACAAATGTCAGAATCTTGCCTACAAGCTGGTAAAAACCATTTCTATCAACAATGCACTTAAAACTACAAGCAGTTGAAGATAAAACTATAAAAGTGAAAATAAAATTGGTTTAAAAATTTGGCAAGTCAGAGATGTCAAACTAATATTTGTGTTAAATAGGAGGCATAATGTGTTAGGCCTATGTTTGTTTTTGATATGGTTATATTATCACTACTTTTATTACATAGGGTATGTTGTATTCATGGTTAAATGCAGAAAAATAAACTATTCCAAAGGTAACAGATTTTTGTAATTATATAATAACTTTAATTGCTGGATGTTCGGCCCCTGAGCTGTTGGCCTGCAGTAACTGTGGCCCCCCGGAGCAGTTTAGTTAATTAGCCCCGGATTAGAGGATAAGGAAATAACGCAGTTTAATGCTAAAAGTGCTATTCCTCCTATTTCCTGAGGTAAATGTAGACATGACACTTCTTAAAATGAAAAATGAGGGGGTAGCCTAAAACCATTAAGAAACCCATAGCAATTATGTTAAAATATATTTTGATGGTTGTAAAAACAAAAAAGGATAATAGGAAATATTTATTCCGGAGTTTAAAATATACATTTCTAAACGCTATCAGATCAACTATCTGTTTTACAGCTGAACTGGTGGCAGACTGCAAAACATAAAATAATGAAGACATGAGTGGAGTCTGAAAGGTATATTAGGAACTGAAGTCCATAGTGGATATTTACAGATTAAGGAAAGCATTATTTACATATCTTTAAAACTAAAAAGTAGAATGTAAAGTAGTGTTGTTACACACTCGTGTACAGTAGGTGGCGGTATGCGCCTGAAAGTTGCTTGCGATCCGCCATAAGAGAAACAAAGAAGAAGAAGAAGAAAAGGGGACGACAACAACATGGCTGCCACTGCGTCCCGATACTACGGAGAAGGCAGCAGAGCAACGAAAAGACAGAAAACTGAAGAGGGAGGAATGACAACGGTGAGGGTGCCTCTAACACCTGTGAAGAAATTGTAATAAAGATGTTCGTTTTTCCTTTTCCAATACAAGAAATGTGTGCGAAGAAGTTAATATATTGGGACTTAGCTAAAGCGCACAGGCTAGCTGTTAGCTGCCGCTGCGGAGTTAGTTTGTCTGATCAAGTAGTTTTTATATATTGAGAAGAAAAAGAGCAAGCTCTACAAGGTTATTGTATTTTCAGGTCAATGGAAGTAAAGGAATAATAAATTATTTATTAAGGAAAGAAAAGACTGTCGTATTACTTTTTAGGCCTTGTTTTTTTCGACATGAATGTGTTTGTCAGTTTGCAATCAGTGTATTTTATGAGTTAACAAACATCATGTTTTTGTCTTATTTCCTTAGGAAAGTTACGATAACCCCCACAAACCACTGCCATCTCCCGTGGTGCATATAAGGGGACTGGTTGACGGTGTTATGGAGGCTGACATAGTGGAGACTCTGCAGGAGTTTGGAACCATCAGGTAATTAGACAAAGGTCTTAATTTATCTTATGTTATCTCCAGTAGGGATGTGGACAAATTTTTAATCCTACATCAATATTAAATCTGACAACAGATAGTGATAATAATATCCAATGCAAAAGTAGCAGAAAATGTATAAAATAATATAATAAGGCAAACTGCAGCATCAAATCAACTTAATGTGTCTTAGAAAGTAAGGAAATTAAAACAATTTAAAAACCATTTGTACATCTGTTTTGTAAACAAAGCTCCTCCACCAATGACAACCTGTGAAATGTGTCAGGTGAGGAAGACGAGCATCAACACATATTGCTAACGAGCTATTCCAGATTAAAGAAAAAACATTTCAACGTTTCAAATCATTATCAAATTTGGAACAAGGGCAGATAAAATAATGTTCTTCGTGGCAGCTTATCTCTTTAATGGCTCACAAAAACTTGAGTGATTGACTTTGATCCTATTTTAAAAAAAGTGTCTCTTCAAAACGCATCAACAAAAATTAAAAACTCGAAGACGAGACTATAGCTAACTACCTGAAATCAGCACGCTTTGTTGAAATTCACAGAAATATTGAAGCAGGAGGAAATAAACGCACAATCTGGTCACAGCAGTCTACCTCTTAATATTCACATTACTCCCTTGCCTTTGAGTCTGAGTGAGATGGTGCAAATCCTCACTGTGTATCATAACTGTTTTATATGTACTGTAAATATATGCTCCATATTTTGATTTTTATTTTGACTGTAATATGTGTTTTTGTCATAAAATCAAGAGTAGAACATAGGTTTTATGAGCTGCAGGTAAAAACTGAACTCTCTCTCTCTCTTTATTTTGACAGTTATGTGGTTATGATGCCAAAGAAAAGACAGGCTCTTGTGGAGTATGAGGACCTGAATGGCTCCTGTAATGCTGTCTCATTTGCAGCTGAGAACCAGGTTTATATTGCCGGACATCCTGCCTTTATTAATTACTCCACTAGTCAAAAGATTTCCCGACCAGGAGAATCAGACGACACCAGAAGCGTCAACAGTGTGCTGCTTCTCACAATCTTAAACCCCATCTATCCTATCACCACGGTAATGTGCTCACAGTTACTGTATTTTCAGCTTTGTGACTAGTGGGTTCAAACTTTTCTTTGTGTGTGTGTAATATGTGTTGTATTATTATAATGTGTATTCAGTTTATTAAAAAAATAGTTTGAACAGCCAATACATCCAATCAAGTATCTGTTCTAATATTCACTGCCTTTGATGTAAATTTATTACTGAACAGTGAGCAGCAATGCAGCAATAACTACAGTATAATAACATTGTTTTTATATTCAACAAGACCTTTATTGTGAAGGATTTCTTCACCTCTCATTGGTTGGATTTTCTGTGCATAACGGAAACATGGATGACCTCTGGTGATTCCAGTGCTTTCTGGGAACTTTTGTCACTTAACTGCACATACTTCAACTCTCTTATTTGAGCTTGGATCTTGCTGTTTTGTACAGAACTCCTAATTACAACAAGGACTTTCTTACTGACTTGGTTGATATTTTTTGTTAACAGTCCTGCTTAAATATGACTATATATAGCATACTATATATTCACATGTGTGTGTGTGTGTATGTGTTGTTGTTTTTTTTTCACGTTCCTAGAGCTGGGCGATAAATCGATTTAATCGATTAATTCGAATTTGCCATGTATAAAGGTTTTATTTTGGGAAAATCGAGATTTTTTTCCCACCAGTCTCTTTGTGGCTTCTGTAGTTCAGAGGTCACCCTGCCTGTCCCTCAAGACTTTTGGTACATGGTATGACAATATGGCAGCTAGCAAAGAGGATCTACTTCTCAAAAAAGGCTCTGTTTCTTCAGTTTTCTGGAACTGGTTAGGTTTTACAACCTCAAACTTGGAGCAACAAACACCGCACTGCAAAATCTGTTTGAAGACTCTTGCTACTAATTTGTTTCGACACCTGAAACAGAGGCACTCTGATAAGTGGGAAACAAAATCGATTAAAATCGAAAATCGAATTTGGGATGAAAAAAATCGGAGATTTTGTTTTTGGGCCAGATCGCCCAGCCCTACGTTCTACTGATTCTTTTAATTTTGTTCAATTTGTGTCTGATCCAACACAAGAATGTGTTCACATTTTAGATCTTGCTTTAGCTCACAGTTTTAATGCTTTTAATGTGGAAGTTTGTGCTGGATTTTGGGACCACATGCCTGTAGTGTTTGGCAGGCCAGTCTTTTTTCATTCAGTTAAACCTCGCGCTCTACAGCCCTGTAGAGTTATTAACTCCTCCACTGCTGCTCAGTTCTCTGCAGCGTTTACCTCTACCATCAGCTTCTGTGGGTCTTCATTCAGATGTTGAAGCTCATTCATCACATTTTAACTAAATTGTGTGCATCTGTCTTATGTTCATTCTGGTTGTTTTAGAATTCTTGTTTTCCCCCCCCCTATAATATCAATTAACAAAATGGAAATTGTGAAAGTCAACAAACAGACTATTAGGTATTAGGCAACACATTTAAGTTATATTTAAGTTCAAATGTGATGCTTAACAAGAAAACTCTACAAATCTTTCTCTTTGTCCTCCAGGATGTGCTCTACACCATTTGTAACAACTGTGGTCCTGTACAGAGGATTGTCATCTTCAGAAAGAATGGGGTCCAGGCTATGGTGGAATATCCTTTTCTGTTTTTGTTTTGTTTTTCTCCGCATCATAAGACTGAATAACACACTAATTTTACTTGAACCCTCAGATAAACCCGTATTAGACCCTAACTTTTCGGTGCTACATTTGATTCAGTTCAAAGTGCTCAGAGAGCAAAAGCCTCTTTGAATGGAGCAGACATCTATTCTGGCTGTTGCTCTCTAAAGATTGAATATGCCAAGGTGAGTATATGTGTGCAGTGTCTAGCTACCATTTGTAACAGAAGAATAATTCAACTGTGAGATTTGTTTCCAATAATCTGTAATGTGATATGTTTCTTTCCTAAAGCCTGCACGCCTTAATGTCTTTAAGAATGACCAGGACACATGGGATTACACAAACCTGAGTGGTCAAGGTAACCTTTCAGTTTGTTTGTAGCTTGTGTTTTTTCTTCTCTTCTCCTCTGTATGTGATGGTCGGGGTTTTCTGCCTCCAGAGGTTTTGCCTTTGATCACAAAGTGCTTGTCTAAGCAGTTCTGTGTTCGTAGGCAGTATTTCTGTGATGCCGTCTTATGGATTGTTTCACCACACAACAGGTGCAAAGTAAGGGCATGAGGAGCAGCCTTAAGGGCAACCTTCATTACAGACTCATGCATGTGAAAAGTATTGAGCACACACTATAGCAGTAGATGATAAAGCACTGTTTTTGTTTTTTTGTTTTTACATAGGTTCAAATTCCCTTTAGCATGTCACAGCTGCACAGTCTCACTTTGCTGCCTACACTAATCCAGTTAATAAGATACTATGTTACACCTGTTAGCTTTCTTTAAAAACATGGTGGAGATTTTTATCATAGAATAAATAGGACGTTATATCATATGGTTGAGATGCCTTGTCGGGCTGATCAACACAATTTATAAATGACATTTGAAATATCTAGTTTTCATCATATGTGAAATACATTTATTTATATACAAGTCAAGTTTTATTTTTTGATTTGGGTTAAACAATATTCAATTTCAAACAGATTAAGTTCCCATTAATGTAGATTATTGCCAAAATTATCTGTTGACTTTTTAAAGTAAAAAATTGTATATAAACTTGTGTTTAGCAGGAAAAAGATTAATCTCAAATGACATGATTTGACAAACTGTTTACTTGCTTTTCAATTAGTTAATTAGGATTAAAACCTTCATAAATGATGATGACAGATAATTCAAAAGCAGTTTTGTCTGCACAGCTGAAACAAAATCAAAGTTTTTGTTAAATAATTGATCCTTATGACATGTATTGTGACCATTACAACAAAATAAAATGAGACTTAAGTCATGTTTTCTACATCACGGAGGTAAAATCACTAGAGGGAGCTGCACCTATCCAGTCCACTGTTACCATCTGTGACAACATGGAGGAGCAAAGATGGCAACCAAACAGGGCAACAACTCGCACCAAACAAAACAACTATTTGATAAACAGCACGCCAACTGGATCTGTCACAAATTATTCATAACCTTTTTGCAATAATTAAATATAATTATTGTTACTTTCATTCAACAAATGAAATGAAACAAAACAATTTATTTAAAACTGATTGATGTTGAGGAAAGTACAGGGGTTAGACAATGAAACACCTGTCATGTTAGTGTGGGAGGTTTCATGGTTAAATTGAACCAGCCTGGTGAACAATCTTCATTATTGCACATTGAACCAGTAAGAGCAGAGTGTGAAGGCTCAATTAGCAGGGTAAGAGCACAGTTTGGCTCAAAATATTTCAATGCACACAACATTATGGTGACATACCAGAGTTCAAAAGAGGACAAATTGTTGGTGCACATCATGCTGGAGCATCTGTGACCAAGACAGCAAGTCTTTATGATGTATCAAGAGCCACAGTATGCAGGGTAATGTCAGCATACCACCAAGAAGGACCAACCACATCCAACAGGACTAACTGTGGACGCAAGAGGAAGCTGTCTGAAAGAGATGTTATGGTTTCAGTTTTATTGTCTAACCCCTGTATATCATCCGAAGACTTTAGCTAGTTGAATAATTATGACTTTGGCTAATATTAACATATATTCATAATTTTCTTTCTGTCGTAAATAATATTCACCAGTTGAAACATACAAAATGTTCACTGCATACCTGGTGATATTTTAGGATGAAACTTGTTTCTAATGATTTTGGCCAACAATCATCTCAATAGGTCAGGTTTGTCTAATGGGAACCTAAAAATAGTCAAATATATTCATTTACACTGTAAATATTACATAAAACAAAGGTAAAACTAGCTTGTAATGCACTGCCTGGCCAAAAAAAGCACACACATTTTGTTGGACCGCTTTTAGCTTTGATCACGTAATGCTTTCGCTGTGTTATTTCCATCCAGTGTTGCATTAATTTTTCATCCAGCACATCCCAAAGATTCTCAATGGACTCTGTGGAGCCAATCCATGTGTGAAAATGATGTCTTATTCTCCCTGAACCACTCTTTCACAATAAGAGCCCCATGAATCCTGGCATTGTCATCTTGGAATCTGGCCGTGCCATCAGGGAAGAAACAATCATTGATGGAATAACCTGATCATTCAGGTGGCCTCATTCTAGGGCTGCTCGATTATTGCAAAAATGATAATCACGATTATTTTGACTTAAATTGAAATCTAGATTATTTAACAAAATTATTCATTCACTTTGTTATCATGAATTTATTGAACATAAACGTTGGCTGTCACTTTATGGGAGAAGCCTGCAGCATACTGCTGGCACTGGATT
>JAUBOC010000030.1:8572529-8587525 GCA_032275365.1 Anablepsoides cearensis | reverse complement strand
TCTGAGTAAACAAACAAAGCTTAGCCTGGCGGGGAGGCATGTATAGCCTGGCGGCCCGCCAGGCTATTTATGCGCTGTGGGAAACCCTGCACTGTTATGTGGGGTGGAACTGTTCTACATTAAACCATTGCTGCATCTCTAGTATTCACTCAGGTTATCTTTTATTAACATTTATGTGATTATTAGAGACATTTAGATATGAGAAAAATGCAAAAACCAAACATGACAGGAAGGTGAATCTTTCTATTTGCAGCACTGTAGATGTATGTAGAGGCAGTGATTCAGGACTCACCTTCAGCTGGAGACACACTGCCATCAGCAGTGCGCACTAAGTGTGTGATCTTGGTCTTTCTAGCCTTCCTCTTCTGGCTCCCAACCAGCGACTCCATATAAGTGGTTCCTTGGACATCTGGAAACATCAGGGCCACAGAAGCACATGATCTGGCTTTTGAAGCTGAATCCAGTGAGGTGGAGTCTCTCTGTGCCTCTACAGGTTCACATAGAAATAATGAAAAAAATAAATAAATCAACATTTTTTTAATGTTTTTAGTTGAAGGTTTGGTGACAAAAACAACAATACTGCATAATTTTCTTTTAGATTTTTTTTCTGTGAATCAAAAACAATGTGGCTTATTTGCAAGAGATTCTAAGCAGTAAAACAAAAGATAATAAGAGAAAATCAAGTACAAAAATGAAGTATTAATATGCATTTTCCATAAATAATATTAAAATAATAATACTAAGATTTTCTGTACAACCTAACTGCAGCGAGAGTTCTGAGGAGAACTGGAAAAACTGCATTTTCTGCAGATTTGCTATTTGGGAAAATTAAGTTTCAGCAATAAAATACATTAGTTACATTTAGTTCCTACTGAAGTAGATTTAACCAGAATCAGGTTTGTGTAGTGCAGACAGATCTATAGTGACAAAGCTTCTGTTTGTGTGTAGATTTGACACCATGGATGCTCCGAATGGAGGTTTGAATAAACAGTAACAAATTCAATTCTATCAGACCGTATTGAACTAAACTTGATTTTTACCTTTTATTTCCTCCGTAAAATATTCTGAGAGGACTTTAGTTGTAAACTAACATCATAAACAGCAGATTATTCTATTATTTTGTATTCAGTGGAGTGACCTTTGTTTGACAGCTCTCCTTTTGCAGATTTGGCTGTGTCTTCTTGGTTGGTGGAGTTTTCAGACTTCTTTTTCTTAGCAACAGTTGTGCCCTTTTTATCAAAGGTCAATGGACTATACTGTGGCAGGCTGTTAAATTTTCGCTCAAACTCCTCCTCCAACTTCCCCAGGCTGAAAAATAAAGTTCAGAGTTAGACCAACGCTGTAGAAACTCTTGAAAAACAAACAAAATCTACATAACAGAGGTAATCCAGAAAGGAGCTCCAACAAACAGAGTTTATGTATTCACTTTGAGGTAACTAACTCAGAGTGGGTAAACACTGAGTTTTTGGTTCCAGAACGGTTAATCACAGTGAGGTTTAACAACCCTGAGAATTTTTACCTTCACTTAAAGATTGTGCACCTTTGAAATGAAAATCCATCATCAACTAAGCACCAAAACCCTAATTCACTCTGGGAATCAAGGAAGGAAAGAAGGAAGATAGAATCAAGTATGTTAATTACATACTAACCAAGAACACGACAAATTTTTTTTTATTCATATTTGTATGAAGAGTCAAGTAATTACAGTAAGTCCATCACAGGGCCACTAAACACTAATGAGGACCAAATAATCACGGGTGGATATTAACAGCATCATTTAAACATGCAGAACTGATACTGGATCATAGCTCTTTAAGAGAGTTTATTTCAAGTAAGTAAACTCTCAAAGTGGACTCCTCTCCTCACATTAGGAAGTAATTCTGCTGTGATATCAGTCAGATTGATTAAAAATGATCAACACATGTAGGACAGTTTGCTTCAGGTGGAAGAGGGAGTGGGACCAGGGTTGTGTCCAAATTCAGAGGCTGTGTCCTCTGAAGGACCCGGTCTAGATGTGTTGGGTCCTTGGTAGGCCAGGAAGACCAGAAAAAGTGGCTGTGAATTTGGACGGTCTACTCTCCCGTCCTTACCCCGGTGTACGTCTTGTAGTCTAGCAAATCGGGGCGAAAGGAGGACGCATTTCGTTGGCCGCATTGAAGGGGTCTTTGGATTTGGACAGCCTCCGGCGCAGCACTATGACGTAAGCGGTCCACGACTTTGGCCTTCAGAGGACCCAGCCTCTGAATTTGGACACAGTAAAACGTAAAAACGTTTTGGATAAAATGTTCCAGAACGCAGGTTTAGTTTACAGAGACTGTTTCTGTAGTGATAAACTAAGTTAATTTCATCTGTCTGGAACTGATAACTCAGAGTTCCCCTGCAGAATCGACTAACTCAAGAGTTTTCACATAACCCACTTTCTGTAGTACCCTGTGAATAACACCACTAACCACTGTGAAGACTCGTCTTTGGACTTGGACTTTTTCAGCTTCTTGGGATTATTAGGTCCAATCTGTGCAACTGCACAGCTGTCTTGAGTCCAATTAGTATCATGGTCAAAAGTACGAAAAGTTCCTCTTTTACCTGCAGAAAGATATCAAAAATGAAAAGATTGTCAACATTTTGTTACTGCACGTGGTAGGTAATCTAACTATGCTATGATTTGTTTAAATGAATTAAAGATTGTGCCACAGATTCAAACAGAATACCTCGATCAATATTTGCTCTCAGTGAAGTCAGCATTCCCTCAGACACAAGCGTTTTATACAAGGCACCTTTACAGCTGCGCTCTGACTTCCTGGAGCCACAGTTCTCTGTGTTCACTTTGTCGGCTGCATCACTTGGCCTCTCCTTGCTCTTTTCATTGTCCTCTTCCTTAAACTTGGCAAGTGAGTGGCTGTAGTGGGAATGAGGAAGTTTGACCACATTGGCCTGGAGGTCTGTGCTTTCTGTATTTGCTGCTTCTGTCTCCGTCTTGGGGTTGATGTCGGACACTTCTTTCATCTCCACATTAAAAGACCCATTCAGTCCACTGCTGTCTTCCAGCTTCTCATCCTTTTTTTTGATAAAGGTCTTATCTTTGGTGTTAGTTTTCTTTCTTTGCAGACTAGATTTTCCACTTGTAAGACTGCTGTGAATCTTCTTGCTGGGTTTGTCTTCTGTGTCCATCCAGGCTCCTCTGGCCACTGCCTCTATTGTACTGAAGACACAGTCTATATTTGACACCAAGGGGTCGCACGTTTTGCTGATCTTTGGGGAGGATGGGATCTCATTATTGTCACTGGACTCGGCCTCCTCGGTCTTCTTATTCTTCTTTTTGACACGTGCACTTTGGCAGCTTTTCTGTGGTGGAATGGCATCAGTGGAGGTAGAAGTGACACAGGAAAGAGGAGGACAAAGTGCTGATGTGTGTTTTGAAGGAGAACAGTGGTCAGTGTCGACTCTCTCCTCTTTAATCTCTGGCTTCGTGGGTGTTTGCTGTAACGAGGCTGAGAAGGAGCCGTCATCTGGCTGAGATACTGCGGAGTCCATTTTTCCAGCTTCAGATGCTAAACACATCTAATGGTAATGCAACAAAAACACTGGGTCAAAAAAATATAGATAATGTCAACAATCAGTGCAAATGCAAAGCTGTCATATTCTTAAAACTAATTTAAATAATGTTTTCGTTATTTGTCCTCACTCGTGTTTTATACCAGTAATCAGGAAATATTAAAACACACATGTCCTCGCCTGCTCTCTTTAGTGGGAACATTGAGATATATTATATAACTAGAGAATTAGAGTGGAATCGCTAATCTGCCACACTGTTACAAAGAAATAAAGTCAATTAAAAACTTAGGAGGGGATGAAAATTAAAATAAGTTATTTAACAAACAGTGCCATTTTTGTGATAACATTTACAATAATCCATATTTTCTGATCAGGGTCATTAACAGCATGTCTGGTCAAGCATCGGTGAGAGGTAAGACAAAGAGACAACCCTAACTCTAACCCCATTTACCAGGACAAAGTTTATTTTAGTTTATTTCTTTCCATAAAATAAAAATCAAACAGCTATGCTTGGTTTGTGGCTAGGTGCCGGCAGTAATGAAGAAGTCTAATCTGGAGCAGCAATAGGAGTATAACCTTAACATTCACTGTGTGTAGGAGCCATAGTTAAAGTTCCTGTGACATGTATATCCATGAAATACAAAACGTCAAAGAAAATATTTTTATATTTAAGAAACATGGCATAATACACATGATTTGACACTTTATGTCACATAATTGGCATATTTTCTTCTGAATTTGGCTCAGCTAAAGTGAAACAGGAAGTGACATCAAAGGGGAACTCTTTCAGAAATAAATCTTCCTTGTTTTTGTTTATTGAAACACTATTATTTGAGCGATGACTTTTTCTCATCTCTCTATGATAGTGATTAAAATAATCTAAATAAACATCAGATGCTTCTCTACGGTCTGTGTTGTTAGCCATTTTAGCAATGCTCTGTTTACATACAGACGGTTCCCCTTTCACATCACTTCCTGTTTTATTCACATGTGAATATCTCAACCACTGTTCACCCTGGCGACATGAAATCTTTTTTACAATATGTTATCAGTGTTATCTTTCCAAAAATATATTCATATTTATTATAAAAAGTTTATGTCACAGGCACTTTAATGTTTTTGTTGTTTATCTGTATTTTGGTGGCACAGGTGTTTAGATTAGTCCTGCACCTCAGGTAATAGAAATAAGGGGCATGTCGGGTGTGTTGTCTTGTGTTTTCTTGGTGTATATTTCACATATTTTCTAATTTCTCTTTCAAACTTTTTCATTATGTTTGTTCTTTTTTCTTCTCTTCTCTGCTATAGTATAAAATAATCACTGATGATGAAGACACTAATATATATTATGTTATGTTTTCTACTGAAGTGGCTAAAAAATAAAAAATAAAAAAAACAAGGGGCGTGGTCAAAGGCAAAAGCTCATGTGTCCTTTAGGGCAACTGGATGAGAGTTTTTGGGAAAAACTTTTTGTTGACCATCATGGTTGTAGTGTTATCTTTTCGTAGTTATGCCTCAAGCGTTGTCCATACAGTTTAATTTTTGTTTCAGTTTTTAAATTAAATGCATAAAACTCCAGTGGACTCATGGATGGCCTTTTTTTGGAGGAGCGTCACAGAACAAAAAACTTCTCAGCCGGCAGCAGATTTGTTGTGAATCAAAGTGGCCACACTGTGGAAGAGTAAAGTAAGACTCCCCAACTTTATGGATAATTTTTGGGGCTAAATTTGTATACAAGCATAAATACATTAAGATTTCTAAAGTGATTTTGTTTTTAGACCACAGCAGTTTTTTAAGCAAATCAGACAGAAGTGGAGCAGAGCCACGACATGCTCATTAACAGAACTATAAGGTCAAATGACTTTCAGACTTTTCTATGGGTTACCATCTTTTTTGTTAAGTTCAGTTTCATTATTGTTCTCAAAAAAAAAAAAAAAAGAAACAAACCGGTACAAACACATTTAATTATGTATGTATTCAAAATTCTGGTGGACAAAAAATGAATGTTGACAGATCTGTAGCACAGCCAAGTCTGATTTATTGCTGTGAATCAACGTTAGCACTCCCCCTTGTGGCAATTCAGATATGTGCAGCTACACAGATGTTGATGTGGAATCAAAGACACACCAAACTGCTGAGTTTACAAATGTCTTTTTATAAATCAAACAGCTGTGATGGATGGAACCATGTTTGTGGGTAATGTGAAATATTTTTTACAGGAGTAATGTGTGCAGCCTTGCATTCTGCACAGACTGAAGGTGAGCCAAGGAGGATTTGCTTAGACACATATAAAGGCTGTTACAATAATCTGAACAAGGAGAAATAAAAGCATGAACAATCATCTCTAGTTCCTTCTGTGACACTTTAAATTGCAACCTGACTTTTGGGTGGGCTAGTGGAATATTTTAAGAATGGAACGGAACAGAATGGAACACCTTTCCTGTTATTGCACAAAAATATTTAGAGAAATTTGTAGCATTGCTGTGGACAGGACACTTCACTCATCTTCCCTACTGATTATGGATGCAAACAATTAATCGATTTACGATTAATAGTCGAATAATGGTTTATTTGATTCAAGATACACAATTGTACTGGGATTATGTTGGCAAAGTGTGATCATATAAGCATAAATCAGATGAGTAAATGTTACTGAGCAGTCAGTAGATGTGTAATGTAATTAGTGCTAGGCATAGATTAAAAATTTTAATCGCGATTAATCTCAAGATATTTTTGCGAATAATAAATTTAAATTTAAAAAACCCTCTGCTGTCTTTGTTTTTCTGTTTAATTTGCTGACAGGACAATGATATCTGGGAGGCCGCCGGCCACGTATGATACTCAGATGCAGCCGATGTTTCCAGGGTTGGAACTGGGACAGACTACGGCGCGGGGTGGTGACATAAGCGTCCGACGCTGGCTGCAGCTCACGAATTGAGACACAGCAACTGTCTGAGTGACTGCCATAAAGCACAAAGAAGCACACACAGTTAAAGCTATATTATTGTGGGAGTTTGTGATTACCATCACATTAATTGATGTCAGAGCATTTACTTGTCAGGTTTTCCAGGCAGAGCTCCTCCTTTCAGTCATTCTGTGACACTGAAGGAAATTTGAACTGAATGTTTGAACCAGTATTGTATTTTACACATAATGATTGCAGCCATATGGTTTAAAACAGAGAATGAGAGTTGGCGTGTCTTATCCATGTTCTTTCTGTCTTCATAATAAAGTTGGTTACGTTCTAACGTCTGACGTAAAAGTTACCACCTTCGGGGGTGTGACCATTTGTTAAAAAGGTTGATTCATCATTGCGTGAGGAGAGGTTTTTGTTAGGTTTTGTGTGCAGTCTCTCAGAGTAGGCTGCGCCTGAGAGTCTGTTTTGTTTGGCTTTTCTGATAAGGCACCAAGGCCTTCTGGCTGACTGAAGCCTGACTGCTGTACTGCTGTGGAGCTGATTGGAGTCAGAGACAAGAATAAAGTTTTTAGTACGGATTCAACTGGTTTTCTGCTGTATTATTCAGACTCTTCAATAAGTTTATACTGTATACACAAAACATGTAGCTTTTGCTTCTTTGCTTATGTTAAAACATTTTTCTAGTTCCAAAACTAATATAAATGAAATATAAATGAACCCACTGAGCTGCTTCACGTAGAGAAAACAGACAGGAGATATCATGTAGTTGGATTATTCTTAGCTCAGTCCAGAGGACAAAGTATCTCTAAAAACAAGTTTACCTTTTTAATTAAAACAAGAGAATATTTAATGAACTGAGAATATCAGAGGCCTTTTTTTTTAATTGTTAGATCCTATGTAGTTGGAGGTAAATTTGACCGTTGGTTTGAGCAGGAAATGAAGTATTTTTCTCTCTTCTGCAACAGTAAACATTTAGGAACCACTGGTTTTAGTTACCAGAGGTTTGACCAGTTCCATTTTTTATCAGTGCTCACAGGAAAACACACAAACACAATGACATTGTTGTCTAAAGATTTGACTTGCTTACCTCAGCAAGCTGGAAGAGAGCAGACTGTCCGCATGGTTTTCCCTCAGGGGCCACTGACAGCAAAGACTGTAGACACACCAGAGCAGGCTTTGTTACTTGTTCAAGTGTTGTAAAAATTATTTATTTTGAAGATTCTATATATACAATATTTACTCTGGGCAACAAATTATGTCGATTTTAAAGAAGGACAGATAAATGTGTGGTCATGAAATTTGTTTTAATTAGTGTGATTGTCACGTTATCCTGGATTTAAGGCATCTTAAATGAGTTTAACTACAATCAGTACTATAAAGTTTCCTACTGCTTTCTTCTGTTTAGATGCACCGTGCAAGCTCTGAACATGAAACATTTGGAACTGTTATTTATAAGCAAAATTAAGCATTTGTTTTGAGTCTTTTGATTCAGCTCCATAAGCTTTATTCTAAGATTAAGTTTTGTCAATCAGTGCTCACTGATGATCCAACAACAAACTCACATTAATCAATGCTTTGTTCGAGGTCTATTACATAAAGTTATAGGCCTTTTAAGGGTGAGAACTTTAGTCCAGGTGGAAAAAAACTGAATGCTGTTTATGCAATTATAATGTCAGCAAAATAAAGTGTTTGATGACATAAACAACACCAATAAATGATTTATTAACCTCTATCAAAATTTTTAATTTGTCATTTCCATTTTAATTTCAGCTCTAATTGATCCAGTGTTGCAGGAGGTATGAAGTTCTCACCGGTACGCACTACCAGACACTTTTGTCCGCAGTTTGCCACCACTTTTTATAGTGCACCACTGCTTCTCATAAATCTGCCAATATGCAGGTTTGCACCTAGAGGAGTAGTGTGAGTCAACAGCAGTCAACAGCATGAAATGTAAGTACTGACAAAAAGCTGTAACAAGTGATTGGAGCAAAGTGTCTCTTCATTGCTCCCATCTTGTTTTGAAGGATGCTACTGTACCCCTCCATTTTGATTAGCAGTGAACAGAACACTGATTTCTGTATGTGTTTGCAAAAAGATAAAACATCTTTAAATATGACTACAGCATTTTAGTGCCTAAACCTGTTTGGCAAACACTGCCTATCAACAATCACCAGTTTACCTTATAGACTAAAGTCATCAGGATGAATGAATGGGGCCACCCAGTGGTCTGATGTGACATAAACCATATCAATGAGGAATATTTGTTTTCACAGTTTTGCTGTTTTGGTTGTTGGTTATGGGTAAAAGCTTTAGTAGAATAATTTATTTAGTTATTTTCATAACATGAACTAGTATTGTCAGTTCAAATAATAAAACCACTTTGGTTGTAGATTATTTGCTGTAATATTGAAAGGTTATTTTAGCAATCATTTGATCAGCCTTGTCCGATGCACATGCTCACTTCTTCAACCTAATGTCACAGGCCAATGAGGACAAAGATGCTTGGAAAAAAAAACATGATCAATTTGATGCTGAAACCAATGGCGTTTCATAACGTCATCATAAAATGAAATATATAAACATCCTAATATTTCTCTAATATTGAGCAGCCTCATTACACATGTGCCAAACTAATAAAACTAGTAATAAAAAGTCATTTATTTTCTTTCATTAAATAGGATTTGTGCACACAAAAGAATTCTGTTACTGACTGAATTTAAAGTTAATTTCCACACTTGCTGTTAGTTCAACAGGCTGCTGCACTTGGATCAGAAGTCCTGTAGTTGACCAAACCTGTGCTACTCATTGGTTTGTCTTAGAATCTGTACTCATTTTTGTTTACATTTACTAATACCTGTTAGCTTATCTCAAAAAAGTTCATTTTTACATGAATATAACAGAGTTTTGTGTTAAAAAGATGAGGAATGTTCAATTTATTTGTGATTTCAATTTACAGTGAGAAAAGTTTTGATTCACACTGTAGTAGGAAGTGTGCAGATCATTTGTATCTGGTGTTGGAATAAAAATGACTTTATGGTAACATAACATGTTTAATTAGCTCCTACCTCCTCCACTGCAGAAAGGGTTGACTTTACCCTGCTTGCAGGAACATCAGGCACTCTGTTTGGAATAATCTGAGACAGTATCTGTACAAATCAGAAACAAGTGATTACTGGGTCACTACAATAAAAAAGATCTACTGATTAAATTGACTCATTCATTGTCTTTTTGAAGATCAAAAGGCACAAAACCATGATCCCAAAGCATACACAAGCTCATTTCACATTATCTTCAATAATGATGGTGCATTCATGCAAATTTAACAAGTTATATTAAAGAACACACTGGTTGAGGTATTTTAAGTCTATGTGGCTGGCCAACATCGTTTGTAGTAACATAAAAACTGTGAAAAGCTCACTACAGTGGTCACTACAGGATGGGAACAGTCTGGTGTTTTTACATTTCACACACTACTTTAATGCAGAGTTTTTCATAATTATACACTGATTATTCAAAGTCAGGTGATATAAATAAATGCCAGAAAATTGTAATTATTTAAACCTAAAGGGGACAACATTATTTCTTTGGTTTTGGCTAAAAATTCACAGTTATCATCTGGTTTCACAAAACTAATATAAAATTTACTTATAGGTTTATTACTTTTTTTGCTGCTTTGGCACGTTACATTAAAGATACTGTAAATTCATTCTAAGCTGTGAACTTTAGCATTAGCCTGGATAAGCCTGCTGTGTTGGCTCAGATTGGTCATATAGACAGCTTCTTTTATTTTTGATCCAACATGTATTGATTATGGAGGGAAAAAAATGGACACACCTCTTCTTTTTCCTCTGGACATGAGCTTTCTTCATCCACCATGTCAGGTAAACTGGGTTTAGTGCTTGATGGAATCTGGAAAAAATAAATGTTACTTGGGTTGGTGATGCCATAAAACTTCAATTCAAAACCACAATGTGAAAACCAGAACATCTCTGATGAGATTCTGAAAGATGCTGATTTAGTTTCTGCCCAAAACTCCAACATAACTTTGAAATGAAAAATGAGAAAATGCCTACATTTGATGTATGAACTGTAGAAGAAGTGTAATGAGAACCAAGATCTAAAGAAACACTAAAGCTGTTGCCAGAGGCTCATTATGTTCATCATGGTAACCACACATCTGTGTCTCACTCCCTGACTGCCAAATTATTAAGAGTCAGACGACCGTTGTGGGATTTAAGAAAAAACTTTAGTCTTTGAGCAGTGAGAGACACGCTGGTTGAAAGAAGAGTAAACTGCCTACGTTTGAATGTATAATTTGTCTATTTACAAAAATGAGCTGTGTGTCGTCACACAAGTCCAAACTTGTGACATTTATAACCTCAACATTCTGTAGAAATAAAAAAATTAAACCTAAACTGAGACTATGTAAAAAAACATAAAGTTAAGATGCCAGTTCAATCATTTAAAATCCTATTTTCTGTGACATGTTCAAACTTTGAACAATGTTTGTGCTGTCAAATATGTCTGAGGTACATAGAAAACTGGGTTTTCTCACGAGTTCCTCATACATTTTGTCAAAATCCTTCTTATCCTCCATTTTTGGTGAATTGAATTGAAATTTGAACATGATTATATTAAAGACACTTCAGTGCCTTTGCATTGACACCTTTAATAAAAAGAATACTAACAACTAGTAATGAAAATAAAGAGAAAAGGATGAACCTACCTCTCTGTTGGTGAGCGCTTGTTCACCAGCTAACAGCAGCATACTCAGGCCTCCCATCTTTGTAGGGTCTTACAACAAAAGAAACAAGTTACAAAACAAATCCAAGGCATTATCATCTAGCTAAAAACAACACATTTTACAATACACACCTGCCATGGCAAAGTTTAACTGGGGCAAACTCTCACTTTTGGGCACTTTTTTGGCAGTGGAATCCTTGGGCGAGTTGCACGATAAGGACCAAACTTTTTTGCGAGGACTGCCGACTGGCTGACACGAAGAGGTCTTCACTGGTTTACTTGTGGTGGGACACCATTTGTAGCCTGGGTTTGCCTTCATAAAGGCATCCTTGTACTGGAAAAGCACACAAAACTGATTTAGCTACAAAGTAAAATATTTACTTTAGGTAAGTAATGTAACTAATTTAATCAGAATCAAAAGGTTTTATTGCCAAATAAGCTTTCATACAGAAGGAATTCCTCTTGGCCACTGAAACCTCTGGAAGCTTTATGTATTTTTAACAATTACCAATATTAATATAAAAAGAAATACAGTAATCTGAAAGTATCATCTTATCAAAGCGACTTCATCTTATTCCACATTTTGTTATTTTACAGCTAGAGATACATTGTGGAATCTGCTCAAGAAAATCCTATAATTTCCCATTGGCTGAACACATCACAGACTGTAGAACCTCTCTGTTTTATTACTTAATTTTACCAAAACAAGAAAAATATTTGATATATCATATATCATATCATATAACATTATATTATATCATATCATATAACATTATATTATATTATATTATTTTATATTTTTTTTGAAAGAACAACATTCAGTTCTTTCAAATATCACTTTAGACAAAGCTGCTAATTATTCTATAGGATCTTGTAGAGAAAAACATCTGTAAATTGATGCAGATGTTTACACAAATAATAATATTAAAAAGCTATAATTTAACCCTAATTTAACTAGATGCACCCAAATTTTCATCTGCCTCACATTTAACATTGCAGTTTTAGATTTAGACAGTGTGGCCTACCAGCCCATCACACAGTGAAAAGGTCACACCTGACCCTGCAGTGCTGGAGACGACTGGGGTTGGGGTGCAGAATCTGGCCCCCAAGCTGAGCCAGGTGGTCCTTCCTGGGAGGAAGGGGCACTGGAAAGCTGCAGCAGAGCATCTACAGCAGATGAAACCAGGTCTTTGCGAGCCAGAAGGGGGCTACCAAGAGGAGACAATGTCCTTCCTGAAGGACTCTTAGAAGTGTAGGGTCTATCAGTGGTGGTGAGGGGAAACCGTAAAGCAGAGTGTGGGTGACCTGTGGGCCAGTGTGTCCCAGCCCAGAGGGCTCATGCTGTCCAACAGTGAGAACCAGAGCTTGTGCACTGTCTCCTGAGAAGGAAATAAAGCCACCTCTGGTTTTCCGTACCATCCCCTAAATGTCCTACACCACCTCTGGATGGAGTCTCCACAGCCCTGGAGAAGACCTACTTGAGACAGAAAATCTGCCATGCTATATAGAACCACCTGAACATGTACTGCCCTCAGGCTGGCAGAAAGTGGGGTTGGCCAGATCAGAAGCTTCTGGGTCAGCCGTAACAAAATCAACATCTGAGTCCTGCAAAGGTGGTTGATATGAAACACCACTGAAGGGTTGCTGGACTATACAAGAACGTCTGGGTTACCGAAAACTCCCTGATTCCGAGTAGGTCTCTAGACTGATCTTGGACCCGAAACCAGTCTCTGGGACTCAATGACTGTCATGTGCTTCAGGGCATCCAGCATCACAGAGCCAAAATGTCCCCCCTGAACCACAGGAAGGGTCTTTAGGGTTATCATACAGACCCACATCATAAGCAAATGGCAGTGACAGAATCCTAAGGCCACCAAATAAGACTCTCTCCACCCCATGGTTGCACTGAGGAATTCTGTCCATAAAACTTGCAAACAGAATCAGTGACAATGGACAGGTGGAGTCCAACTCCCACCCTGAAGGGGTCCAACCTATTGCTGGCAAATGCAAACCAAACTCTTGCACTGCTTGTTTAAGGACTGAATGGCCCATAACAATGGACCCTTAATACCATACTTGTGGAGTGTCCCCCACAGTGTACCTCAAAGGAACACAGTCGAATGTCTTCTCCAAGTCTACAAAACAGATGTAGACTGGATGGACAAACTCCCATGAGTTACAGTGATGCCCCAATAATTGAAAAACACCTGTTTTGAAGGGGGAACCACTGTTCAGCTTCCTTCATGGAAGACAACTACCACAACACTGGTTGAGGTCAACAGCACCCACCTTCACTAAACACAGTGTTAGTGAAGTGCTGCTCTCCCCACCAGCAGCAGGATGGTTTGTCAGAATCTCCTTGGAGCTGATTGAAAGTCTTTACAAGACTGCAAGTTATTGTCATCTAGAGCAGTGGTTCCCAAAGTTGGGGTCGGGACCCACAGTGGGGTCCTGAAACATTAAGGAGGGAAAATGAGTGAAATGCATTTTTGCAAGGAACACTAGGCTTTGAATTTCATTAACGTATATCCATATTTTTCTATGCTTTGTTTTTACTATTGTATCTTGATTTTATATTATTATTATTATTATTATTATTAAAGAGTAGTGGGGGTGGCTGTGGCGGAGTGGTTAGGGGAGTGGCCCTGTAACAGGAGGGTTGTGAATGTGTGTGAATGTCTGAAGTGTAAAGCGCTTTGGAGTCCCATAGGGTTTAATAAAGCGCTGTATAAGTTCAGTCTATTTCCCATTAGTGTCCATGTTCTTAATTTTCAGATATACAATGATGATTTGACAATGATTTTGTTTCAGTTGACATTGTAATACAGACAGATTTATCTATGCCCACTTTTTGTTTCATTACAGACAAAACACTCAAACAATTTTGGATAAAAATCAAAAACAGGTTTTCTACTTCACTTTTAACTTTGCCAGAGCTGTGAGCTTGAGTTGAAACAAAGCCAACAGTAGTTTTACCTCCTTGGCCATGTCCGTGTATTTTTGTTTCTCTTTGGGCTCCAACACAGCCCACCAGTCAGCCAGGATTTTTGTGGCCCCCCGATTGTCAAGACGAGGGTGTTCCTGCCGAACCAGGGAACGGTGGCGTTTGCAGAAGAGGAGGAAGGCATTCATTGGCCGGCGTGCCCGCTGTTCGCTGGAATCTTCCTCCGTTTCTTCTGTTGTGCTTCCACTCTGCACCTGTGGATCCTGGTCCTTACTGCACAGCACTGGCTGCTGATGATAAAGTCAAAAAGTGCAATGCTGTGCCACATCTATGGGATTAATGTACGTATTGTGCTTTATAACTCCACACCACTGAAAACACCCACCTTCTCCAGATCCTCTTCATCCTCCTCTTCTTCCTCCTCAGAAAAGTCTAGCGCCTTTTTGGAGAGAAGAGGGTGCCACTGCAGGCATTTGCGTTTGGGTCGTTTGCAAGTGACCTCCCCTGAAACAGGTGGCTCCTTTGCCCTTCCTCCACTTTTCATGGTACTACCACACCTTTAACGAACCACAACAAAAACAATTATTTAGCGAAACAACAACTGAAAAACACTGAGATTTAACAGAGCTTTGTAACTGGCAACAATGTAACAATTTTAAGCATTTACAATTACTGCAGAAGGTTGGTGTCAAATGTACTGTCCAGTGAGTTCTCCACATATAAGATTCACCAAACATTCACAGAACTAAATTCTGTTAAAAATGTGTACAGGTGCTGGTCATAAAATTAAAATATCATGAAAAAGTAGATTTATTTCAGTAATTCCATTTAAAAAGTGAAACT
>JAUBOC010000030.1:8265644-8277531 GCA_032275365.1 Anablepsoides cearensis | reverse complement strand
TGTCGGCGGGCGACCGTTGATACTGCTGGATTGATTTTTTTATTGGACATGAAAACTTTTTCTTTCAGCGGGCGACCACCCCCCCTCCCCTTCAAACGTGTGGTCCCACCAGTGCAACCGGACTTTTTTATTAGTCGCACTATTAGGAAATCAGGTCACAGTCCAGAGCCCTGGCTCTGTCTGTGACAGAAGTACCAAATAAGGTCTGGACCTTCTGACTACAATTTCCTCGTCTTAATTCTCTACTGGTTCTGGGTCAGACTCTGGCTCCAACACGTAAGGCTGGATGAACAAGTCTTCTGTTGTTTACATCTTTTAATTTATAAAATGTTTCGACACCACTAGAAAATGTAACTAAAACCAGTGGACCGGTCTAGAAGCCAGAGGGGGGCGGGGCTTAAAGCGTCCTAAAACAGTAACAAAACCAACTTCTTTGAGACACACAGCAGAAAAGAGGAGCTGGTAAAGTTTAAAAAATGAATTTAGACCAAAGCTTTGCAGTTCCACTTCATAAAGACCTCAACTGAATGATTAAAAAGTGAAAAGGAAGGATTTAAAAGCTTGATATGTCTACTTTTAAAATAAAACATTTAAAAAATATTCCTGCATTAAACAAGTTGTGACAGTGTGATTGGTTTCAGCTCAACACATCATAGCCTTTTGTTGTATTTGCAGTGATGAAGCAACACATTTATGTGCATCTATCATTTAGTGCAATAGTTTGATTCACAGCACAGCTGCAGTTTAGATTGTGTTTTTTATCCTTGCTGCATAAGAACATTTTAATTTTTATTGTTTTAGAACTTTTGTTATTCACTTGCTCACTATCTGTACTTACCTAATCGTGTTCAGGGTGTAAAGGTGCTTATCCCAGTGATCAAAGTGTGACAGGCAGGGTGCTCACTGGCCCAACATGACCAGGACAAAGACATGCCAGACAACCTTAAACCCACACACTAAGATAAATGTAGAATTGAACCAGAGTGTTTTTAACCAGTGAGCATTTTGCATTTGTGCAGAGAATTTTAGTGTGAATGACTTATAAAACTGGGTTCTTGGCTGTGTACACATTTGACTTGGTCTACTTGAGTACACTTTAAATGAACACAGAATTGATGCATTTTTAAAATCACTCAATTGTTTTTAAATGTGAGCGTTTGTTGCTGTAGCCTGTAATATATTCTGTCCCAGTAAAGCTGCCATGTATGTGTCAAAACAAAGATTTGATGCTCTAGAGACGCTCACAACTGTTTCCCAGCTCCATAGAATAATCTTGTAGCAATAAGTTTCTAAAGACTTGAAATCAGTAACAACAGTAAGAGTTTGAGTATAAACTAACTATATTTGTGTTGAACGGTCTCCAGGTTGCCAGTGGGATGATTTTAGTTATGGCTTTCTTCCTCATTACCTACACCTTCCACTCTACCTGGGTGACCAGCGAAGCCTACTCCTCCCCCTCCATCGTGCTGTCTGCCCGTGGAGGTGATGGCAGCCGGATCATTTTTGACGACTTCAGAGAGGCGTACTACTGGCTCCGCCACAACACTCCTGAGGTCCGCCCCCTCCACTGACACGGAGACATCACAGGACAAAGATCTAGTGCCTGGATCGTTGGACTTTCCATTCTGATCTGTAAACTATGTGTTCACAGGATGCTAAAGTCATGTCATGGTGGGATTATGGCTATCAAATAACTGCTATGGCTAATCGGACCATTTTAGTGGATAACAACACGTGGAACAACACTCACATCTCCAGAGTTGGACAGGTGAACTCACTAACCTTAGGGCTAAATGTTTATACGGTGCTGCAGTACTGACTGAACTCTGCTGGACTTTGCAGGCCATGGCTTCCACAGAGGAGAAGGCCTATGAGATTATGAGAGAGCTGGACGTCAGTTATGTCTTGGTTATATTCGGAGGACTGACGGGCTATTCCTCAGACGGTATGTCTCGTCCCTGAGTAACGTTATATACTGTGTATATCAGTACAAAGGTGTTTGTAAATGCTCATCTCTGTCCACGACAGACATCAATAAGTTTCTATGGATGGTTCGCATCGGAGGAAGCACCGACACAGGCAAACACATCAAGGAACACGACTACTACACTCCCACTGGAGAGTTCAGGGTGGACCGTGAGGGTTCCCCCGTCCTGCTCAACTGCCTGATGTACAAGATGTGTTACTACCGCTTTGGACAGGTCTACACAGAGGGCAGTGAGTAAACACATGTTTGTCTCTTGTTTGGTTTTAGAAGACAAACTGACCAGTGGTACTAGTGTAGTGTGTTGGTAATCGCTCATCTAAGAGCAGTTTAACGTGTGTTAATGAACACTGTGGTGCTTTTCTCCAACGTTTTAGTATCTTTTTCTAGACTTATAAACAATCTAAATAACTTTAATGATGAAGCATTTAGCAGCAGCTGTGGGTAAACTTTGTTTCTGTTCGTTTTAATGTTTGCTGATGACGGTTAGACTGAGTTTTCAAAATTAAAACAATGAAAACAGACTCTAAAAAGAAGTTAAAACACCATGTGTCAGGCTCTTCATCACTTTCACTCACATGTCTGCATTAAGTGTCTCAGTTCCTGTCAGAGCTGCAGTTCCATCACTGATTTTACTGACCTTCTCTGCAGAGAGACCACCTGGTTATGACCGAGTGAGAAACGCAGAAATCGGGAACAAAGACTTTGAACTGGATGTGTTGGAGGAGGCCTACACAACAGAGCACTGGCTGGTCAGGATATACAAGGTAAAACCCAGCTTATTAAATCTGCAGTACAATTTTTATTATAACAACATCTGTAATAAATATTGCAACAATTTATGATGAGGAACATTTTTTATGAAACTCTTCTTAAAGCCATATTAGTTTAGTTTATGCTTCTAACACATGTTCTACACCATTAAATGATTGGGAGTTAATGTCATTTAAACTCAGGGTTTTTGTAAAACAAAAATGTGAGCCATCACATTGAAATGAGGATCAAGTCAAATTTGGTCAAAATGACCTCATCATTTTCAGATTCCTGCTTTAAAAGCTACATTTTGATACTTAGATCATCCTGATATCATTAGTAGATCAGAGATGTTGTTTAATTTGTCTTGTTTGTTACAATAATACATAAATATTTGGTCTAAATCCTAATTTATGTAATTTTAATGAGGATTTTTTTTTGTCATTTTAAAAAAGAAACCTCAAATAGTATTTGAATATTGAGATTTTCCAGCTGGAAAGAAACAAAAGCTTTGACAAAGAAAATCTCAACATTTAAGGCATTTTTTTTTTTTTTTCAAAATCAGGTTTTTGGTTGCTAATGCTTAAAAAGTGCTTCAAAAAATCTTTTTGGGATAATATTTCAGTTTATTCAAATGATACATTGATAACACAATTATTTGTTATATTTTGACAAAATGTATTTTTTTTTTACAAGCGTTTTTAATAAAAACCGTATATCTGTCCATTTCTCCACATACAACTTTTAGACTTAATCCTCATTTCGATGTGACGGCTCATAGTTTGCTCACCTTGTTCAGCTAAATTCAGTGATCAGGAATTCTCCCTTTACAACTCAAAGTGTCTGTGCACAGCTCAGCCCCAACGTTTGCTTTAAAGTTCACCGCTGATTGACACTTTCCCCCAAAATAACTGTTACTACTTTGAACTCTCATCTTTATCATAGATTATACACAAAGGGATCAGTTTTCCATTACTTGAAAGGTGGATAGACCAGGGCTTGTGGTCTCATTAAAGCCATTCAATCTAATTATGATGCATGGATTAAACTGATGCTGTTTAACAAATAAAGCCAACCAGAGCCAGTTTCACCTCATCAGAGCAGAGCTGTGCTTCAATGTACAGCATATCAACTTTGAGCTGTGAGCCCCTCTGTCCCAAAGACTAGTGGCAGCCATTATTAATAAGCTGCTGTCCAAAGGTTATTTCACCCACTGATGAATTGAAATGATAAACAACAAGAGGTTTAATGTAAAGTATTTAAGTCTCTTTTAAGATAACTTATTTTGAGCTCTCTGCTAGTAAAGACTGAATAATTACAAAGATGTCATGTATTTTCAGGTCAAAGATCTGGACAATCGAGGTCTTTCAAGGACATAAATCTTCCAACTGCCTTTGGGCAGGCAGCACTGAACACCTTCCCCCTGTGCTCTGCAGATATAAGGGGGGAAAAGTGCTTTTTTATACTTTGGGGGAGAAAACTGCATTAAAGAGATTTTTCTTTTTCGGGGTTTTACTGAATGTCTCATCTCATCTGGGATAAGAGGGAGCTGGTGTCAGACTGTCTGATGCCAGGACATAGTTTACCAATGGGTGTGTAAAAGAAGCAGTGTTCAATTCAGTTTTGTTTTTTAAAACAATGCGGTCAAATAAAATGGGATTAAATGTGCTCATTGTTTTTCTTTCTTAATAAATACAGCAGACAGGTGAACTCTGTAGTGCTTGTTTAATGTAGATCAGCTCAGTTTCATAACATTAGTGTGCAGATTACCTCTTAACTTTACATGTCATTAACTTTGGTTTTTAATCGACATAAAACAAACATGTGCAGTAGTTAAACTTAAAAGCAACTTACATTTACATATTGAAAGTATATTGCAAAAGATATTACAGAACTAAAACTGACACCTTCCTAAAATTTTCATTTTCCCCAAGTTTGTCAGGAAATTAAATGTTTAAGTTAAAAAACAATTTTAGGAAGGTGTTCATTTAAAAAATGTCCCTCAGCTTCAGAGCAGGAAATAGAGTTAAACCTATGTACAGTAGATACAGTGAAGTTAGTGAAAACATTTAAAATCTAAGCAGACAAGGTGTCAGGGTCTGTCCTGGTCAGGCAGCTCCTGCAGCAGCGCAGGGTTTTTCCTGTAAATATAAGCATTAGCATCATGGTTCAGCTGCACCAGCTCAGCCAGCGAGGTCACGCAGGGGTCGTGATCCACCAGCATGGAGGGCAGGCAGGAGGAGTTACGCTGGATGCGACAGGAACGACGCACCGGGGTCAGAAACTTCAGATCTTTGATGCTGCTCTTGTTTTTCGACGTGCTCGTGCCGACCTCCTCGTCTATTGTTTTCTTGACACTAGACGCGTGACGAAGCAAAGGAATTAAAAATAAAAAGATGAACGGGCAGAAGTGCAGTACTGAGGCTACAAGTACACAACCCCACCTTTGTAAGTATGGAGTGGTCTTCACACTGTATTTAATCACTGAAGCATCTTTCATGTCTGGTGTCTTCATCACATCCACACCCTCCTCGTCTGTTTCTTTCTTCACTTCCTCTGCTTTAATCCTTTCATCTTTGACCTTCTGCAAACACTCTGTTTTGTTTTCTGCATCATCATCATCACACTCCTCTTTCACCTGCTGGAGTTCTTCATACAGATGACATGAACAGATGAGTTTATTACAGGTTTCTACTCAAGTCTCATTTAAATTCCAGACTGAGATTTCTGTTTAGTTCTGATTTCTGTTTTGACAAACATTTTACTGCAGAGGTTAGTGCTGTGCATTTATCCCTGTATCAGGGTTGAAGTGTGTTTTATGACTAAATGAGTTCATTAGTAAAACTTCCTGTTTATAGTAAAATGATATTATATTTTCTAGTTCTATAACTAGAAACCATGTAGTAAGCTAACATGTTTGCTGTTCTGCGCAAAGTCAACATATAAAGGCATGACCAAATTGTGTTTTTATTGAACGTCCTAATTTATGCATGAAAGTAAACTGATTAAAAAAACTATTAAGTCCTATTTTACTTTGGCAAATGTTCAAATATAAAAAAAATAAATACTAGAACTAATAAAAACCGAACTAAGCATTAAAAAGGCAATAATTACTAATAAAAACTATCAAATCTACTGTAAAAACTAAAACTAACTGAATTAAAAGAAAAAATGTCACAACGAAGTAAAACTAAACTAATGAAAAATCCAAAACTATTATAACCTTGATGACAACAGCCCATTACATCCCAGTAACTTACCATCACTGCATCTGGAGGGCGTCACCAGAGACTCCAGTGCTTCACAAAGGTTCATAACAATCTGTTAACATGAAAAAAACAACTTAATTTGTTATAGGGCTGCACAATATATGGAAAATTTATCGTCATCGCAATAAATCGCAATATGCATATCGCAGCAACTGCATAAACTGCAATAAATTGTTGACTCAAAAGTTTGCATTTATGAGTTTTGTCAATCGAATGTATTTGGTTAATTGGATAGGTCTCTTCATACTTAAAAAAAAAATTCAGGCTGGCATGGAAATGATTAACTTTTTTTAGGTTGTTTTTTTTGGCTTTGAACCCAGAGCAGAAAGATATAAACACTACATATGAATTTAATCATTTATCGCAAGTCATATCGTCATCGCAATATTAAGCAGTGTTATCGCACATCACAGGTTTTTCTAATATCGTGCAGCCCTAATTTGTTACACTGCAAAATAAAGAATCTCATTTATTACAAGGCAGGGAAAATAAATTAGTGATAGGCAGGTGAGGCATCACGAGTCTGATTCTGTGAAAACAAAGATTTGAATCTTCAGTCTGACTAAAACTGTGACATCTGGTGGCCAATTTCAGTCAAGTAAAGGTATTTTAATATACAGATACCTAATCTAAATCATTACAGAAATAACTAAAGAATAAATAAAAGCTTCAGATTTGTTTGTCTAATTCAACCTTGACTACTTTAAAAAAACACTAAGTTTGAATCATTCTGCTTCAGGAACAGCAACACAAGTTCTAAAGCTTTGGTATTTGACCATAACTTTAAAAAAAAAGTCTGCTTACATCATCCACTCTGTCTTGAGGGTCAGCTGACAGATCCAGATCAGAGTTTTGGATCAGGTCCAGGGTGGTGTTCATGACCTCAGGAGTTTGGCTGTGAGTCGGTGCTTCATCATCATCATCAGCCTGCAGACTGGGCTCAGCTTCAGATGGGCTCTCTGCAGCAATGACAGGCTCAACACAGGACTGCACTTCAACCCTGCCTTTAGCAGCTTTGTTTGAAGGAGCTGCAGCCGGCATGGCTGGTCTTTTCAGAGTCTTGCCCTTGGAGGCCTTCCACTCAGCCAGTTTGGCTCTGCAGAAGAAACAAACATGTTCAGACTAACACCTTGTGTTTCTTTGAAAAGAGGAGTAAAAACACACTTTACCTTCTCTCCTCTGCAGTCTCCATGGTGAGTCTGTACTGGCTGAGGGTGCTGAAAGCTGGGGGTTTATTCACCTTGTCTGTTACTGGGAGCTTTGGGAGCTGTGCCTTTGGAACCAGTGTAGTGTTTCTTGATCTAGCAGACCCAACAGTTGCTGAGGCAGTTCTAGTGGGAGGACGATGAGAGAAGACTGCAGCAGGACGGCTGGTACCAACACTAGCTTTGGTCACCTGAGCAGGTTTATCAGACACTGATTTGGACCTCACACCTGCAGCAGATTGGGATCTGTTGTTTTTAGACACATCTGATCTGGGTACAGATTTTAGAGTTCCCACAGTGTTGCTCGATTTCCAAATCGACCCAATTTTGGACTGAACGATCTTGCCTCTGTACATCCCCAGGGCAGATTTCGATGGCGGCGCAGCAGGCAGTGACTTTACAGCCTCTGCTGTTGTTTTTCTGATCACAGCCTGTTCCTGACCACATGTTGGTCGCTGAACATGTGGAGCGGTTGCTTTCACATCTCTCTGCACAGTCGTCACTTTCCTCTGAGCATCCTTCAACACTGGCTTTGAGTCCACCGGTTTAGGCTTTGCTGGAAGAGACTGCTGTTTGGCTGTAATCTCTTTTTTGTTCCCTTGCAGTTGGAATGGGACAGCAGAGGTTTTATCTCGTTTGATGAGTGACTTTGGTCCATGTGCAGGCAAAGTGTTCTCTTTGTTTCCCTGAAACAGTTTAAACAACACATTAAACAAAGCGGAGTCGCTGAGCTTTCATCTTTAACTTATATATTTACAACTCACTCTCTTGTTGGTGTGCTTTCTTCTTGAAATCGCAGCGCTCTCCATAGTAACTTTTGTAGTCTAAACAAAGAAACACACAATCATGTCAATCATCAAGCTTATTTGGACAAAAATACCAAACTTTCAGATTCCTGCTTTAAAAGTTACATTTTGATACCTGCTTCATTCTGATATCATAAGTAAATCCATATATAGGACTTAATTTGTCTTGTTGCTTATGATAATACATTACTGTTTGGTCTGAATCCTAATTTTATGTACATTTATTTAGTAATTTTTGATGTTAATATAAAGAGGAAACCATTATTTGTCTATTAAGATTTCCCAGTTGGAAATAAAAAAACATTAATAGCTCACAGGAAAAATTCAAATTTTTAATGTGTTTTTCCTCAAAATCAGTTTTTTTTCCTTTTTTGTTGTTACTGCTCAAAAAAAATGCTTCAAAATGTTTTTTAGGATTATATTTCACAATTCATTCAAACATTGAAAAGACATTAATTCATTACATTTTGACAAAATGCAATTTTTGCAGACGTTTAAATCAAACCCCATATCTGCCTATTTTTCCACATTCCACTTTTGAACTTAATCCTCATTTTGATGTGATGGGTCACGGTGCAACGATACAGAAAATTCATGATTCGGTTGCTCAATACTTTAGTCTCACGGTTCAATATTTTTTCCATATAGAAAAAAGAAATGTCCATGCCCTTAACTTGTAATTTATTTAAATTAACTATGAACATTTATTTAACCTCAAAAGTCCAGTTTTTAAATTATATGTAACAGCAAGTTCCTCAGTGGATCTGCACTCGACAATGCAGCCTAGGTGGAGTAGTCGAACACAGATACACTGATCCTTCAACACAGAGCATCTTCAGAAGACAAGCTGATAAAATAAATCTGTATTGTTCCATACATAGTGTGTATTGAACCTAAAGCACTGTATTGAACGGTTTGATACGGGTACATGTATTGTTGCACATGAGATTATTGTGCATAACTTTATTTTCAAAAATTTAAGTCCTTTCTCATCACAGGCTTTAGTTATCTTTGTCTAAAATTCTATCAGGCAGAAGGTTAGTGCACGTATTAGGAAAATAAAATATTCACACTTGCTTTATTTTACTGTATAATGGTGACACAGGACCTGGCGTGGTAACGTAGAGGACATAACGTTAAGAACGTTATTAGCGTAACGTAAAGGTAAACTCGTATAATATAAACAGTCATTCTGCGCTAATTACAGTCATTTTATGTGAAATTATCAACATGTCGTCATCTTACCTTGTTAAAGCTGTCCCGAGAAAAACACCACCAACATCAGCCTGCCGAACAGCCCGGTGGTAAACTTTGCAGTTGTCCTTTTTGAGGAAAAACGATTTGATTTGAGTTAGCGCTCCTGCCTCGTGATTGGTTCACCAATTATCGCGAGAAATGAGTAACCAATAGGAATCAAGAAAGCAAACTTAAATCGAGAGTGGGACTGACATCTTCTCATAAAAACACCCCTTTCGTTTGAATGTTTGAACCCAAACAGAATTCCTGAAAAACTGGACCGAACCCGCCCAGCAGTGTGTTCACTGCCTCTGGAACACGGCCTCTGACAGTTATAAGACGCGCGGCTTCAGAGGGGAAGTTTTGTTTCAATTCTTGCTCCTCTTGAAATAAACTTATTGATCTAACATTGTACGTGTCTTTTTAATGTTAAGTCTGAATTTGAAGCCACAATATGAAATATGACAAAGCGGGTTGTTTTCAAAATGTGATAGGAACATGAGGAGAGGGGAAACTCGCGCGTCTTTGCACAAAATCAACAGGAAATAATGTTTCCTTCAATATAAAAGCATAAACAAAACGACTAGCGCTAAACTCGAAGATCAATATGTGAAAGTCTGGTGTTTATTTAATTTTTTAGGACATACTTATTATTTCTACTGATTATATCTGTTTGACAATAATGTAAGTTGGCCGGACTTCTGGGTAAAAGTGCCGAACGTGCGTAGCCAAATGTATTTTTTATTTTGAAGGCAGAACCCGGAAATACTTTTTTTTAGACATTTTTAACATAACAGCTAATGCTATCAGCTGCCTTTTGTCTTCTTAAATCCTTCACGATAAAAAGCACAAGTTAATTCTTTCAAAGCTCGTCATGCAGAATAACTGCGCTGTCCAGAACTGCCTCGGAGGCAAACTGGACTCTCAGCCGATCTTCCGGTTTCCTCATGATCCACAAAGGTAACTTAGCAAACATCGATGCTAATTCAAGCAGTTTTGATCTGTATTTACTTACGTGGAAAAAAATGTTTGACAAGTCCTTGTATCATTGCATCCCTAATGTTACTTTGATTAAATGCTTTTGTAATTCCAGTGGTACAAAAAAACTTAATAAGGTTAAAGTTAATATATCCCAAAACACAATTTCCTGAAGTAATGTTGTGGTAATATTCAGTTTAATATAGGCTGTTTTACTCTGGATAATTATAAATGTTCTAGTTTTAATAAGTTAAAGTGGGTATTAAATACACTTGATTTTACTGATTTGATTGTCTTTTTCAGGTGCAAAAAGTGGGTTGAAAGTTGCCAGAGAAAGGACCTCTTGGAGAAACCAGCAGAGCATCTGTACAGATTCTACAGACTATGTGGGAAACATTTTGACACATCTGCTTTTGATGGTGTAAGTTATAACCTGAGTTTGACCCAGCATCATTCAGAGCATTTCATCAGTTTGTTTACAGACTGATCAAACCTTGCTTGTTATTTTACAGGTTGTAAATTATGCATCCATTGAGAAGGTTTATTTTATAAAGGTTCCCATGTGTTTGCTTTGGTTACAGGACAGTCCAGGTACAGTGTTGAAAGCTGATGCTGTACCAACGATGTTTGATTTTCCACCCCAACCTCAAACTGAACAAGTGAAGCGTGGTAAAGAGGCGGTGAGTAAAACAAATCAGTCTTTTAAACTCTATGACGCAATTATGTTTTTGGTTTGTTCAATAGATCGATAGAAAATAAATAAATATTTAAACAATTTTACCCTCACATGTAAGGCTGGGCGGTATGACCTCAAATTCACATCACAGTATAAATTGAATCCCTTTACGGTAACAGTTTATATTGTGGTAGAAAATGATCATAAAATGTCATTTTTAGAGCATTTATTTAGCAGAAAACTAATCATAAAACCCAGAATTTTTGCTGTAGTGCAAATGAACAAAACAGAATTACAAAAGAATGTTTTATATATATTACAAAACTTTTCAACAACAAACAAAAACATTTCTCAAATTTTCAACAATATCAAAATAAAGTGGATGTTATAACCAGTTATAACCAGTACTTCAAGTACAATTTGTCATTTAGACATAAAAAATTCTAAGTTGTCATAAGTTGCCGAAAGTGTTATAGTGTGACAGGACCTTAAGGGGCTTAAGCTGCACATAGTTCTAGTCATAAAACAATTTCAGACACTGGAATGTTAGTGTGGTGAAGCCAAATAAATGTAATATCTGCCTGCCATACAGCGAGCTTCTGCCTGCTGAATCATCAGAGCTGAAGCACATGTTACATTAGCAGGATGGATTTATGACTGAACAAATATCCACATCTTTTTTTTATCATCTCTGTGGTTAACAATACATAAAAAATAAGTTTTTTTCTCCTACAACTTGGGTGTGAATAAACTACGGTTGTTAAAGCTTTGCTCTGTGCTAGAGGTGGGCGATATATATCGCAGACGATACTATCGAGTATGTTGTTTTGAAGATATGAAATTTTACGTTATCGAGTTTTCATACTGTTTTGAAAAGACGACAAATGCGGTGGAGGCATAAGTCACAGAAACCAATCAGCGGGCAGGATTCAGTCATGTGACTGTGGTCAGCGGCATCTGAGCCAATCAGCGGGCAGGAT
>JAUBOC010000030.1:8230498-8256938 GCA_032275365.1 Anablepsoides cearensis | reverse complement strand
AGGCCTCTCTCATCTTTTTAAGTGGGAGAACTTGCACAATTGGTGACTGACTAAATACTTATTTTCCCCACTGTAAATTCTCAAACCCAGACCTCCCTCTCCACAGCCACACTTTCCAGCCCCTCCTGGGGGAGGTGTTCCCAGGCCAGAGAGGGTACATAATCCCTCCAGCAGGGCCTCCTACTAGTGGAACGTGTGAAACACCTCTAAAGGGAGGCGTCCAGGAGGCATCCTGATCAGATAAACCACCTCAACTGATTCTTTTCTGTGCAGAGGAGCAGCGGCTCTACGCCGAACCCCAAAGACTTATGATGCTGAAGGCTCTGGATGCTGTGGGGCTGTCATGGTTGACACATCCATAAGCTATAAGCCTTTTAGCATGTTCAAAATTATTTGCTGGTCATCGTTCTGATGGCATATTCAAAACTTACACAGAAATTATATTTCTGAGTTTGAATTAAAGTGATACCAGCGAGCAGAATGCTCTCACACAATGTTGTAGCTCCACATGTCTTCAGCTACAGAACAGATGTCTGTTGTTTTGTCTTTTATTTAATTTTTCTTGTCCTGGATGACTGAGAATCCACAGAAATATATGATAGGAACATCTGTCTCAGACCACATTGATAATAAAGCTACTGGATCGATAGTTTTAACATCTCGCTCCTGTTCCAGCTGTTCTGCTGCACTAGAACAGCTGGCCAGAGGCCTGTTCAAATTTAAAGAATGTAAGCCAGCATGTCAGATAATTATTTAATTGACTCTGCACAGCTTCAGAATCGACATGCAAACAAAGTAGCATCCGTGTTTAGCTAATTCTGAAACAGAAAGATGAATGTGACGTCATGGAAATGAGTATAATAATTACCTGACCGCACATTAAATATCTTGTGGCCATAAGTTATTATCTCATGGTCTCATTCATTTTTTATGACTCCAACAATGTCTGTATCTCTGCTTGAAGTTATCTCATTATTATCTCATTGCCACACATAAATCTTTTTAAATCCAATCAATGTCGCTGGATGGGAGCCGTATAAATAATAACTAGTAAACTCTAAACTTATTATTTTAATTTACATATTACAAAATAAACAATAAATGTTATATTTGACAGCCATTATAAACGTTATTCATATATTAACAATGATTGATTGATTGATTGATTGATTGATTGATATTTATAAATGATCATAATCATTTATAAATATATATAAATTATATTTACTTATATGACTAGCTTTTATAAATATAAAGTTTTATATAAATATAACGCTAGTCAATTGTGGAACTGTCTTTGTATTTGTCATAAAATCTCACAGACATTAATACGTATGATGAAATCTGAGGAAGTGAATCATCTTGACATGAACACTCTTGGGCTAAACTAAAGTGCGCCACGCCGCCCTCTGCTGGTCAACGTGTTGTACTGCACCGACTAGTTCCTGGTTGTTGCGAAAACACGCTTTCGGCGGTCTGTTAGCATTTCTCACAACTTCAACTTTTAAAAAGCATGGACTTGGCGGGTTCTTAGTGGGCTACAGCGATATCGGATGAAACCAGCATCGAAATTTAACTGCATCTGTTTCAGGTTTTGCCCAATGTGTGACTCTGTAGGCAGAGTTTGCTTACTGTAGTAGGCTTGCCACTCTGCAACCGCTAGCTAACATTTTTTGCTAGCTACCCTCCAGTTCAAAATGACTGACTGCTGCGCTGCAGCGAACTGTGATTATCAGCAGCAGCAGCAATCCGAAAACACCACCCTGCTGGTCAGCTTTCCTCTGGATCCAGAGCGGTAAGATTCTATTATTACGTTTAAATCTGAATTTGTGTAAGAAAGGAGCAGCACAGATTGAACGTGGTTAGCCTGTGGTAGCGTTAGCTTTAGCTTTAGCTTCTCATCATGTTAGTGACCCAACTCTGGAAAATGGCGCAGACTCAACGTTACTCCCGAAAGTCTGGGTGAATCGCAGTCCCGTCAGGTTTGAACACAGATGCAGTTGATCAGATTAACTAATTTTATTTCATGTTTGAGCTTTTTTATTTGAACTGAATCCAGAGAAACAGTAGCAAATTAAAAATAGTCTGGTTTAAATGACCGGTCTGGTCTCAGCAGATAACGAGAGGGGGGGGGTTGGACGACAACTTCTTCAGCACTATTCTGAGCTTCACATTACATAAGTTTGATCTGCAAACAAATCATGAATCGTCTAATAGGTTATTTTTAGCTGGTTTATTTGTTAATAAAAATTATTTAAACAGGTTTCTCAAAATATTAAACCTTTTTAAATCAGTATATCGGTTTTGCAGTGGTTGGTATGTACACGATTTATTAATTTTTATTAGTTCATCTATTTTTGTATTACCTATAAATTAACTTTTGTCCATATCATGCATTATTTAAGTTTTTTTTTTTTTTTTGCAGCTGATCTGATTAATCTGTAGAAAGCTTTTATCTTTGAGATTGTGCTGTGGACAGTTTGTTAAACCTTAAAAACAGTATTGTTTTTGGAGTGAGTTGTGAATGACTCAGCTACACAGTTTATTTTAGTGTTTGTTAAATGAAGTGAGTTAAAACCATTTTAGTGTTTTGTAAGTAGGCCTGTCATGATAACAGATTTTACTGGACGATAAATTGTCTCAGAAATTATTGCGATAAATGATAATATTGTTGGAGACCAGTTTAAACTAATATAACTATATGACCCCACTGTTTATGGGTGTTTACATAAAAATGACATAGTGTAAAAGAAAAAAACAACAATCTTAAGGCATCAAATAAAGTGAAGATGCTCCTCTGGCTAAATGTCTGTTCACAGGCTCTCATGCTGCAGAGGTTAGAGACCATGAGCCTGACTAATACCTGACACCTGACACTTCTCTCTATGTTAAGAAGTAAAAAAGAGGGAGACATAAAGAAAAAAAAGCAGGCAAATTAAAATTATTGTATTCACTTTAATTTATCTACCTCAATTTAAATTATCATAGGATTAATTGACTTATTGTTTATTGTGACAGGTCTTGTAAGTTCAGTTGGCTGTGGCAGCTCAAAGTACACCCATTTACTTTCATTGAATCAAATAAGGGATAAAAAAAAAACTAAATCCTAACTTCATATAGTTAATCTCAGGGTTTTAAAAAGTCTCACACTTGTACTTCCTGTAAGTTTAATTAAAAATAGTTGAGTAAGCAGTTTTGTGATATTTGAACACAGCAGACGAATGAGAACAAAGAGTCACAAACCTTATTACCTGCCTTTCATGTACATGTTATAATTCTTTAATAATGATGATAATATTAACACCTTTCTTCTTGACGTTTCAGCTGCAAGCAGTGGCTGAACAACTGTCATCGGCAGGATTTGGCCTCAGAACCTCCAGAGCAGTTGAACAAGCTGTACAGACTTTGTGCAAAGCACTTTGAGCCGTCTATGATCTCTCATCAGGTATGACCCTGTAGCTAACTGACGTTTATCCCTGTTTGACCAGTTAAATAAAAGATGTTATCTGTAGTTGTTCTACAACACTAGTTAAATGGTTGGGACATCGTGCAAAATGCAGAGCTGATCCAGCACCGTGTTGGAATTCTGGCTTAACTCCAGAGAAAAATAAAAGTCAGGCTCACCTGTACAGATATCAGACATCTCAGTCTGAACCTAAACTCCTGTAAAATCTGTTTAATGTTTTCCTCAAATTTTTTTTTTCCATTTTTATTTTTCTTAATTCCACTTTTCCCATTTTTTTCCCTGAATTCCACATTTTACTGTAACTAAGCTAAAGTGTGTAATTATAAAGTGACTGAACAATAATTTAACAAATGAATAACCGCAGAAATTATAAAAAGTGTTATTTCACTAATTAACAAATAGCTGTGGTTCAGTAGAACGTTCAATTATTATTGTAAAGTATTTAAAGATATTTACCAAGAAAAAAAACTTACTTATGTGTAAATCATGAAAAAAAAAAATCCTTCAGTAAAATAAAAGTTTTAGAATTAAATTTCACATTAAATATGTCATAGAGAATAAAGAAGAATAAAGCTATATCTTTTAATGTGATCTATTTTTTCCAGAGTACATCCAGTTGTGTGTTAAAGGAAGATGCTGTTCCTACAATATTTAATGTTACTCTGCCTGTGAATCAACAGCCAGCTGCTAACAGGAAACGAGCAAGAGATCCTGTAAGAAGTTTTTTACATTAAAAAATGTCTCATCCTGGTATATTTTATGAAATCATAAAATACTTACAATCTAAATCTCTTTATTTTCAGTCAGAAGAAGAAGCAGCTGTTGCTAAGAAAACAAAAGGTATTGTAACTTGTTTTATTTGTCTGAAAAAATGACCACATGGATGTAGGGTTGGGTGTATGGATGAATAAATCTGCTACTAAAAGTTTGAGTCCATAAGCTCTAGTTTAAAAAAAACATTAATTTGTACTTTATTTCAGCTATATTATTCCAAGAAACAGATCAGTAAATCATATATTTTCTGGAGATTTAACAAACATTTCTATAGACCTAACAATAGAGCTTCAAACTTGTAAAACTTTGATTCAGATCCTGCAGAAGTTGGAGTGATGCTTAAAAGAAAATAATCAGTTTGTCAGAATTTGAATATCAAAGCTGGCAGATTAAAACATAAACAGCTGTCAGATGAACCTAGAGACCAGGCTCCTCCAGAGACCAGGCTCCTCCAGAGACCAGGCTCCTCCAGAGACCAGGCTCAGCCACACAGGTGGAGGGAAAGTTAGCTGGACAGGAGCAGACTGGTGAGCAACATCATCAACCAAACAGCCTGTATACTGGGAGAAAATGAGACAGGTGTGCAGAAAACTCATTAGCTGTTATAATTGTTTATGGGGCCTAAAGTTCTCCATCACCATGATGGGTTTTCGTCATTTTGAACGTGGTGTGTTCATAGATAGAGCCATAAATGGTCTCTGATGTTGCTGTCACTCAGAGCAGTGCAGCAGGGTTTACCTCTTATTATGTCGAACACATCAAACTAGTCAAACTGTGTCTTTGTAGAGTTTTACGTTTCAAAACAGACACTGTGATCATTTCAAAGCTGCTAAATGCTTTTAGCAATAATAGTCTATTTGCTGATAAAGTTTGTACTTATTTCCTCATCCACAGCGTGAGGTCAGGGGTCAAAAATTAAAAACAATCACAGAAAGTTTAAATCTGCTTGACTTAATAAACCTGCAGCTGGTTGGTGTGTGAAGCTGTCTGTCAGCAACAGTTTAACAGCTGTGTGAGTCAGTGAGGAATAACAAATCACACATCGACCTCACTCAGAGGCAGGAGAGATCTTATACCACCATAGTTTTTATACCATCGTCATATTTTGATACTGCTGTATAGCATAATACCTTCATACTGCCTAAGCCTAATCACTGGTCATCTTTACTTAGTATGAAATATCTTCAAACTGCATTTTGCTTGATTGATAGAAACCTGTTTTTAAAATATTTTTTGTAGTATTGTGTTGGTTGGGGATGCAAACAATTAATCGATTTACGATTAATTGTCGATTAATGGTTTATTAGATTAAAGTTTATTCCATTCGATTAATTGCAAATGTCCATTTAAACCTTATGTTGGTGTAGTTTTGACTTCATCCAGCAGAGGGCGCTGCTGCTCTACTCCGGCCCAGTTTAACTGAGCAGCAGAAAGCCGTCTATAATGTGGGACTGTGAAGCAAACACATGAGTCTTATTTAGTTTTATTTGCGACACAACAATAATAATGGACTATACCAAACCCAAAGTACCAAAGGCTGTACCAGACCTATCAGCAGTATGATGGTTAAAACAAGAGAGCAGGACGACAGAACGGTAAGCTAACTGGCTAATGTTAGCTTCCTCTCGTTGAATTTAACTCCGTGTGAAAGAACAAAACAAAAACAAAAAAGTTACAGTCGATACAAATATGAAGATAATCTAATCTGTGTGACATAACCTGGCCAGTAAACCAATCTAATAAACAGTGACGTCAGATCATGTCCAGCAGCCCAGCAAGAGACATTTAAACAAACAAACAATTACCATTACTCATTTGTACCTCGTGTCTTTTAGAGATATTTTATTATGTTCTTAGTTTATTTTTGAGTTAATCTTAAAATATTACCGTGTTTAAATAGAGTTTTTCATCTTCAGGGTGGATTAAGTGTTCTACTTTTTTATTATTTTTTTTTTCTCAACTAGCAACTAAACAAATTCCTGTTTTGTTATATTTTATAAATATGTCCACATTTCTCTGTTTATTCAGTCAGTGTTTACTCACACAGCTGGCACAATGAATTGTTAAAATATTACTTTACTTTTTTATTTAGTGTGTAAAAAATCAGCTCTTCATGTCATAGAAAGACCCTTGATTGAAGGTTTTTAGGAAAATTGCCGCTTATCAATTAATCGTTAGTTGATCGATAAGATCGATCAACTTTAGATTAATCCATTAATCGATAACTTGCATCCCTAATGTTGGTATTATCAGTGTATATGCAGACAGAAGTTGGGATTGTGAGATGTGGGGGTAGAATTAAGTTTGGGCTCAGGATTTTCTTCCACTATTAGCTCTGAGTAGTGACCAGTGACCTAGTATGTCATACGTCACTATAGTGAGACGTGTCTGCACCTCCTGACTTGTCAAGTGTGACACCTTCCTCCCTTACTGAGCACGTTACTGTGAACCCCGTCAACACTGCAGCTTTCACAGATTTATATTTTTTAGAACATAACTAATAATTGTCTGTGGTGACAGCTTTCATCATCTCCGCCTCCTACTTGTGTGCTGTCGTCAGGAAAAATGAGTTTGTGTGCTGTGACATTAAGGTCATCAGTTTGATATCAGTGGTCTGGTATATATATGTATGTCAAACATTTTTAGTAACTTATTGTTTTTAAACAAAAGTATCACAGGATCTTTGATGTTTCCTTTTTGACCACAAACATCCAACTTTTACAGTTGTACAGAGACTAGGCAAGTCCATAGAAAAGAAAATGTTAAAGACACCTGTGCAAATATTAGTACACACATTGGTAGACTGACCTAACCTTATGTAGATACTTAGTTCATGCTAAAATGTATTGAATAACTGTTGTTTGTTGAATGTTGACTGAACATTTTTCGTCTCTCCATCATAATGTTGTTTTTCACATCAGAGAATGCACCAGCAGAAGTGAAAGAAGAGGCAGAAGCAGCTGGGGAGAACAGTGCAGTGGCTGAACTGCAACCCGATGACCAAACCCACCAGGATGTAGCTGTCTTCAAAGCAAAAGAGACTCTGAAAGTTTATTTCAAGGAGATCCTGGCGTTGACGGGATTCAGCATCAATGGCGCCAACATCAGCGCCGAGCAGCCGATGGGAGGAGCAAACGGCCAGCAGGCTCTCAGTCGAACCTGTCTGGAGAAAATAGACAAGAAAGAAATCCTGCAGTTCAGCGAGCATCTGATGAGGGAGGAGATTCAGAACAGCCTGACTCTGGCCCGGTTCTTCTCCATCCTGCTGCAGGATGTGACCAGCATAGAAGGAAAGGAGCAGATTCCAGTTTTCATCAGATCGGTTACTATTGCTGGTTTCCCCCAGAAGCATCTTATTGGCTTCCTGCCGTGCGACTTAGATGGAGAGAATATGTTTTACATGCTCCTCTCTGAGCTGCGAAGCAAATGGGGGCTGAGGATGGAGCACTGCAGGGGACTGACTTATCTCATTACAGGTAGCATGTGTCAGAAAATGAGAGATCTGACCTGCAGGATCCTGCAGGAATTCCCACAAGTGGTTTTGTCGCCCAGTGATCCGTATGCATTCAACATATGGATCATCCGCTGCATGCCTGTCCCCTCAATCCAGAAGGTTGCAGACACTGTAGAGGAGGTGGCCTCGTTACTCAGGAGAACCCCAGAGCTGAACAAACGATTGGAAGGAAAGATCCAGATGACATACGGTCATTTAAAAGGAGAAGTGGACAGAATCAAAGCAGCTATCAGTGGAAACTGGGAATATGGCACCGATGCCTTCCAGACCATGCTGGAAATTCTTGAGCCGTTTCTCACCTGCATCAATGAGATCATTTCCAAAGTGAACGAAGACACAGCTGAACGTTTGGCCGGGCTCAAGCCAGTTTTAAAGAATTTCAATTTCATCATAACACTTGTTGTTCTTAAGAACACCCTCTGTTGTGTGAGCATACTTAACTCGAGTCTCAGGGGAATCATAAGCATCAGCAGTACCTTACAGTACACCATCTCCAATGCCTTAAAGCTGGTCAGCAAATACCAACAAGAGCTGTCCATATTTCACAGGAAATGGTTTTCTGACGCAGTTGGCCGTGCAAAAAAACTGGGCGTGGAGGTCACCAAACCAGACCTGACCCAGGCAGACCCAACTGACACGCCACTGGAGGACCTTTACAGAGAGACCCTGAGCCGGCCAATCCTGCAGTACCTGGTTGCAGAGGTGAAGCGAGTGTTCAGCACAGAAATGGTGAGGATCCTCAGGTGGCTCTCGTTGGTGCCATCATACATGGCAGACCACAACTTCAGCATCCGCAGAGATAAAGTAGCCGACGCCAACTTGAACAACCTGGCGCGGCCGGATACGTTCTACGAAGAGCTCGGTTGTTGGGAGGTGAAATGGAGACACGCAAGCAAACGCAGAATCCTTCCAACTACAGTGTTTGCTACGCTCAAGATACCAGACATCGGCTTTTACCCAAATGTGCAAAGCTTGCTGAGGGTGCTGGGGACGGTTCCGTGTGTAAACGCAGAGGCTGATGTGTACGGACAGTACCACATGGTTCTGGAGCGGTGTCAGTCCTACCTGCAAGCAACACCGGACGACCAAAGACAGTGCAGCATGGCTTTTGTTTACGTGAACCAGGACGTGCACTTCAGTGTGGAAAAGATGGTGGAGTCATATGTTCAGAAACATCCTGATGTGCTGCAGATGCTGCAGATGGTGCGTAGACTTTAAGTTAATAAAAGTTTCATGTTACAGCTTTAAGAACTAACACGTAGCTGTCTGTTTTACAGGATGGCGATGCAACAGAAAAGCCTTTACAAGGTGAGATATGTAGCTATTTTCATCAGTTAAATGGGAGGAAATGTGGTAAATAATTCTTTAAAAAATGGTACAAATTAGAGCTGGACGGTATACTAGGGGTGTAGCAATACATCGATCTATATCGATATATCGATTTGAAAGGTTTATGATTCAGTTATATCGAGGCAAAATGAAAATATCTATAGCCTGAAAATTAATGGCACTAAAGTGAAAAAGCCTGGGGGAAAGTGTTTTTTTTTACTGGGGTTGATTTGACTGGTGCACGGAGGCTGAGTTGAGCTTTATTAAGTCACACACAACGATAGACCCGATAATGATCCACGATTCGATTCAAAACTATTTTCGATTTAAAAACGATTTTCATTCAAAACGATTTGTTTAAAAAAAAAAAAATCTGTTTCAGTCTATAGCCGGGATCATCAATTCTGGTCCTCGAGGTCCGCAGCCCTGCATGTTTTACTTGTTTCTCTGCTCCATCACACCTGATTTGAATGAATAAATGATTATCAGGCTGCAGAACATGAAGAGGTAATTCACTTACTGAATCAGGTGTGTTGGAGAAGAGAAAAAAGTAAAACATGCAGGGCTGCGGACCTCGAGGATCATAATTGATGATCCCTGGTCAATGCATGATCAGCTCCAGTCTGCACTGCAAGACAGAATGACAAATGCAGATAATAAAGTGTGTTTTTCACATGTAATAAGTTTTGAACATTAATCCATGCTTAAATGTAATTTTTTAAACCTTTGCATTAAGGCAATATTACATATTACTTAAGTAACAAAAATAAAAGTGACTTGTTATTTAAAAAGTAATGCAATTAAACATGCTGCCTTTTTAAATTTTAAGGAAAGTGCCTTTTTAAAAAATCCTGTCTGGACCACAGCTATAAAATAAGTTGGAACAAAAATAATGTGCTTTGGTATGATAAAATGCTACGGTTTAACAACAGGCACTTTTCTTTTCACAGGAAAGTTGTCTTACCAAAAATACAACATGAAACACGACTTTTGCACAAATGAAAGACTATTATTCAGAAACTTTAAGAATAATAAGTGAAAATAAGTTTTTTAACAATAGAATAGCACCAGTAAACTAGCTGCCTCTAAATGTTCAATTAAAAATTTCCTTTTAGTTTTTTGGTAAAGCTGTGGCACAGCTGTCTCAGTGTAAAACTTAGGGGAGGGTATGACATACCTCGGCTCAGCTGTCTGCAACATGTATGAACCCCTCGTTCTCCACCACACTGTAAGGCTGTAAGTCTCTGGTGACGAAGCAGGCGATAGACCCGGTTATTATTATTTTTTATTTTTTACACGCTCGGAATTGGCAGACAGTTTGGTGAAGGACTGCAGTGTGTGTTGGTCTGCTGCTCGCCTGCTGGAGGCTGATTCTGCTCCGAATCCTTTAACTCCGTGTGATGCCTGGTTATGAAAGCGTGCGTGTATTTGTCGTGTTGATCTTCATTTTGCAAACCTTGCTAACAATGAAACTCATGTTAAGCTCTGTCGTCCCCGGCTTTCGGTAAAAACAAACGAAGACGGGACCGGTTGAATCTCTGTTTCCTCCATTTGTTTTGAAACTTTCCGCGCATGCGTATGTGAGAACCTGCTGCGTGATGAAGTATTGCGTAATTTTGTAACCACGCGAGACTTCACCACGACTTCAGGGGAGACTTCAGCGGATTAGTTTTATTTTTTTAGAATCAATTTTGGGACATTTTAAATCGATTTTGAATCGTAGTAAATGAGAATCTAGATTCTTATGTGAATCGATTTTTTTGGCATATCTCTATTCTAAACGTACTATAAATTGGGATGTATCAAAAAGTTCCTATTAACATTGAGCTAGTATCCCAACATTATCTATTGATGAACAAACTGAATTTATTTAATCAGCCATTTGTCATTGTTTGTCCTGAAATTATGCCAGAGTCCATATTTCAAAATTAAAGCCTTTAAGAAGTGGATTTAAGTGACGTTTACGTGGCAATTCTTTATTTGTTCATGTTAAATTTCTGAATAAAATATGTTTTGAAATAATTTGAATTCCAAATGTTATGTAATTGAAATCGACCCTAACCTCATATTTATTTTCCAGTGGTGGCCCATGGAAACCATGCAGAAAAGGACACTGAAGAAGAACTACACCTCATAAATCTAGAGATGGATGCTGATAGGCTTGTAGAGTTGAAATGTGCAGAGACAGATAGAGAAGCTCTTAAATCTGCTCTGCAGGCTGCGGTGGTGGCTTCTTGCAGTCAGGGCAAGTCTGATAGTGATGCCTGTCCTGCTCAAGATGGAGATGTTGAGTATGTGACCAAGTCTGAAATGAACGAGGTTCTCACTGTGTGTGAGAATGCAGTGAGGGAGGGGATCCTCATGGAGGTGGGGAGTTCATTTTTCTCTCTGGTTATTGACCGTGTTGTGAAACTTGGGCAGAGGGACTATCTTCCACTCTTCATCAGGTTTGTGGACAGTTTTGATGTCATGCGATTTGAGTTGTTGGGGTTTGTTGAGGCAGATCTTGAATGTGATGTCTTGATAAGAAGTCTTATGGAGAAAATAACAGTGCAGTGGCATCTTGATTTAAGTAACTGCAGAGGTCAGGCTTACCTTGGCTCTGGAGATGTTTCGTACAAGCTTAAAGCCTTTGCCTGTAAAGTCCAGGAGAAGCATCCTCTTGCTATAAGCACGCACTGTTCTTCTTATTCTTTCAACACATGGTGGTCAAAGTCTATTCCTGTGGCTGCAGTTAAGAGAGCCCTGGACACATTTGAAGAAGTCATGATGTTTTTTGGCAGCAGTGCTGCTTTAGAAAAACAGCTGGACCATGTGATTGCCTTTGGTCTTAGGGAGAGTTATGAAAAGGTCCAAGAGTTACAGGGGAAGTTCTGCACTATTTGGCAGCAGGAGCATGATTCTTACGAGGTGTTTGTGCAGATGCTTGAGCCCCTAGTTGAATGTCTTGAGAAGATCAAGAACCACCCTCAGAGATGGAAGGCCTCTGTGTCTAATCAAGCAGGAGCCCTCCTCTGCAAGGTGACAGAGTTTGATTTCATCATTGCAATGGTGGTCTTGAAGAATGCATCCTCTTTCACCAAAGAGCTAAGTGCAGGTCTTCAGAAGGATCAGTTCACTGCTGCATCTCAGCTTTGCCAGATTGATGGAATCATGGCCACTCTAAACAGAGTGAAAACCAACATGAAGTTGTTTCACCAGAACTGGTTTGATGAAGCCTGGGCGATAGCCCAGAGTCTCACAGTGCAGGTTGATGGGCATGACAACTCTGTCCTAAAGGACGGGATGATGAAGTCAGTTGCACTTTACAAAGATAGTTTGAGTGTGCCCCTTGTAGACAACCTTCTCAATACTGTGAAGGACCATTTTTCAGATGACCACAAAGAAGCTCTCAACTTCCTCTCCCTGGTACCATGTTCAGTCACAGTGAGCTACATGTTTGAGAGCTTGAAGTCAAAGCCTCCTCTCTACAGTAGCGATCTCCCCGATGCTGACAACTTCTTCACAGAGCTTTGTTGTTGGAGAGTAACATGGAAGACCAAAGTGGCGTCTGTGACTATTCCAAGCTCCATATTCCATACTCTTCGCCTGCCACTCATGCAGTACTTTGGGAACATCAACACTCTGCTGAGGATCATGTCTGTGCTCCCCAGCACAACACTAGAGGACTGTGGTGTCGTCATGCGCCACAAGAAGTTTCAAGACTACCAGAGAAACGTAAATCCCATGGACAGGACTCCATGTTTGGCTATGCTGAATGTGAGCATGGACTTTAACAGAGACCTGGACCGCATGGTGACCCAGTGTTTGAAAGTTACTCCACAGGCCTTGGAGGGTATTTGTTTGGTATGTATTTGTATTCCTTATAAGTAATATGTCACTGGGCTGCTGGTGAATGACATTTATGAGGATGTCTCATTAATGTCTCAAAACTCTTGCTAAAATAAAGGCTTTAGACACGTCTGTTCTAAAAAACCATTCTGTTCTAAACAAGTTTCAGACCTGCACTGCAAAAAGTCTTGAAATCACTTAGTTTGACTCTAACTTTCCTTATTTCAAGTGCAATTAACTTACTCCATTGGCAGATTATTTCACTTAATTTGAGTCAAATTTCCAGGCAAACAAGATTAATTATTAATCTTACACATTCTACTCTGGTTTAACAAATTAATCTCTAAACAAGATCAAAAATATATTTTATATTTTTACATAAGATTGTAAGACTTGGTTTGATGGACAGTTTCTGCAGTGCATTTCAAAAGTGTACTTAAGTAGAATACATGATAGAAATGAGGGGAGGGGTGTCAAAGTGGGAACCCTGGGGGCAAAGATGGGCAACAAAAATGTGCACCGTTTAGCCATGATTTTTGAAATTGCACAGATTTTTTGTCTCTTAGTCTTAAACACCCAAATATAATGAGAATGCAACAAAACTCACATTTCTTGAATTTTAGTCACTATCTAGTCAGTTATAGACTGTTTATATTACATACCAACCTTCCCCGCATTTTCTTGCTTTTGGGAGCTGAAACGAGTACTACCCCATTTAAAGTAGCCACCAGTGTTGTATAAAGTACCTCAAAGTGATACTTGAGTAAAAGTACGAGTAAGTATTAAAAGTAAAAGTTTTGAGTAAAAATTAGTGGCTAGATTTTTCAAAATGACATTTATTGGGAGGTGATACCCTCAATAAACATTCTTCTAAAGGCCAAAATGACTGTCATATAAAAAAGTTAATGTTAAAAAATTTAGGATGCACTAGTCTACCTTTTTCAGCTTTATTTATATATAAATATGCATATATATGCCACAGACATCTTTGAACTAGGCTACATACAGTATATCTGCTGTCCTGCTGGGCTGGAGTGTGATTTGTGTAATTTGGTTTAAATTTATACTTCTCATCCAACCACAATTAAATTCACTCTATCCAGGAGGCACAGTTTATCAGGATATTATCATGTCACACGAACTTTCTTTTAAGCATGAAATGTCTAATTACAGCTAAATGTGTTTGGAAAAATAGATATTTAAGACTATAGCAGCAAGGTAGGAATTATGTATATCAAAAGATTCAACACCAGAAAAAAATATTTGAAGTGTTTTCTTTTTATTTTATGAAGTCTATTATTTGCATGAAGAGGATGAGACTTAAATTTTGTACTTGAACCAGCCTCCTGGGAAGATTTGTCCCATTCTAGATCCAGTTAAATGTTTGTAGATGCATAGAGTCTATGGTTGCAGCCCAGTTACAAACTGGCTTAGAAGAAAATAAACATGTTACTTTTATTTGTTTATTTTTTTTATTATTGTTGCTTTTTGCCATTGGTTGATTAATATCACAATAACGTTTATAAAACTGCTCTTCTTACAGGACAAGGAATCTAAGAGTATTATCAAGAACTCTGAAAATAATATGGAAGGTATGTTCTAGAGATGGGTAACCTTTTATCGTCTCTGCTATAATATGAGAAATCTAATCACTCTTGTATGTTTTTTTTCTGTGATGTGTACAGTCGACTATGTCAAAGAAGAAGCAGAGGAGTCCAAAGTTCAGCAATCCACTGAGAATTTGATAAATGAAGAGATAAAAGCAGAAGATGAGAATGGACACACTGGCGATAATCGTCAAAGTTTGGCTACAGTTTTTAGGTTGGCTGCAGTCCTGGGAAAAAAGAATAACAGCCTCAGTGAACTTTCAGAAGACGACCAAGAGCCACTTGTTCAGGAGCTCAAGATGTGCCACTGGTTTGGAAATGAAAGCAAAACCATACATTCTGTTAGCGATGATGAAATGGTGAACCTCCTCATAACTGGAATCAGAGATGTCATACTTAAAGAAATTCAGGAATCTCCATTTTTCTCACTCATCATAGATAAACCTGTTAGAAGTGCTGACAAGACCCACCTGCCTGTTTTTGTTCGATATGTTGGGGAATCTGCTCCAAAGGTTGAGCTCTTGGGTTTTTTGCCATTTGATAAAAACAGTAACGCTGATAGACAAGCCAGTTATCTTGCAAAGATTCTCATTGAAGACTGGGGATTGTCCATGTCTCAGTGTCGAGGACAAGCCTTCATGCATTTGGGTTTAGGTTATGAAAGCCTGAAGAAAATGTCTTTGAGTTTTCTTCAGAGCTACCCACTCTGCGTGGTAACACCCAGTGAGTCTTGTGGTCTTGCCTATTGGTTGGCCAGTAGTGTGCCTTGCCCTTCAGTGACAAAGATACTAGACATCATTGAAGATCTGCTGTTGTTCTTTGACGAGTCTCCTTGTCTGGAGGAGCAGTTGGCACAAGCTGTTGATGGGCTTTTGAACATGCCAAGGGAGGCTTTAGAGGAATTTCCTGAAACGTTTTGCTCAAAGTGGAAAAAAAGGGAGGACTTTTTTGACATTCTTGCAGACACATTAGATGGTGTTCTTACCTGCCTAGATGCTGTCAGCTCTAGTGCCGTAGGTGCCAAATCAGTTCATGCACAGGTTCTATCTTCTGCACTAAGAAACATCGATTTCATTGTCACCCTGATGATTTTGAAGAATGCCTGTGCTCCACTTCGTAACTGCAGCACAGTTTTTCGCTGTGGAAACCCTGCCGACATCCTCTGTGAGGTGGAAAAAATCCCATCAATCATGGAAACGCTTCAGAAAATGTTAGAAAATGTGAACGCCATACACTCAACTTGGTTTGAACAGGCATTCCAGCTAGCAACCAAGGTTGCTCCTGAACAAGTGTGCTTCTCAGAGGAAGCCAACAACTGCGAATCTCCAGAGATTTACTACAGAGAAAATCTCAGCATTCCCCTCCTCCAAAACCTCATTGAGGAGATGAAATATTGCTTCTCCAACAGCCACTTAAAGGCTCTTTCAGTCCTGTCATTGTTGCCTTCGTGCAATCCTCAGCCCGTACTGTCAGAGTCCACAGACAAGCCTTTCAGCCTCTACCTTACAGATCTTCCCGAGCTCGAGTCAGCCGAGCAGGAGATCAACAGATGGGCCTCTGTCTGGAGAGAAAAGTACCAGGATGTTGCTCCTCCAACATCTGTCACTGAAGCACTCATCCATCCTGAGTCCAAGAGTCACCCAACTGTTACATTGTTGCTTAGGCTAGTGGCTGTCCTGCCCAGTGTCAGTATGGAGTGTGACCTGATGAAGACCACCCTGAACTCAATAAGGGATCTCTTTAAAAACACTGTTTGCAGCGGCAGCAAGACCAACCATGTGATGCTCTTCTCTCACCGCACAACACTACAGAAGCTGCCAGAAGTTATTGAGAAGTGCATGGAGGTTGATCCAGAAAGCTGTTCATGTCTGACCCAGGTAAGAGTTTTAGTTTAGATTAACAGTACCTGTAACAACTCAGATGTTTGATGTAAATATTCTTATCTCCAACATTACATGTTTTATGTTTAGTTGTTCAGGGTTGGTCACAGGACACCCATTTTATTTCAGAAAGAAAAGGGAAAACTGCATATCTGAATACTCCAGCAAGTATTGTGTGAAGTACATGATCCTGTCAGACAAAACCATAATTATTCTGGAGATGTCCTGTCCATACAGTGGCACAGCCCATGCAACTAATGCATAAGAAAATAAATAGCTCTTTTTCATTATGCTGTATTGCAAACCAGAACTATTTAATTGGAGTTTCAAATTCTTTCTACATAACTGAGATAGCTGCACTTTGCTTTCAGGTGATAGGAGTTCTGCAAAGACTGAAGTTGGGCAAGGGTAAGTTTGTTTATGACAACTTGAGATTATAGTGTGTTTTAATATGAATGAAAACAAGATGTTTTGTATGAATTCTAGTGAGCTGTATAATATTTTCTGTATTTTTTCAAATCAGGAGTAAAACCAGAAGAACCCCACAGTGCCACAGAAGCAGTCAGACCTGCAGATGAAGAGGTGAAACCAGCTGAAAAGGAAACGACACAAGAAGTGGTTCCAGAACCAAGAACCATAGTCTCCTTCTACGAGCCACAACTGCGTGAACAAATACTGAAGGAACTGTGGGACTCGCAGTTCTTCACTATTATATTTGATCAAACTGTTGAAATTAATGGTGAGCTATATGTCCCATTGTGCATCAGGTACTTAAACAAAGAGGACATTCAGTGTGAGGAAACACTGGCTTTCATCCCTTTTAGTGAAGACCCTGTTGTCCTCACTGAGTCAATTGAAACAGCTCTGTCTGAGAAGTGGGGGCTCAACATGGAGTATTGCAGAGGACAGGCATTGCTGAGTGTTGGTAAAGTAGGAGCTCAAATGAGAGCTGTAAGTGTATCCATAGCTCAAAAATACCCACATGCTATTAGAACCGTCAGTTCTGCTTTGTCACTTAACGTATGGTTGGCTAAATCCTCTCCTGCTACCGAGGCGGCTGATGGAGCAGTCCTTATAGGGAAACTGTTAGGCTGGCTCACAGAGGACGCCGAACGCCAGATCAAACTGGAAAACAAGATTGTTGATGTTTTCCAGCAAGAAGAAGGGCAGGGCAGTGAATTGAGTGACCAACTTGTGAAGAACTGGGAGAAGAGTCACGACATGCATAGGTTTATGATAGCAATCATAGAAGCCGTCACGCTCTGCTTGGACGAGCTGAAAGAAGAGGGAAGTCCTTCAGACCAACAGCAAGCGTCATACTTTTTTGATTCAATCAGAAACTTTGAGTTTATCTTTTCAACGGTGGCACAGATGCATGTCTTGAGCGAAACTAAAAAGCTTAGCCAGTCACTTCAGGGCAAACCCTTAGACATGTTGCTCTCTGTGAACAACTTGCCCGATATCAAAGCGTCGCTCCGTACCCTCCAGAGCAACATTGACAGCCATCACAAGTCCTGGTTCGAGGAAACCGTTGCCCTAGCATCGAAACTTCACATCCCAATGATGCATCCAGTGCTTTTAGAGCCGTTGAGTGAGTTTTACAAAGAATCTATTAGCACAAGGGTTGTGGAGCACTCAATAGCAGAAATCGATGACCTATTCACAGAAAAGGTATTGGATACCTTGAAATGTCTGGAGATTGTGCCTTACGCAATGTCCAAAGTGGAAACCAGCATTCTTAGCGGTCTTGTGTTCCGTTTGTACAGAGAGGACTTGCCAGATCAGTCCTCCCTTCACTCTGAGATGAAGGAATGGAAGGAGAAATGGTTGGACCCTATGGCAGGGTATCTTCCGAGCACTGTGCTGGATACGCTCAAAACGTCACAGATCAGAAGTTTCAGTAACATTGAAACTCTCCTCAGGCTTCAGGTCATCTTGCCATTTTCAAGGCGAGAGAGCAACTTCAGGCAGGGAAAACGAAGCTTGCTGGAGTTCATTCAGCGAGAGAAGAGGTCCTTCGCTGATCTTCATCCTCTGTAGGAGCTGCAGAACTTTCTGCACATTAAAGAAGTGGGTTTGCCAGTTAGTGGATGTCAGCTTTACCTTACTGGATTAATGAATTCTGCACACCCAGTTTCACTGTACATTATTGGCTTTTACTTTGTCATCCCACAAAGCCCTGTACTGCGTTGTTTTTTTAGTATTTTTTTTTCTTTTTCCTCTGTCTGTAGTTTTGTACAGTTGTACTGCCCAGTGGGACCAATGTCATGGAGAAAAAGACGGTTGTCTATGCTTTTGTGTGCCTTGATGAGACCCTAATCTCCAAATGTTCAATAATAATTGTTTAAAATGTCCTATCGGTTTTGGATTATTATTCGTTTGTCTCCATCCTCTGAAATGACTAGATTGCTCATTACTATTAAATTGCACCCTTACTCTTTCCTGGGCACAAATGGAAATGATTAGTTCTGTCATGGTTTCTGATGATTTCACGTTTCCTGTCTACTTGCCAGAATGAATTTGCTGTAAACGTATCTCTGAGAATAATGTTTCCTTTTTAGGAAAATCTTCATATATATTTGTCAAAAAATAAATAAAAAAAACCAAAACATTTGAAAAAGATGTTTTTGAGAGCTGGGAAGTTTCTCTCTTCGTACGCTGCAGGGCTTGAAGTCAACACCAGAGGGCGCAGCACGACTGCTATAAACCTAGCACACATGCATACCAAGATAAGATTTGTTAGTGGGTTTGAAATATTTATTTTATTTATTTAACCTGTATTTATCCAGGTAAACTGTTTGAGAACCACTTCTCATTTAAAAATATGACCTGGCCAAGAGGCTGCAAATATTTCCCTATTTCACACTATTCTTTCATGAGTTAAATTATTTTTGTAGTGTTATACCAATAAAAGAAATAGGCGAAGATGCAGAACATCAGAAGGTCAAATCTCAATCGTATGAACTGAATGAAAACTATCAACGTCTCGAGAGCACGCAGAGCTAAAAGTTGTAACAAGAGTTCTGTTTTTAATAAAATTAAGACAAAATTCAGACCTATTGTCTGACTTTACAAAATAATTCACATCCATGAAACTGATTTTTATTTTATATACAAGGTGTCTAATGCTTTAAAAGACTTAAAATGCATTTAATTCAATCTAAAAATAAGGCATTAATTAGCTTTAAAAGGTCTTTAATATTTCAGGAGTCTTTAAATTGTTAACTTATTGTTAAAATTATAAAATTTGTCTCATATTTTAAAATAATCAGTAACAATATTTTTAAATAAATTACTGAATGCCTCTCGCAGCTAGTTTTGTGTTGAACATTTGGGTGAAATTGTTGCTTTTTTTCAAGTATTAAAGAGGGACAAACTTGCATTAAGCTGTAGGAACCCTGTTTATAACACTATATCGGCATAAAAAGTGAAAACTACATCTGAATTATTATTTTCCCTGTAATCAAGCTGCTTGGTCTAAATTCTGTTTTGGGGAAAAGTGAATTCATATTTTTAGAGGATGTTTTCTGACATTTGAAAGCCAAAGTCAATTTGATTTAATAAATCTTGTGATCAGTTTTTAAATTTGGCCTGGGTGTAAATGTCATGCCTGCTCAGTCAGGATGTGGCTTTAGTAATAACGGTTATATAACCAACAGCTTTAGATGCTGTTAATGTTTAATTTAAAGAAGTTATTTTGTTCTCGAGTGAAGTATGATGTCCCTGCAGTGCTGAGAATGTGGGTTCAGCCTGTATTTGTTAGAAATGCAAATCACTCCTTGTTGCCTTTGTGATTTAGTTAATATGTAATTCCTAAGAACAAATGTTGGACAAAACCGTTCCTGTTAATTATTTGCTATAACTGGAGCCTTTAGGAAAGAGTTTTAATATTTCAGAGCTGCACAGCCAAATGAAAAAGAAAGCATTACAGTTTAAGTTTTCCAACTAAAATCTTATTATTTTTTTAAATTTATACGCACTTCCAGATTCTTTCAGTGAGCTTTGATCGAGCACGTTAAAGCCCAGCTGTGTCCCCTCAGCAAACTGATCAGCCTACACCCGGGGCCCAGCCGGGGCCCAGCCATATTCACCAGCTTTAACCGTGCACCATCACTGGCATTCATTTCTTTAACCACATCTCTGTTCTACACGTCTTCAAACTGCTCTGTAGTAACTCTCAGCTCATCTCTTCTGAACTTGAGTGTGAAAATCAGTGTCTCATCTCTGAGTAACACAAGTTATTGGCATAAATGACCCGTAGCCCAGGTTTGGTGCTGGATGTTAGGGTTCTGGCCTGATATAAGACCTGTGTCAGTCTGTAATCAGCTCCATACACAGTCAGGATTTAACTACACTTGTGGGAAAGATAGAGGACTTAAGTGGATTTTGTTTCAAGGTTTTCTTTCAGGGAGATTTGGCAGCACAAGCCACATCGCCAATCTTTCAACTACTCCAAGGCAAAATTTTGGTTTGAATTATTTCGATGTCAGCTTGTTGATTGCACTTTTTAGAAAAACTTTGTTTTTTATTTGCCGTTGTAAAACCAGGATTGGAAACGGTAAGTGAAATATGAAGGACTGAACGGTGTTTGCAGAGTACCAAGGCATATAAATTACCTCCTCAAAAGATAGTAATTTATTCTACTTTATGAGCGCTCGCTGTCGTTATCTGAGTCTAAAATGATTAAAAACAGCCCTCAGCTCTGTCTCAAAGCTCTGCAGAGCTGGGAGCTAGCTTAGTCAGAAACCTCTCTATCTTAAAAGCTTTAACTGTTTTTAAGGCTTTGGAGCTTTGAAAACTCCACTAACAACAATGTTTATTGCCAAGAACCAGATTTATACAGAACTGTTCAGGGCCAGTGCTGGTCTTATTGATTCTGCTATCCCTCTTATGTTTAGGAGGTGCAAGCTGTAATGAATGGGGTGTCGCAGACTGCTGGAGACAGCCCCCCACCCACAGTTCACCACCCTCCCAACACATCAGAGACACCGAGGTGTCCTGCTGGGATAGAAGAAAAAACTGCGTCTGATGCTTTGAGAAAACAGACTCAGAATCCATCAAGTTCATTGTGAATTAAAGTGCCAGCAACATGAAATTTTTGTTATAAATATGAATGCGTTTTTGGAAAGCTAACATTAATAACATGTTCCAAAATAAATTTCATGCCACTGAGATAAACAGTTGTTGAGATGTTCACATGTGATGTAACAGGAAGTGACGACGAAGGGGAATGTCTGTATGTGAACAGAGCGTTGCTACAGCAGCTGACAACACAGACTGTAGAGAAGAAGCTGGTGTTTCTTAAGGTTATTTTGAGTCACTATAAGAGAGATGAAGAAAAGTCAGAGTTTAAATAATTTGTTTCAATAAAGACCAGATGATTCATTTTTTTAAAAAAAGAGTTCCCTTTTTATGTCACTTCCTGTTTCACTTTGTCTGAGCCAGGTTCAAAAGAAAATGTGATATTATGTTTCTTAAACATAAAGATGTTTTCTGTGACTTTTTGTGTTTGAAGGACATTCATGTCACAGGCAGTATAAGGATTAACAGCAGAGCTTTACAAACAGACTGTTGGTGATGTGTAAAAGGAGATTTGGATTTGATTTTGAGCTTCAACACAAACTATTGTACATGTTTTTGGGGTTTGGGGGAAACCGGAGTAAACCCTATGCAAGCACGAGGAAAACAGGTCCAAACCGGGAATCAAACCCAGGACCTTATTTCTGCTAACCACCGATCCATCCTGCTGAGATAGATAACAAAACTGCTGCTTAACCCTCTAAGGATCTAAGGCTAGTTTTGAATTTACCCTTACATTTTCCTCTTAAAAATGGTCACAAAACTTTCACTGAATGCATAAATAATGCTCAGAACTATGGCAAAAATAATTTATCGTGAATCTGGTTTTATGTGGAAGTAAATATAAAAACACAACTTTTATAGAGTTTGAATTCTGTGCTGTCCAACCCTGTTGAAATGAGCACTGCTGCCATTTTTGTCACATTAGCCCTTAAACATGTCATTTTGATGCTCACACTGCAGCAGACTTGGACTTTAGAGGGTTAAAAAGGGAATCAAATCCTTACAGTATGTGTTGTAAGTGACTCTCATCTATTACCACAATTAATTTTAGCTCCATAACTTACGTGATATGTGTTTAATTAACTGTAATATATGCAAACAATTGTTTTTGATGATTGTGGTAAGTGACAGACTATCCAGAGCCATAAACAGATCAGGGTTATAGTTTCAAGAAGTCTTTGGATGAGTTGAAAAGTGGTGCAGTCTGTCACATGAAAGACTCCGTCTTCAAAGCTTTAGTCAGAGGCTGTAAACGAATGTGAGCCTGCTGATTGGCTGGTTCTTGTTGTTTCTGCTGGGACCGCCCACTGTGAGTCACAGCGGCTGTCACAGGTCGTACACCATGAGGTTGATTGGTTTCTCACCTGGCTGGTTCTAGTGTCTGAGTCCAGCCTAAGCCTTTGCTGCTGGGGGTACATCACGTTCTTATTATTTGTCAATATACAACTGGAGTTCATGAAAACTAACCCGTATGGGTCCAAACAGCTTATTGTTTCCAGTTTCCCTTTTAAGTTCTTGTTTTTGTTTGCCTTAAAAAAAAAAGTTCTTGTTTTTGTGATAGAATGTCATAAAAGTCCTGGTATAAAATTTGATGTGGTTTAAAGGTTTTAGCTGTTAATAACCAGCAGGCAGGGGTCTATGAGTTTATCACTGCTGTTATCTTATTGTTGGCATTTTAAGAAACTCTGAGGAAACAATAAAGAAGAACATGAGCTTGACAGAACGCACATTTTTTAAAGTTGTGTAATAAAAGTTGAACATCAACCCTGAGTATGTTTCCTGCCCTCCCCTCTGCTGAGAGCCTCCTGATTCATGAAACTGCTCTGATCCTCTGGAGATCCAAGGGACAAAGGCCCGCTGCTTATAGGGACCCCTGTGGACACCCCTCCTCCTCTTCTACCCCATGGCTTCAGTTTTACAGTAAAATATACTTCCTGTTTGCACATAAAATATATGTTTTATTTTTTTAATTTATGAGCTCATTCCAAAGGATTTGTCTGAATTAGAAGTAGATTTGAATTTTCACTTCAATTTAAAAAAGGTGTGATTAAAGCAGGACTTCTCAGACCCTGTCCCCCACTATTCCCATCATGTCCAAAGCAGTCTGGGTAATATTATCTCCTTAAAGCTGGTTTTCATCCTGGATGAAGATTATTGATCACACCCCAGCTCTGATGTTGCTGTTTAAAGACATGAGTTATTTCATTATAATGAACCACAGTGGTGCTCTTCTTCATCGTCGTGTTGCTTGAAGGTGAGATGTTAATCCAGGCTCAGGAATGGAGAGCCTGTGTGTAAAGAGTCAGTTTGCAGACAGTGCTGCTGGAAGCTCCACACACACACACACACACACACCACAGCTGACTGCCAGGTAAAGCCGTCCCAGCCCTGCCGATGGTGAGCAGGGTCCACAGAGTGGTCTTCTGGCTGCTTGGCGAGCAGATCTGAAGCTTCACGGCTCCCAGAGGAAGAGGATTTGTTGTGGTCTGTGTCTGCTTCAGTTCAGAGACGGCGTGACAGCACCTGGACCCGTGTTCCCGGTGGAGCAGGCATATTGGCTGCAAGGTCAAGGTCTGCAGAAGAGCTCAGTTTTTTTTTTTTTACATTCAGAGGGAAACTATATCCTGTTTTCCCACAGCTGCGTATCACTTACAGCCTGGTTCATGTGTGAGTAAATCAGGCAGCTCAGGAACTTTAGGAAGTTGTTTTTTCTCACAGAATCTGATTCATTTTGGTTTTATTTCAGGACTACAGTATCTTGTCACACTATTACAGCTTTATCATGATAAAACCTGTTTTTAGTGGTGAAGTGATGTAGAAGAACAGGCATTTATAACACTATTTGGTGAACCTTTTTTAATTTTAAACATTACCTTTAGTTTATTAGCATAGACAGTTTACTTTAGAGTTAAAACTTATTTTAATGCATTTGAAAGATAAAGTAAAACTCAGAGGGGATCAGTAATGTGCAGTAACAGCCCCCAGTTTGTTGAACAACCTGCCCTTTGATATTTCATACTGCAGAGACTGTACAATCATGGAAATCCCTCCTGAAAACTCACCTTTTTACAGAGGCTTTAAATCAAGTTCAAATTGAGCTATGTCAGATCTTGTTTGCTTTTTAGCCCATTTTACTGTATCTGTTGTTTTTATGTGTGAAATTATTTTACTGTTGTGTTTTCCTGTTTGGTCCACCTTGTTTACATTGACTTATTTCATTTAAAAAAATCCATATTTCCAGATTCAAACTGTATTATTTGAATTTCTAGATTTTTATATATAAATTATATATATATAATTTATTTATTTATTTTTTTGGGTGGGGATACCTAGATGCACAAAAGTTTTTTATTTTTCTGTAATATATTTTTCAAGTTGTGTTGAATGGCATGACATAAGTTTGTTAAAGTATTATTAACAGTTTGTTTGGTTTATTTCAACCATATTAATATATAAATAATATAACTATAAAATATAATATCTATAATAAATAATATATATTTACTATATAACTATATATATTATTTTCAATTTGTAAAAAAGTCAACAAAATAAATATAGATAAATCTAATTTACAAAACTCAATCACATCAGATGTATTATAATTTAAACACATGTAGCATTAATAAAACTTGTTTTTGTTCTTTATTAAAGTCAACCATGTAGTTGCTTGTCCTCTAATAGCCATCAGGGGATGCTGCAGCACCCTTGGCACCCCTTTCTCCTACAGCTTTGAGTTTATCTCTGTTTACGTCAATTTATTTGATGTGGTTTTTACCTCATTTTTACGAAGCATCTTATGGAGATAGTCAACCATGTGAATCTGATGTTGTTTTTTTCTTATGATTTTGTTTTATGTTAATTTTTGAAAGAAAAAAAAACGTTTTACCTTACAAAACATTTTTTTTTTAATTCAGGATTTTACAAACATCACATATTTAATACAGTTCTATTTTTCAGCATCCTGTTCTTTAAATAATTGATTGAAGTTGTTGCATTTTCCCAGTTATTACAGGGAAACAAGGAGAATCTGGGTTCCCCATTTGAACTTCTCCAATTTTTCAACTCAAGTGCTAAAAAGAAGAGAAAGTGTCTGGAGCCCAGACACTTTCTCTTCTTTTTAGCCCAGACTCTGGGCTATGTTCATTTTTTTATTTGGAACCCTGCTCATTTGTGCATTTGTTTTAGAAATTGTGACTTTATTTTTAGAAAAATGTATATAAATGTAGTATAATGTATATATGTATGTAAATGTATTTCGTAAGTCACGAATTACATATTTTACTAATACAATTAATATATAATTTTTAGTAAATACTGCAGAATAATTGTAATTCCTCCACATTGTTTTTACTGTTTCCACTTTTTAATCATGTATTCTGTTTTGAATGACACATTGTGTTAATTTATCTCTACAATACAATAGTAAAATAACAGCTTAAGAGTTGCTTCATCTAATAAAGCATTATTTTGTAATGAATTATACTGAAACATTTTTTTACTAGTCACGAGTCATGTCAAATGATTTATGAAACAATATATAATGTTATTAAAGTGAGGGCTATGATTCTCATTACAAACGGCTTTATAAGGAGTTTGATGAGGATAAGGATTTTCTATGCTTATTATCAGTATTTGTGTTATTATTCTTGTAATGACGGCAGCCACTTTTATTTTCTGTTAATCACTATTTTAGCTTTTTTTCAATACTATTATTACAGGCAATTTAATGTGTTTCAATATGTTGTCATTACAGATAGTTGTTGTGCATCTGCAGCAACACAACCTGAAACTGACAACAAAAATACATCGTTCAAAAATAAACTATCTCTTCAATAATCAACAGAAATTAACTTCTTTCTTTTCCCTTTGATGCTTAGTGTCTTTCTTTCTTTCTTTCTTTCTTTCTTTCTTTCTTTCTTTCTTTCTTTCTTTCTTTCTTTCTTTCTTTCTTTCT
>JAUBOC010000030.1:8133340-8148018 GCA_032275365.1 Anablepsoides cearensis | reverse complement strand
CAAATCTAAAACATTGGAAGTTTAGCCATTAGATTTCCCATTAGCTAGTTAGCCAGTTAGCTCAACAGTTATCTCTTGTTAGCTCAACAGTTATCTCGATCCAATTTTTACCCACCGTGACAGTTTTAAAGTGATATTCACACAGGAGTTGATTCCGTTCCTCCAAGGTCCACACAATTCTCCGAGCAAACGCCAGCTCAATTTCTTTAATCTTCTTAGAGTTTTATCCCTCTTTTATACAACTTTCCAACAAGGTCTCAGTCCTCTGTGTCTCCAACGTTCTTTTTTTTTTTTCTTCTGAGCACCTCCTCCAGAGCGGAAGGGGGCGGGGCTTGAGGTAACACCACAACAAATCACTGAATGTCAAACTGCCTGGGTTACACCCTCCCCTCTTAAATCTCATGCACGTCCCTGTGCATGCCAGTAGAAGAATATTCTTTATTATGATCAAGGGAGGTAATCAGAGCTGTGTTTAACCCTTGGAAAAGTGATTTGACGACAGTTACTAGTGGGTTACCCAACTGAGGATAAGTCAGTCTTTGGGGTGGCTGGCGATTTCTCTCAGATCTCCTGATCTGTGACCCAGTTTGCAACTCTTCTTGTTCATCAACATTTCCCATTTCAATAACAACATCACAATTGTTAGAGTGTCTTTCATGTGAAATTTGCTGAACTGGAATTTCCATTGATGGTAAGGTTGATGGAAGGTTCACATGCATATCCTCCCCAGTATTTGTTTGAAACTCACTTGGTATGTTATTTTGTAGGTTCACATCACTCCCAAGTCCCATTTGAGGTGAAGTTGTTTTACTTTCCACATGAGGTAAGTTTATGACAGGTTCACTTTCATTTCTCTTCACTGGTGAGTATGTCCTTTCAAGTAATTTGTCTGGTTGTTCAGTGCCATTCTGAGGGTCTTTGCTTTGAATGACTCTGTGTTATTGGGGTGTCACATATTTGGAAAAAATGTCTCTCCTTTACCCTTGGGGGGTCAAAGTAGTAGAATTCCTCTTCTTCTTTTCCCTCTTCCTCAGGTAGTTGGTCATCATCAGGATCTTGAGATGCACATTGTCTAGTTTGTGGTCTGTGGTCAACCTATGCTTAAAACTGTAAAAAAACATATTAATTGTTTTTAACTTTTTACACTAAAACCCTCTTCAAATTGGCTGAACTAACACTTTAATGCAGCCCTTCCACCCAGCCCCCTCACATAAACTGGGCCTGCTTTCCAGCTTACAGTATATCTCCTCCATCTTATCTGTCCCAGTGCAGGGGAGTGGGGTCTGCATCTGCCCACCCACATGTCTGTGCAGGAATTCACACTCCATCTTCCCTCTGACATTTCTCCCCTCAAACAAAACCCAGTTCACTTCACAAACAACATTAAAAATGAAGACAGTTTTTTTATTGAAATATTTTATATATTGTCTTTTTTCACAGTGTTCATAATAAAAGAGATCCTGATAAGTCCTCCCACTGCAGCACACACAAACAGAATCAACGCAGACAGTGTGGTTGTCAGAACTGATGTTTATTTTCAGTTGATGATGGAGGAGAAAGATCTCATTTCTGTTGTCAACCAAAGAGAAGCACTATTTTGTAAAATTGTCTCAGAGGTTGCCACTGTTTACAACAGATGTTTTAGCAATGTGTCTCCTTCCAAAGATGCTCAATAGGATTTAGGTCAGGATAATATAAGGTCACTTCCTAATAGTCCAATATTTTCCTCTGAGCCATTCATGGGTGGGTTAAAAATTGATTAGTTTCACTGATGATGAAGAAATTAAGAATCTATTATTCTAATATAAAGTTCTTATTTTTCTACTGAAGTGAAAAAAAAATTGATTAGTTTCTAATATCTTAGAAAGAAGACACACATGTTTCTCCTGTTCAGTTTCTTAAAGGCTCTTTTAAGCACATCTATCTAAACCATATTTCTCTTAATGATTCCTCCATCACAAGCTGTTGGTGGATGAGAAAGTGTATAACTAAATCCTGTGACAGCAGTAAAGAGACATAATAGGCCTATAAATGACCTGTTACTTGTAAAACAAAGTCACAAATGAGCAAATGAGTTATTTTAATCCAAATGCAGGATGAAAACAAGCATATTTGCTGGTGTTATTGCAGTCTGTGTCTACAGAACATTTGTCATTCAGCCGCTAAAACAGAAATATTCTGCATGGTGCAGTGTGCTTTATGTTGACAATTGGATGAACAATCTGCACTTCAACCACTTGAATCATTCTCCTCATTAGACTGTAATCATACTTTAATATGGCTCAGTGTTGTTTTACAGAACTTGTGTGACTTAGTATGTGTGACTAGTCAGTTAATCAGTGTGCACTTACTTTAATGTGCTCTTGATAGATTGAAACGATTTCACCCCTTGGTCTGCTGCTTGCCATTTCATCGTCATTAGACATTATTGTTATGATAACCAGGACAAAATCTGTGGAATGGTAAAGGCCTGGGGAACATTTGATTAAATGCATCAATCTTTATTAAGAGCCCATATATACTGTCAGTTTACAGTAAACGTAGATGAAAAAACTGGTGCACTATAGTTAGACATTAAAATATGTCCAGCCATTTGTATATGCATTAATCATCTTTGACAAGAAACATCATTTTCAGCCACTGCACTGCACTAGTTGCACTTTGGTTGCACTACTTTAACATTTTGGTGCACTAGTTTAACAAACTAACTAGTTGGAGCAGAAGCTATACTAGTCAGCTATTTTGTTGTACTTGTTGTATAAAATGTAGCGACTAGTTGGGTTTTTTTTGGCATTTTATAGCAAAAATACTGTAAGTAAACTAGTTGACTAATGAGGATTTTAGATTTCACTAGTCAACTATAAGTTTTAGTTTTCACTAGTCAACTGATGGGCATAATTTGTGATGACTAGTAAAGATTTTTGTTGCTTATTAGTTCACTTGTAAGAAACCGTTGTTGACTAATTTAGACTAGACTAGTAGTGGGGTAAAAAGGCTGACAAGTATGATTTCTGCTCCAACTATAGACAAAAGTGCAACTAGTTAGAAAAAAATTGTTTGCTGAACTTCTTTGTCTTTCAGCTGTGCTCTTACCAGTAGCTGTTCTTTGCCTCCAAGTCCAATTTCCACCAGCACCATGCTAGTTAACAATGCTGACTGATCTAGTAAGGTTGCCATGCAGCAATTGTAGATTTGCATGTTTATTTTGGCACCAGTTTGATGTCGCTTGTTCATCCTGTTGCAACCCTGTCCATTCCAAGACTTGGAACCAGTACACAGCAAGTGTGCTTCCATTGGCTGGTTTATGAGTGTTTGATAAAAAAAAAAATACACGAATGTTGAACTAACACAAACAAATGTGCAACTAAATGCATTGTAGCTGCAAAGTAGTGAATTAAACTGATGCTTGTTATCAAAAGTATCAAATAAATACACAGCTTCCCATATTAAAGAAACATTCATCAAACTTATTATGATGCAAGACAGACTTTTTGTCTCTGGCATGAAATACTGACTGTGTTTATGAGGAAAAAAAATTACTTCTGTGCCAGGTAGTTCCTGTAACTTGAATATTTGGTTTGTCTTGTCTGAATAAGAGTTTTTGTAACAACTGCATGATATACTGTGAACCATTTTTGATAGTGACATTTTCTTCTGAAAAGTATACTTTAGCCACAGGCGATGCATGTTTTCTCTTCTTGGAGTTGCATGCTGTCTGTTACCACTCACTGACATACTGGCCTCTTTATGTGCTTTTTTCTCTTCAGTCTGCTGTTTCATGCATAGCTTCATGCAGACTGTTTTCTTTGGCCAAGCTCAATATTGCATAAATGATTCCTGATAGTATCCATCACAACCATTGTTACACAAAAACCACATATGCCTTCTAACATTGCTGAGGGGCTTATCTTATCATTTCCTTCCTGCTGCTTCTGATAATCAACTGACTCTAAATGCAGTCGTATTAGAAATCAGCAGAGTGAAAACAAGACCGTCTTGTATTTGTAAATGTGTCATAAAAGAAATCCTGTGACATTAGGTTTAGTTTAAAAAAAGTTAGTAAGATTTTTTTAAGTACAAGTTTTATACAGTTCATCTACAGTTACTAAAAAATCACCTATTACTATATTACTATCATAAATCAGTCATTGTCTTTTTGAACAAAATAAAAACTCTTTAATCTCTTTAAGGATAAATTGAAATCAAATGTGTACGATTTCTAAAATAAAAATACGGAATGTATATTAGGTATAAATATAAATATTAACTCCCTTTAAAATGACTGCCCTAATGACTGTTAAATCAATGCCTCAGATAAAAGATTATTAAAATATATATACAAGTCAGCAGATTAATATGTGGTAGCATGAAGAAAGAGGGGTGTTACTTACTTTGCTACTGTTTTCAGCTGTTGTATAAAGGAATCACTAGTTTGAATTATCTCCATCTCCATCTTCTTCCGCTTATCCATTGTTGGGTCGTAGTTGAGGCAACAGGTCCAGGAGAGAAACCCAGACATCCCTCTCTCCAGCGACACTTTCCAGCTCGTCCTGGGGGACCCCAAGGCGATCCCAGGCCAGAGAGGATACCTAATCCCTCCAGCAAGTCCCGGGTCTTCCCCAGGGCCTCCTACCAGTGGGATGTGCCCGGAACACCTCCAAAGGGAGGCATCCAGGAGGCATCCTAATCAGGTGCCTGAACCACCTCAACTGACAACTTTTGATTGGAGGAGCAGTGGCTCTACTCCAAGCTCCCCCCGGATGACGAAGCTTCTCACCCTATCTCTAATGCTAAGCCCGGCCACCCTACGAAGGAAGCTCATTTCTGCTGCTTGTATCTGGGATCTTGTTCTTTCACTCATGATTCACGCCTCATGACCACAGGTGAGAGTTGAAACATGGACAGACCAGTAAATCCAGAGCTTTGTCTTTCGACTCAGCTCTTTCTTCACCACAACTCAACGCCCATTACTGAGGATGAGGCCCCAATCCGCCGCTCCATCTCCCGCTCCATCATACCATCACTCCTGAACAAGACACCCACATACTTAAACACCTCCATGTGAGGCAGAGACTCTCCACCCTTTTCCGGTCGAGAACCATGGCCTCAGACTTAGAGGAACTGACTTTCATCCCAGCCCCTTCACACTTGGCTGCAAACTGGCCCACTGCACGCTGAAGGTCTTGAGCTGAAGATGCCAATAGAACCACATCATCTGCATACAGCAGAGATGATACCATGTGGTTTACAAACCAGACACCCTCTTCTCCACAACTGTGCCTTGAAATCCTGTCCATAAATACTACAAACAGGATCGGAGACAAGGGACAGCCCTGGCAGAGTCCAACACACACTGAGCTCGACTTTGTGCCAAGAATGTGAACACAGCTCCTGCTTTGGTTATATAGGTAACAACCCAGACACTCTATACTCCTGCAAAAACCCCCACAGAATTCCTCGAGGAACACCATCATAAGCCTTCTCCAAGTCTACAAAACACATGTAGACTGGAGAAGAAAACTCCCATGACCCCCTTAGCAACTCTGCAAGGGTAAAGATCTGGTCCACTGTTCCACGCCCAGGATGAAAGCCACACAACTTCTTGAATCTGCAGTTTGACTATCAATCGGAGCCTCCCTTCCAACACCCTGGAGTAAACTTTCCCGGGGAGGAGAAGAAGTGTGATCCCACGATAGTTAGAACACACTCTCCAGTTCCCTTTTTTAAAAATAGGAAGTACCACCCCGGTCTGCCACTCAATAGGAGTTGTCCCAATGAATCTCATCCACTCCTGGTGCTCTGCTACAAAGGAGCTTTTTGACTACCTCGGTGACCTCTGCCATGGTAATGGACTTGTCTTCCCCAGAGTCTTCAGACTCTGCCTCCCCAAAGATGGACATGGAGGGTGGATTCTAGAGATCCTCAAAGTGTTCCTTCTACCGCCCAACGATATCGTCAGTCCAGGTCAGCAGTTCCCTATCCAAGCCAAGTACAGCCTGGGATAGGGAACGCTTTCCTTTTCTAAGTCACTGAACGGTTTGCCAGAACTTTCTTGAGGCCAATCAAAAGTCCTTCTCCATGGCCTCCCCAAAGTCCTCTCATGCCTGAGTTTTTTCATCCTCAACCACAGAAGCTGCAGCCCGCTTTGCCACCCTTTACTTGTTAACTGCTTCAGTAGTCCCCTGGGAAAGCCAAGTCCTGAAGGCCTCTTTCTTCACCTTGACAGACTCCATTACCGCTTAAGACTAGGCTAAGACTTACCTTTAAGGCAAATTCTATAATTAAGGTTGGTTTCCTTAGAGATTCCTTAGTTCTGCTGCTATAGGCTTAGACTGCTGGAGGACAAACTGACCACATTTCCTCACTCTGCTGTTTTTAGTCACTCTCCTACATGTTTGTTATAATTATTTTTATCAATAACATGTTTTATTTGTCTTTTTCCAGAAGAAAACACACCTGAACCAGTCCTTCTGTCTCTTTCCTGTCCTCTCTAAAACCAGCCGGTTGAGGCAGATGGCCATCTGACCTGAGCCTGGTTCTGTTGGGTGTTTCTTCTTGTCAAAAGAGATTTTTTCCTTTCCACTGTCACCAATGTGCTGCTTAGGATGGGAAACTGTGACAAACTGATTCAATGGAGTCTGAAAGCTTCCATAGAATGCAAATGTGCATTACTACCTAACTAGCTCAGTATTCTTAGAAGGTTAAATCATTGTGAGTATTTTCAAAAATGCCCAGGCGACTGTCAAGAACTGTTCACACATAAAGATTTCACACTTTTCATCAGCGTTGTTGAATGTGTGTTGGGCAGTGGTCGAAGGCGGGACCCTGGCGGTCTGATCCTCGGCTACAGAAGCTTATCATGATTGCAAAACTGAGTCAACGTGAGCGAATACCAAAGACAATGGAGACGGAGGCAGAATGAAAAAGGTAAGTGTATTTTATTTGGAGGTGCAGAAACTGGGTTCAGGATCTGGAGGCAGAGGGTCATAAAGGTGAGTATCTTTGCAGGGGAGTTTGAGGAATGTTTGCCGGAAGGTAAGTATAATTTATTCTTACAGGAGGGAGACGAAGGCTTGGTGTGGAAAGGTTGGTCCAAGGTCCAAGATCCAGAGGTGAGTATTAACAGGTGATTCTTTGGTGGGTGAGTATTTACAGGTGAGTGGTATTTACAGGTGAGTCGGAGGCAAACTGGCAGCGCATAGTAATGATCAGGTGAGTGGCTCGAGGTCTGCAGGCAGGCGTGGCAAAAAACAGAGGATTCTCAGAAAACTCCTTCAGAACTGGAAACAGGTAAGTACAAAGAGGCAAGGTTAAACAAACTCTGGTGTCAAGACACATGTAACAGGCTGAGATCTTTACCCAAGAGTAATGATGCTTCAGCGAAGAGCTGATCCTCAGTGCAGCCTTATGAAGCCTAGAAGTAGATGAGCCAATCCTTCACAGGTGAGGTGATTAAGTGCTGCCAGCCAATCAGGGAGGCAGAAGGTGAAAACACCAAAATGCCTCCAGGCGATTCATGTCTTCTTTTCAGGGTGTTCCTTGTAGAAGTCGGTGATGAGAGTAGGATCTAGAATAAACGACCTCGGAATCCAGGACTTCTCCTCCGGTCCGTATCCCTCCCAATCCACGAGAAACTGGTGGCCAAGTCTGCGACGACGAACATCCAGAATCCTCCTGACAGTGTAGATTGGTTCGTTATCCAAGAGTCGGGTGGGCGGTGGGAGGTTGGCAGGATGGCATAGGGGACTAGTAGACACAGGTTTTAACTGGGAGACTTGGAAGGTGGGATGAACCTTCATGGAGGTAGGCAAACGGAGTCTGACGGCGGATGGGTTGATGATCCTTTCCACAGGGAAGGGTCCGATGAATCTGGGTGAGAGTTTTCTAGGAAAATCTTTTAAATTAATGTCACGAGTGGAAAGCCATACCTCTTGTCCCACCTGGTATGACGGGGCAGCGGAGCTGTGACGGTCAGCAAATCTCGATTTGCTGTGCAGTTCTGAAAAAAGCTCTTTGCGTCTAGTTCTAGATCCTGCAGCAATGACGAATGTGATGTTGTACAGAGGGGACCAGAATCTCTGTGTCATCTCGGGGAAACAAAGGAGGATTATATCCGAGAGAGGCCTCAAAAGGACAGAAACCAGTAGCAGAGGAAGTGTGACTATTGTGTGAGTATTCTACCCAAGGTAGATGTTGACACCAAGAGGAAGGATTGTTGTTGATGACACACCTCAATGTGGACTCCAGTTTCTGATTGTATCTCTCAGATTGTCCGTTGGATTGTGGATGATGTCCAGAAGTGAGACTGACTTTAGCTCCTAAAGCATTACAGAAAGATTTCCATACCTGTGATATAAATTGGGGTCCCCGGTCCGAAACGATGTCAGAAGGAATCCCGTGGAGGCGAAAAACATGGGTTACCAGGAGCTGAGCAGTCTCAAAAGCAGATGGGAGTTTTACCAGGGGCACAAAATGTGCCGCCTTGGAGAACCTGTCAATGATGGTGAGAATGACAGAATTACCTTCAGAAGGTGGCAGTCCAGTGAAAAAATCCTGTGCAATGTGAGACCACGGATGGGCTGGTGTAGGTAATGGTTGTAGGAGGCCGGCAGGTTGTTGATTTCCACTCTTATTCACGGCACAGGTGGGACAGGCTGTAACAAACTCCTTAATGTCCTGATACATAGTTGACCACCAGAAAAGTCTTTTGGAAAACAACAACATACGAGAAATGCCGGAAAAACGACAGGAAAAACGATGATTGTGAATCCAATCCAATACTTTACCGATGATGGCTTTGGGAACAAATCTGGTTCTTGCAGGTCCGGTTCCAGGGTCAGGGTCTGATTGTTGTGCCAACTGAATGGTGTTCTCTATGTCCCAAGTGAGAGTTCCCACAAAACAGGAGGGTGGTAAGATGTTGGAATCCTTGTCCTTAGCTCCTGAGGGTGAAAACAGTCTGGAGAGGGCATCAGATTTAACATTTTTCGGACCAGGTATGTATGTGATGGAGAAATTAAACCTAGCAAAAAACATTGACCAACGTGCCTGTCTGGGATTTAGTCTTTTAGCATTTTGTAGGTATGAAAGGTTTTTGTGATCAGTTAGTATGATGAAAGGAATCTCGGTACCCTCAAACCAATGCCTCCATTCTTCCAGAGCCAATTTTATGGCCAACAACTCACGATTTTCAACATCATAATTGGTTTCCGCCGGGGACAGACGTCAAGAAAATTAGGCACAAGGATGTATCTTATCATCCACCTCGGGTTTTTGTGACAATACTGCACCAACCCCTAGGTCTGATGCGTCCACTTCAACAAAAAACTGCCCCTTAGGATCAGGATGACATAAGATGGGTGCTTGAGAAAAACGAGCCTTTAACCCACCAAAAGCGCTGTTTTCCTCGGGAGTCCATACAAAGGGTTTGAGTGTGGAGGTGAGTTGGGTTAGTGGAGCAGCGACTCTGCTGTAATCTCTGATGAACCGTCTGTAGAAGTTCGCGAAACCCAAAAAACGCTGCAGTTGTTTTCTCTCACCAGGACAAAGCTGACTTTCGGGACATAGAATGTCACCTCTCTAGTGGGGAAGGAGCCTGAGCTGGTGTGTGAGGTTCAGAGATTCCGACTACATATAGTTGGACTCACCTCCGTGCACCGCTCTGGCTCTGGAACCAGTCTCCTCCAGAGGGGTTGGACTCTCTTTAACTCTGGAGTTGCCCCTTCTGAAAGGCACCAAGCTGGAATTGGCATACTTGTTGCCCCCATCTTGGCACCTGTACATTGGGGTTGACCCCTGTGAATGAAAGTGTAGCCTCCCTCCACGTATGTGTGGGGGGATGGGTTCTGACTGTTGTTTGTGCCTATGAGCCTAACAGCAGTTCAGATTACCCACCCTTTTAGAGTACTTGGAGGGGGTGCTGGAGAGCACTCTTAACAGGGACTCCCTTGTTCTGCTGGAGGACTTCAACACTCACGTGAGCAATGACAGTGAGACCTGGAGGGGCGTGGTTGGGAGGATTGGTTTTGTAATACTTGTTTTTTTTCCTGAAAACACACATCTGTGTGGGACCGGGGCTGCTCCATCTGTAATTTTTGAATGGCCAAAGGAAAGATAAAGGTAAACTGGTCCATGGGGCTCATTTTGCAGAACTTTTTTTTCCACAAAAAAAAAACCTTCAAATTCCTCAGAGCTGTTTGATGCTAAAGAAACAAATTCACCTGTACAGAAAAGATCTAATCAGTGATTGTTATTAAATTTCTAATTTTCTGATGCTCCAACTGTTTCAGACAACTCTAGAAATGAAAACTGCAAAAACATATTTTTAAAATAACTGGAGCTCATACTATATAAATCTCATAAAGCTCTGTCAAACCCTGACACAAACCTGCTTACCACTGGTTTTACAAGAATTTTACCACACTTTGATTAACAACATTTGTTTAGGTTCCTCTCTGAAAGACGTTGGTTAGTAGAGGTCAAGGTGGTTACTGCTGTTTGTCAGTGTGGCTGAAGAGCGGGAACGGATCACTGGCAGAGTCTTACAAACAGAGGACACTAATGTTTGTTTTTCCGCAGATGAAAAATCAGACAATGAGGCCCTCCAGAATACCATAAAATGGCTGGGGAAAAGTTTTAAAAATGAACAAAAACAAAATATCTTTACCATGTTATAAGGCAGATGACTACTTGTTCAGAACAGGTCTGGAAAAATCCCAGATTTATAGAAATACTTCCCTCTGTATTGTAAGAAAATAAAAATATGTTTTAATGAGTAAACTGTTCAATACTTGTGTTCAAAGGCTTTGCTGAATTTGTGACAACACAGATGGATAAGTGAAACCACACTCAGTGCTATAAAAGGGTTTGTTTTAAAGTTTATATCTGTCTGTTTGTGTATGGACGGGAATTCACTACTATGTGGGGACCATTCTTGGCATACACACTTACTTATGGGGACCTAAACCTAGTCCCAATAAGGGGAAATGTCGTTGGTGGGTCAGGGGTTAGTTTTAGAACCAAGGTGTGATTTAAGTTTAGGTCAGGTTTAGGTATGCACCTGTGAGGTAAGGTTGGGGTGAACCCCAATATACAGGCGCCAAGATGGGGGCCAATAAGTATGCCCACTTCTGCTCGGCACCTCTCAGCATGGGCAACTCCAAAGTGGAAGAATGTCCAACCCCTCTGGAGAAGACTGGTTCCAGAACCAGAGCAGTGCGTCGAGGTGAGTCCGACTATATCTAGTCAGAACCTCTGAACCTCACACACCAGCTCAGGCTCCTTCCCCACCAGAGAGGTGACGTTCCACATCCCTAGAGCCTACTTCTGTAGCCGAGGATCAGACCACCAAGGTCCTCGCCTTCGACCACTGCCCGTTGCACATTGCAGCCAGAGTGGAGCCCTGATGACCCACATCCGAACAAGGTAACATTAAGTCCATTTATCCTGAACTGAGTGGGAGGACACTGGCTGTGTGTTCAAGAACAACACTAGCTGGGTTTCTGTGTAAGTTTACATGTGCGTATGCAACAAATGCTGAAGGCCTCATACCAGTGTTTGGTGAGGGGTGCCATCTATCTGTGTCACGCCAGATGAGCCAGAAAGATCAATAAACTCATTTATAAACTCAGTCAGAGTCTGGAGAAATTTTAGTCAGTGAGGAACAGAATTTAAAAAATTCACCCCTGATCTGGTTCTGACACATGACATAGAGAGTGAACAGATAATATTGGGTCCTAACAACCATGTTTTGGACCATTATTTGCTTTCCCAGTTTAATTTGTTCATTGTCGCATTAGGACTTGCTTAATTCTGTTAGATTTTCAGTAATCATCTGTAGATGTAAGTATATGCAATGATGATTTTCTTTTAAAGTTAATAGGATTCAAGATGGCTGCCACAACTACTTGACCTTTATATAAAACTGGTTCTCAGTTCATTTTACAGATGTGAGTTAGTGCTTAAAAACTATCTCCAATACATTTTCTGAACACTAACAGCTTTTGTGAGATTTTTTTGTTTATTTATTATTTTGGCATTGGAAAACAAAATGTATTTATTTGATTAATTATTATTTTTTTTTAACAATTACTTTTTATTATTATTTAAGTGTTGAAAGGAAAAAGAATGTGTTTTATTCAACATCTACTTTTATGTTTCAACATAACATAAACTTACCCTGAACACAATTAGAATAAATAATAACAAAAATACAAGAAACACTTTAGTTTACCATTTTAAATAACACAGGGAAAGTGTTGCAGTGAAGATTTCATTTGTATTTTCTGAATTTTAATAGTTTAAAGTTTACCACACCTGATATTTACAAATAAAGTAATGCATCTAATCAGCTTCATGTTCACTCAACAAAAAGCAGACTAATGATAGTGATAAAGTGAAAATGATTGAGCAACAGAACAGAACCATACAGTGGAACAGATGGGTTTGTTGTGGAAAAATTGATGTGCAGAAGGTAATGAGAACTTCTCCATTCTGCATACATTGAGCAACTTGTGCAGCCATGAAACACAGCATTGAGTTTTATAGTCTGCAAATCCACCTTGAGATTTATTGTTAAGAATTTTATAGCGCCAAGTAATTCACATGGAATGCTACATGTAATGTGTTTCCCCATCTCTGTATATCCACAATGAATACTCCATGGCAGGTTTAATGACATTTTTATTGTATCTCAGCTCATTCCAAGGTTTTATGTATTCATTAAAAGTTCAGCTGATTTTTTAGTAAGTGAAAATAAGCATGCTGTATCCACATCTACTGTGTCAAAGGAGGGAAAAAGGCCAAGCTCTATATAAGGCAAAAACAGATAAGTTTATAGAGTTTAACCAATACAATTAGCAGCTTGTTTGTTTGTTCATTCTAATGTATGACACAGGTCATAAAACAAAGTTAGGAATCATGACAATGAGACCAGCACAGGACACTTTCTATTACATGATTTGTCTAACAAAAACAATACAATCTGGATGGCAAATAATTCAACCAAACCAGACATGAAGCATTAAGAGCTAAATGTTCACCAAGCCTCAGTGTAACATTCTACACAAATCAAAGCATACACGCTCTATGCTCCATACATATACTTTAGCGAAGTAACATGGATGTTGTTTAGCTGAGAAAAAAGCAACAAACTAAAGAGTGTTTTGAAAAACTGTAGAGGTTGGATGTTAGCCAATTTAGTGTTATTTTACACTGTTATCTTGTTTTTGATATTATGCTTGTGGTTTTGTTATTATTTCATGTTTTTTGTGTTTTTGTTTTGCTTGTTCCTTTCTTTGTTTGTTATGTATTATATGCGACACAAGTGTAAAATAAAATGGTAACCGCAAAGCGGTAACATATATGACCCCCACATGTATGCAAAACGCCAATGCATCAGAACTCAGAATCCACAAGAACAGGTTTATTATGGTTTATGTTTTGGATGGGGGTCTGGGACGCAGCCTAGGTTGGACACATCTACATTCCTGCCTAATTTCATGTTGATCGGTGCAGCCATTTCTGATACGGTTGACCAAAAATCACTAAATTAATAAATAAATGCCCCTAGCACATTTCTTGTTATTTAGCTCACTTTCTGAATGTTAAAAGTTTTCCACTTACGTTATATTTTGCTAATTTGTACTGAATGTTATATTTAAATGTTAAAAAAATACATGTAAATATTAAATCCTGAGTCAATCATGTGTGTAATTATTAATATAAATATTAAATTGTAAATGTTCAAGTTCTCCCCAGTGACACTTTCCAGCTCATCCTGGGGGACCCAGTGGGTGTAGAACATTCCTTCAACAACAACAAAATCACCATACCATTCCTTTAAAAAGCTGTGCAAAAATCATTGTCAGTGTCAATAAACTAAACAAACATTGTAAGAAAGAGTTGGTCAAAAATACCTCCACTTCATAATATTGCTGCCTAAATGTGTTTGAAGTAATATTGATTTATAAGATGATCTTCAGTTTTCACACTTCTGTATATAAAATTTTTGTTTTTCAAGTTATTATCAGGAGTTGTAGAGACCTGGAATAAATATATAAATTAATTTCTCTTTCTAGGAAGAACTCGAAGGGAAGCTCAAAGACAGAATAAATCACTTTTTCTATCTATCCATCTATCTACCCAATCATCCCTTGCGGGGTAGAGGCCATCAAAGTTTATTTCCATTGAATCCTATTATGGGCCCAATTTCCTACTTCTGTCCATGTGAGCCCTAGTCCATTCATCTCACTTTCAACATCTCTTCTCCAACTGTTCTTCTGACGGCCTCTTTTCCTTTGTCCCTGTGGATCCCAAAAAAGGCCTAATGTAGGATATTTTTGGCAGACTTTGCAGAATATGCCCAATTCATCTCCATTTTCTTCTCACTATTTGACTTATCATAAGGTTCTTCCCCTATAAATTCCAATAAATCCTCATTTCTTACTCTATCCTTCCAGCAAATTTCCCAAATTCTTAGTTCAAAAAAACCTGGATTTTGAGCTATGTCGTCTTGGTCTCCACGTTTCTGCATTGTCCTCAATTTATCAACAATTTACTACACTGCAAAAATTGTCTTTCTAACCAAGTTTTAAAACCTTGTATCCAGCCAAAAAGTCTTTTTGATCTTGTTTTGAGACAGATTTACTAAACAAGAACTGATTGTGTCAGAATATTAA